>BSBN01001583.1:11410000-12010000 GCA_027924645.1 Cunninghamia lanceolata
CTATATGGCATTCTTGTAAGCCTATATGGCTATTTTGTATATATGTTATACTTATATCGATAGATATTGATGTATGCCTATATGGATATTTGGTTAATACAAATCTTTTTTATTGATGGCGTCCATACTTGCATTATAAATCCACGTTTGAATGGATATTTGTAGATGGCTACTTCAAATATTTAAAGTCCAATTATATTACATAGGATGTTTGTTGATCCAATAAGCTAGCTATTGTTATTCAAGTATCACCTAAACCTCATTTTGGAACTAAAAGATAAAAGTTGTATTTAAAAAAAAAAGAATCATCATGTTAAACAAAAAATATTAATATTCTTTATGAGTAGCATACAATGTCAACTATATGCAATACAAAAAAATGAATCATCATGTTATTCTTTATGTTTGAGATCCTGAAAATGACTAAGTCTGGTAGCCTGATATCCTGAAACACTAGGATGAATATCCAAGTCATTAGGATGATTGCACCTTGAGAAAAAGTCATTAAGATGAGCGCCTAAAGGAGACTTTCTTAAACATTCAAACATTGAGCAACAAGCATGAAGGGTTAAGGCGCAATTTTCAACTCATAAAGTGGGCCCAACTTAGAGAGAGCATTCATTTAAGACAAGGTGCCCATTGACACTTGTTCCACCATAAAAGTGTGCCTAAGGTGGAAGGAGAACAAGCCTCTAGTAAGTGAAGTGCACCTATTGTCTAAACCACTTCATTATGGTGCCCTAGCATGAGGAGGAGTATATAAGTCAATAGGAAATGGCACCTAGAATGCAAATGAAGGACTAAGTGGCATTTTCAATAAGCATCAATTCACCTTGAGATTTCAATAAATACATCAAAATGAGCCCCATAAGCCTAGGCGCCCTTTGCCTTTAAAAGAACCTTTTATTGGTGCCTTGGAGGAAATCAACTTACAATGACAAGTCTTGGAGGTTTCTCATTTTGGATGATGCCTTTTGAGATTAACTACAATGATTGAAAGTTAAGATGAGTGGAAAGAACCTATCTTGAACCTTAGGTGCCCTTCATGTAATTTCCCACCATCATGAGTGCCTAGATCTAAGAAGGAGTGAATGAAGGATCTTAACATCAAGAAGCATGTTATCAATCAACTTGGAGAAGTCTTTGACAATAATTATGAGGAATTGAGTACATGGAAGTAAAGGAAGTACATATCAACTCCAAAGTGTGCCTAATGATCAATAAGAAAGTCTTCCAAAGCAAAGGCACTCATTGTGAATTTTCCTACTAGTTTTGGCGCCATGAAGTCTAAGTGCATGAAAATCATGAGGATGAGCACTTAGGGATGAGATAGTCTTCATAAGAGTTTAAATAAGAACATCATCAAAATGTGCCTTGGTAGAGAGACTTGAGACCATCATCAAATAAGCCAAAATATCTATCTCCAATCTAGGCACAAATTCTAGCTCCTCCCAACTCAAATGAGCACCCAAGTTGAAGTCAACTTTCATCTATACAACCCTCAGATTGTGCCTTGATTGAGGAAGAGATTTGAACCTCAAAATTTAATCATCTCAAGACAAAAGCTTCCTTAGACACTTGGCATTTGATTGAAATCATTGAGAATTAGAAAGAACCACCTAAGGATGTAAGGCGCACTTTTCACCCATACAAGCCTAAAATTGTGCCTAAGGGAAATAACTTAATTTCATATCAATAGGTGAGTGCCTTGAAAGAAAGGATCACTCTAGGTCATTTTTGATTGTTGAAAGCACAAAAATGATAAAGATAAAGGCAATTGAGTTAGGCGCACTTTAGCCTTTGAGGACACCTCAAAGAGCGCCTTGGGTGAAATTGCATGAGATGACCTTTTGGAGTGAGCGCTTGAAAGATAGAATTCATTCTAAGACATGTCTCATCATTTAGATTACAAAATTGCAAGTATAAAGACATTTAAATCTAGGCACACTCTCCATTAGTACAAACCCATTCTAGCACCTAAGGGAGAAATTGTACTGAAAGACACCTTTTGAATGAATATCTTAAGGGAGATTGACCTCTTTAAGCCATTACAATTGTTTGAAATCATTTAAAGTGATAAATATGGACCAACTTGTTTTAGGAGCCCTTTGCTCTTCTTTTTACCTATATATGCGCCTAGATTTGTAGTAAGATTATTCCATGTCTAAAGAGGATTCCTTTGTGTTATAAAATGTTTATCATGAGGATTGATGTGTTTCTTGGTTTGTATTGTAGGAAGGTTAAAGGAAAAGGTAGGAGCAAGAGCTTGGAGTCACCTAGAGTCATCATGTAGCTGCTCCAAAGGAGCCTTTCACATTCATTCATGCCAGAGAGTTAAGATGGAAGTAATCACTGCCAAGGAAACACCACTTCAAGAGGTAGCTGCTCCAATAGGTCACAACAAGATATATTTCAAGTCTTCTTCATCAATGACATCATTAGTTGCATCATGTTCGAAGACTTCCATCTATCACTTCAAGTTCCATTCATCTTCAAGTATCAACTAGATTCTTCATCAATCATCGCTTCAAGATCAACATGTAGCTGCTCCAAAGGAACTTCTCATCATCATCAAGCATTCCAAAGACATCCATTCAATTTCAAGTCCCTCTGATACATTCAAGCCTCCTTGAGAAGTCATCTACTTCACATATAAGGGAAAGTGTTATCATCAATATCTACACTTCAAAGGACCTTTCAAGTTGGAACACTTCTTCATCAAACATTTGAAGACATCCATCCAAGCTTCAAGTTCTTTCACAATCTTCAAGTCCAGGAGAAATTGCATCTAGTGAACTCATTAATTGGCCCCTAGGAGGAAAAGACCTTAAACTTACAATATTGAGTTAGCACTTTAGAAATTGAGCCATTCCTAGTCAATTGGAGTCATAAAATATCAAATACAAAGTCAAATTGGACTTAGGTGCCCCTTCATGTAATTTCCCACCATCATGAGTGCCTAGATCTAGGAAGATCATCCAATTGTGGCTAGGAATAAGATACAAGTCCAATACCTCAAATTTGAGCACCTAGAAGTGTGATGGATTGAAGAATCTACATTGGCACCTAAGGATAAGTTATATCTAATGACATCACCTAATTGAGAGCCTAGGAGGTATAAATCTTATCATTGACATGAGGATAAGCGCTTAGTAAAGGAGAGTTTCTCAAACATTTAAACATGTGAATGAAGTCATAGAAATGCACTAAGTCATCTAGGTGCCATTTTCCCCTTGTGTACCCTTACATTTGTGCCTAAGAAGAAGTTTCTTTAGTTCATTGGAGTGTTTGAGTATTGAGGATTTCTTAATAATGCTTTGCAACTTTACACTGTCTCCTTCTGACGATTTTTGGGGCAGCAGAAAACCTTTAACCACGGGCAAACACCTCAGAGATATAAAAAATTGAGAGAGGTTATTGTAGAGGCACTCTACGTGATCGCGTTACCTCACACAAAATGTTTCTAAGTGATACGATTTTTGAGTAACATCTCGTCAAAGATTGCTGCCTTTTTGCACTTTGGACTCTTCAGGGATATTGTCAGTACAATGTAGCTCAAACTGTTTCGACATGTTTGGGTTAAAAATAGGACCATGCCTAGCATAAATGTACCCATCCAGACATGTTGGAATAGTTAGTTTGGTCACATCAGGAGCAGGATAAAAGTTACACCCCTTTGAAACTTTACACTACCTCTTTCTGACGATTTTTGGTGTAGCAGAAAACTTTTCACCACAGGCAAACACCTCAGAGATATAAAAAACTGAGAGAGGTTATTGTAGAGGCACTCTACATAATCGTGTTACCTTAGATGAAATATTTCTAAGTGACATAGTTTTCAAGTAACATCTCATCAAAGATTGCTACCTTTTTGCACTTTGGACTCTTCAAGGATATCGTCGGTACAATGTAGCTCTGACTATTTTGACATGTTTGGGTGAAAAATAGGACCATGCCTAGTGTAAATGTACCCATCTGGATGCATTGGAATAGTCAGTTTGGTCGCATTAGGAGCAGGATGAAAGTTACACCCCTTTGCAACTTTACACTGCCTCATTCTGATGATTTTTGGGGCAGCAAAAAACCTTTCACCATGGGCAAATGTCTTAGAGATATAAAAAATAGAGAGAGGTTATTGTAGAGGCACTCTACATGATCATGTTCCCTTAGACAGAATGTTTCTAAGTGACATGGTTTTCAAGTAACATCTGGTCAAAGATTGCTGCCTTTTTGCACTTTGGACTATTCAAGGATATTGTCTGTACAATGTAGCTCAGACTATTTCAACATGTTTGGGTGAAAAATAGGACTATACCTGACATAAATGTACCCATCTAGACGTGTTGGAATAGTCAGTTTGGTCGCATCAGGAGTAGGACGAAAGTTACACCCCTTTGTAACTTTACACTGCCTCCTTCTGACAATTTTTGGGGCAGTAGAAAACCTTTCACCGTGGGTAAATGTTTCAGAGATATAAAAAATTGAGAGAGGTTATTGTAGAGACACTCTATGTGACCACATTTCCTTAGATGGAATGTTTCTAAGTGACACAGTTTTCGAGTAACATCTCGTCAAAGATTGCTGCCTTTTTCTAGTTTGGACTCTTTAAGGATATCGTTGGTATAATGTAGCTCGGACTATTTCGACATGTTTGGGTGAAAAAAAGGACCATGCTTGGCATAAATGTACCCATCTGGACGTGTTGGAATAGTCAGTTTGGTCGCATCAGGAGCAGGATGAAAGTTACACCCCTTTGCAACTTTACACTACCTCCTTGTAACGATTTTTGGGGCAGCAGAAAACCTTTCACCATGGGCAAATGTCTCAGAGATAATAAAAATTGAGAGGTTATTGTAGAGGTACTCTACGTGATCATGTTACCTCAGACAAATTTTTTCTAAGTGATATGGTTTTTGAGTAACATCTCATCAAAGATTGCTGCCTTTTTGCACTTTGGACTCTTCAGGGATATCGTCGGTACAATGTAGCTCAGATTGTTTCGACATGTTTCATGAAAAATAGGACCATGCCTAGCGTAAATGTACCCATCTGGATGCATTGGAATAGTTAGTTTGGTCACATCAGGAGCAGGACAAAAGTTACACCCCTTTGCAACTTTACACTGCCTCCTTCTGATGATTTTTGGTGCAGCAGAAAACCTTTCACCATGGGCAAATGTCTCAGAGATATAAAAAACCAAGAGAGGTTATTGTAGAGGCACTCTACGTGATCATGTTTCCTTAGACAAAATTTTTCTAAGTGACACAGTTTTTGAGTAACATCTCTCAAAGATTGCTATGTTTTTGCACTTTGGACTCTTGAGGGATATCGTCGGTATAATGTAGCTTGGACTGTTTCGACATGTTTGGGTGAAAAAAAGGACCATGCCTAGCGTAAATATACCCATTCAGATCTGTTGGAATAGTCAATTTGGTCGCATCAGGAGTAAGACGAAAGTTACACCCCTTTGCAACTTTACACTGCCTCCTTCTAACAATTTTTGGGGCAGCAGAAAACCTTTCACCACGGGCAAATATCTCAAAGATATAAAAGATAGAGAGAGGTTATTGTAGAGGCACTCTACATGATTGTGTTGCCTCAGATAGAATGTTTCTAAGTGACATGGTTTTCGAGTAACATCTTGTCAAAGATTGCTGCCTTTTTGCACTTTGGACTCTTCAGGGATATTGTTGGTACAATGTAGGTCGGACTGTTTCGACATATTTAGGTGAAAAGAAAGACCATGCTTGGGTAAATGTACCCATCTAGACACATTAGAATAGTCAGTTTGGTCGCATCAGGAGTAGGATGAAAGTTACACCCCTTTGCAACTTTACACTACCTCCTTCTAACGATTTTTGGGGCAGCAGAAAACCTTTCACCATGGGCAAATGTCTTAGAGATATAAAAAACTAAGAGAGGTTATTATAGAGGCACTCTACATGATCGTGTTGCCTTAGATGGAATGTTTCTAAGTGACATGATTTATGAGTAACATCTCATCAAAGATTGCTGCCTTTTTGCACTTTGGACTCTTCAGGGATATCGTCGGTACAATGTAGCTCAGACTATTTTGACATGTTTTGGTAAAAAATAGGACCATGCCTAACGTAAATGTACCCATCTGGATGTGTTGGAATAGTCAGTTTGGTCACATCAAGAGCAGGACAAAAGTTACACCCCTTTGCAACTTTACACTGCCTCCTTTTGATGATTTTTGGGGCAATAGAAAACCTTTCACCATAGGCAAATGTCTCGAAGATATAAAAAACTAAGAGTGGTTATTGTAGAGGCACTCTACATGATCACGTTTCCTTAGACATAATTTTTCTAAGTGACACAATTTTTGAGTAACATCTCGTCAAAGATTGCTACCTTTTTGCACTTTGGACTCTTCACGGATATCGTCGGTACAATGTAGCTCGGACTGTTTTGACATGTTTGGGTGAAAAACAGGACCATGCCTAGCATAAATGTACCCATCCAGATGCGTTGGAACAGTCAGTTTGGTCACATCAGGAGCAAGACAAAAGTTACACCCCTTTGCAACTTTAGACTGCCTCCTTCTGACGATTTTTGGGGTAGCAGAAAACCTTTCACCACGGGCAAATGCCTCAGAGATATTAAAAACTGAGAGAGATTATTGTAGAGCCACTCTATGTGATCATGTTTCCTTAGATGGAATGTTTCTAAGTGACACGATTTTTGAGTAACATCTCGTCAAAGATTGCTACCTTTTTGCACTTTGGACTCTTAAGGGATATCATCGGTACAATGTAGCTTGGATTGTTTCGACATGTTTGGGTGAAAAATAGGACCATGCCTAGTGTAAATGTACCCATCTAGATGCGTTGGAATAGTCAATTTGGTCGCATCAGGAGCAAGACACCAAAAATGCATAACATGATGATGTAAAAATGTGTATATGTGTAAAAATGTAGTAGGAAATTAAAAAAAGACAAACCTTACAAATTAAGGTGCATACTTACAACTCAATGTAACATGAGTTTACAAAATCAATGTGAATACTTAAAAATTAATCAAATGAACCATCTAGGTCTGATCTACTCTTTATTGTGGCAAGTATTGCTTTATGGTCAGACTCACGCACCTTCCACAAGATTTTGTTCAAAGGTCTACCCCGATACTTTATCAAATGTACATTGGATGCCACAACAAGGTTCAAATAATGAAGAATCTTCCGATGCGTGTCAAAGTCTTGAAACAGCCAAACATTAACACTCTTATGTGGGTACCTTCTAAGCCATGTTCCAGTAATAACCACTGAGCCTGTAGGGTATTTGATGTTTTCTCCATCTGTAACAAGGGCCTCCAATTTCTTTTTAGCCTCAACATAATGAAATAAGTAATAATCTATTCCCTCTTCGTTATCTTCACTTGCAATAACTGTATATACGTGCCCTACATTGATATGTGTAGCAAATAAGATGAAATTAGTCAACATTACAAAAACACTACAAAGTAAGATGACATTACCTAGTTGAACTAGATGAAATTAGATGCATATACGTGCCCTATATTACCTAGTTGAACTAAATCTGATATGTGGTCAAAGTCAACTGATTATTCAATCTATGTTAGTTCCAGTGTCGTCGGGGGTTGATACATGTCAAGTGGGCTAAGATAACTTAACTGCCATTCGTCAACCCACTCCTTTGACTCGCACTCATCCCAGACTTGAATTGTACAGGAAGAACAAAAGCACGACATCTTTCGTGTATGGATACTCCATGAACCTGCAATTGAGCTTCTGAAAGAGTGCATCTCAGTTGATCCTGTCAGTGTACAATAGTCCTCATATGGTGCAATGTTAGTATCATCTATCAACCAAAAAAATCTACGAACTGAAGACTTACCTTCATTACCTGGAACCATGGAAGCATTACACCACTCGACAATCGATTTTGCATCTGTCAACTTTGCATTGTCTTTATACTTTAACTCTTCTCATGCTATGGCTCTTTTGATACATGCTCTTGCACCATCATGCTCCCCCTTTCCATGCTCAACCTCACAAAAGTTCCACATATGCTGAATACCTGTAAAATTATGCCTCCTACTCAGCCAATAGAAATTTTGTGAGTTCTTGAATTATGACACACAATTATCCGACCATATGATATGTTGACTGAACGATATGCCCCTTCTAGCCAAATCATTGTAGAACACCTGAAAGCAACCTTGCATGAACTCCGTAGAATGCATGCGATCATCACTAATATATAAATTACACTCCCTTATGATCTTTCTATCATCCTCTGTACTATCATTCGCATGAATGAATGCGATGTGCACAAATATAGAAACCTATGTAGAGTTGTAATATTCTGATTGCACCTCACGCTGTAGCTGTAGACTATAGTTCTCTGCAAAGTCGACGACTGAAACAATGCTACCAAATAGAAATGTGTCCTTGCATAACTTGAATTACAATTCCAACCATCGAGCTCTATGGGCATGTCTTGCATACTCATACACTATGCTATCACAAAATATAGGCAACTTGAAATACAATTCCAACCATCGAGCTCTATGGGCATGTCTTGCATACTCATACACTATGCTATCACAAAATATAGGCATACACTGATACACTGGAATATTTTCAATAACCAATTCACACCTCTTTGCTTCTTTACCATCTTTTGTATTGTATGCCACTATTTTATACTTGCCAAACTCTACTAGTTTGTTTCCAACTGCATGTGTTCTTTCCATATGTTCACATATTGGCAAATGTTGCAAGCCACCGCAACAATGACATGTGCCATCCAAGCATAATTTCTTGTAGAATATTTGATCTTCCTCTCTTTCATATAAAATTCTTGATATGAAGTCTCTTAAAGATGTTGGTGGGGCACATATGGCACAACCCTGCAAAACATTGTTAGTATGCATATCTAAACATATAAACCTATAATCATCAAAATGGTTAGAAAATTCAATATGTAATCTACAACAACAAGTAGTGCATGTGTGATTTATCTTGACATAGAAAGGTTTTAGCATTTCAAAATATCTTTGACAAATTTTAATTTGAGGATACTTCTCTAGAAATTTACCATAAAACTATGTTTGAGTCTCATCCAAAAAATGCTTTGGATGTGGCTCACGGTTCTGACTACCGATTCTCCTTCTTACCACATCCCTTTGATTCAGAGATACCCTTGTGTAATTCTTCCAAAAGTCTTCAATTAGTGATCTCAATGCTTCAACAATTGGTTTATCTTTTCGTGGTAGTCTCCCTGAGAACGCATGATGGAGAATTTGTTTGTAGCATGATAAAGAGACCAATATTACTTCCTAAGAAATGAATACAAGATAATAGTGGGATTGTATTTTTATTATGTTGTAAGGATTTATTCTTGTATAGTTTGACATCATGGTATGTTAAGGTTTGTTTATTACACATAATTATTAAAGAGCCCAAGTGTCGAAAATATACATGGCTTCATGTGAGATTGTAGGTTGCTTTCTTGATTGGGAATGTGTCTATTTTAAACATGTATGATAAAGCATGATAAAGTAATTCAATCCGAATTAAGGAAAATGTAAAGAATATGCATGTAAAGACTTGACATACCTAAAAAATGAAGATTCAAATGGAGAGAGTACCCAATTATGTAGTGTTTTCTTCTTCTTGCATCAAACTCCTCAACAATTTGAGTTTTTCACCACTTGCTTCCTTTTCAATATTAAATTGAATAACACTCAAATATAATTACTAACAACAATACTATTAACCAATCTATAATGTTAAATTCCTAAAATTGAATCACAATTAACATTGCAACACTACAAAAATTGAAACTTGAATAGATATATATCAAACTTGGTGTGAAAACTATGTTATTTCCTCCTTCTCAAGTTGGTAAAGCAGAAAAGGTGGTGGAAAGATCATGCAAAGGTGGTACAATGTGTCAAATGTGCATGTGAACTTCCCAATAACATGAAAGCATTTCTTTTTTGTTAGAGCATGTGCAGAATCAGTATGAAAACAAAGCATGTGGTCCTGGATCATGGGGGTCAACACTTTTTTACCGTTTCTATAGCAGGACAAAAAACGAGCGCGTTGTTTTGTCCTGCTATAGATTGATCACATCCTATGCATTATCTTCGTTAACACAAGCAGGGATGACCACATCCTGTGCTTCATCAACTAACACTTCCAAGCCTTACAATTCCTCTTAAACACGGGAGGATCCATGACTGGAAGAGCCAAGCCACTTGGTCCCGCCTTGCTGAAGGATGACATTCTGGGAGAATTAGGAGATTTTCCTTTGGAGATCATATAATCTTTAAATGCTTTCCATCTTGGTAGGTCCTCTGCATAAGAGAAAAACCACTGATGGTGTCTGAGAAATAAGAAATTCATCTCTTTGGTGATCCATTTCTCTTTCCAAACCTTCCCCTTCAGACTTGAATGACCACAAGATTTTGAGGGAGAGCTTTTCCTGTTTCTTGCAAGAGCTTGCCAAATGCTCCGCCATATGATAGGCATAATAATGAAGGGGTAAGCCCTCATAATCAAGTTCTTGATATAAAATACCCATCGAGGAAGAAAGATAGATCTTCTTTGGAAGCAAAAGTTCTAGTTTGTGACAAATCCTTATCCAAGCATAAATAACAGGGGTTCTGTCAAGTGATTGCCAATCCACTTCCATAAAGTCTCCCGAAGACTTCCTGATTGATTCCAAAACATCCACACCCCAAAACTAGAGAGGCAATCAATATAATCGAACCCATAAATCTACATTTGACTACATAAACTCTCTTTATGCTAGATTAAGAGTCCAACATTTCAACTCAAGTCTAAACCCATCAACATCTAAATAACCTGAATACAAATCTCTGTTTTCCTATCTTTAGAAATCAACCCTCAACATCAAACCCTAATCCCTCAACCCTTAACTCTGATCCCTTGACCCTCAACCCTATCCCTAAACCCTAAAGCCTCAACCATCAACGTCAAATCCTAATCCCTCGACCCTTCACTCTAATCCATCAACCATAAACCCTATCCCTAAACCCTCAACACTATACCTTAAACCCTAATCCCTCAACCCTCAACCCTAATCTATCATCTCTCAACTCTAATCCCTCATCCCTAAACCCTAAATGCTATCCCTATTCCTAAACCCTCAATAGACTTAATACTATACCTTAAACCCTAATCCCTTATCCCTAAACCTTCCAACCCTATCCCTAATCCTTCCCTCCACACTTTACTTTAACCCTAATCCCTTGACCCTCAACCCTATCCCTAAACCCTTGACCCTTGAACCTCAACCCTCAACCCTCAATGTCAAACCCTAATCCCTCAAACCTTAACAATGATCCCTTGACTCTCAACCCTATCCCTAAACCCTAAAGCCTCAACCCTCAACCCTCAAAGTCAAATCCTAATCCCTCGACCCTTCACTCTAATCCATCAACCCTAAACCCTCAACACTATACCTTAAACCCTAATCCCTCAACCCTCAACCCTAAACCTTATCCCTAAACCCTAATCCCTCAACCCTCAACCCTAATCCATCATCCCTCAACTCTAATCCCTCATCCCTAAACCCTAAATGCTATCCCTATTCCTAAACCCTCAACAGACTCGATACTATACCTTAAACCCTAATCCCTTATCCCTAAACCCTCCAACCCTATCCCTAATCCTTATACCCTCCACACTCTACTATAACCCTAATCCCTCAACCCTCAACCCTATCCCTAAACCCTTGACCCTTGAACCTCAACCCTCAGCCCTCAATGTCAAACCCTAATCCCTCAACCCTTAACTCTGATCCCTCGACCCTCAACCCTATCCCTAAACCCTAAACCCTAAAGCCTCAACCCTCAACGTCAAATCCTAATCCCTCAACCCTTGACTCTAATCCCTCAACCCTAAACCCTATCCCTACACTATACCTTAAACCCTAATCCCTCAACCCTCAACCCTAAACCTTATTCCTAAACCCTAATATGTCAACCCGTAACCCTAATCTGTCATCCCTCAGCTCTAATCCCTCATCCCTAAACCCTAAATGCTATCCCTATTCCTAAACCCTTAATAGACTCGATACTATACCTTAAACCCTAATCCCTTATCCTTAAACCCTCCAACCCTATCCCTAATTCTTATAGCCTCCACACTCTACTTTAACCTTAATCCGTCGACCCTCAACCCTATCCCTAAACCCTTGACCCTCAAACCTCAACCCTCAGCCCTCAACGTCAAACCCTAATCCCTCAACCCTTAACTCTAATCCCTTGACCCTTAACCCTATCCCTAAACCCTAAACCCTAAAGCCTCAATCCTCAACGTCAAATCCTAATCCCTCAACCCTTCACTCTAATCCCTCAACCCTAAACCCTATCCCTAAACCCTCAACACTATACCTTAAACCCTAATCCCTCAACCCTCAACCCTAAACCTTATCCCTAAACCCTAATCTCTCAACCCTCAACCTTAATCCATCATCCCTCAACTCTAATCCCTCATCCCTAAACCCTAAATGCTATCCCTATTCCTAGACCCTCAACAAGCTTGATACTATACCTTAAACCCTAATCCCTTATCCCTAAACCCTCCAACCCTATCCCTAATCCTTATACCCTTGACACTCTACTTTAACACTAATCCCTCAACCCTCAATCCTATCCCGAAACCCTGAACCCTCGAACCTCAATGTACTCAACCCTTAACATCAAACCCTAATCCCTCAACCCTTAATTCTGATCCCTCGACCCTTAACCCTTAAAACTTGAACCCTAAAATCTATCCCTACACAGTCGACACTTGACACTATATCTTAAACCCTAATCCCTTAACCCTCATCCCTAAAGCCTAAACCCTAAATCCTTAAACCTTTAACCCTAAACCCTATCCCTAATCCCTCTATGCTCGACACTCTTATTTAACCCTAATCCCTTGACCATTAACCCTATCCCTCAACCTTAACCCTCCACCCTCAACTCTCAACATTAAACCCTAATTCATCAACCCTAAACCCTAATCCCTCAAACCTTAACCCTATCTCTAAACCATAAACCCTCAACACTATACCTTAAACCCTAATCCCTATCCCTCAACCCTTAACCCTTCAAACTTAAACCCTATCCCTACACCCTCAACACTTGACACTATATCTTAAGCCTTAAACCCTCATCCCTAAAGCCTCAACCCTCAATACTTAAACTTTCAACCCTAAACCCTATCCCTAATCCCTCTACCCTCGACACTCTAACCCTAACCTTGACATTAAATGCTAATCTGTCAACCCTAAACCCTAATCCATCAACCCTAAACCCTCAACCCTCAACACTATACCTTAAACCCTAATCCATCAACCCTAAAACCTAATTCCTCAACCCTCAACCCTAAACAATATCAATAAACCCTTAACCCTTGACACTATACCTTAAACCCTAATCCCTCAACCCTCAACCCTAATCCCTCATCCCTAAACCCTAAATGATATCCCTATTCCTAAAATCTCAACCCTTGACACTATACCTTAAACCCTAATCCCTTATCCCTAAACTCTAAACCCTATCCCTCAACCCTTAACCCTTAAAAATTAAACCCTAAAACCTATCCATAAACCCTTGGCTCTCAACACTATATTTTAAACCCCAATCCCTTAACCCTTAGCCCTAAAGCCTCAATCCTCAATAATTAAACCTTCAACCCTAAACCCTATCCATAATCCCTCTACCCTCAACACTCTACTTTAACCCTAATCCCTTGACCATCAACCCTATCTCTAAACCCTCAACCCTCAACCCTCAACTCTCAACATTAAACCCTAATCCGTCAACCCTAAACCCTAATCCCTTAACCCTAAAACCTATCCCTAAACCCTCAACCCCCCTCAACACTATACCTTAAACCATAATCCCTCAACCCTAAACCCTAAACCCAACAAAACTGCTTTGCCTTATGTTAGGTTGTTAAACCCATCATTTTTGACACTCTTCTCTTAAAGATATTTGAGTTGCAAGAATATGTCAGAAAAATGGCTATGAACTTTTTTAATGTTAGTAATGTTATATGGCATGTTTTTCTAGCCCATTTGGGGTTCATTATGCCAATAGGTGTACACACTATGAGAAAAGCTTTGCATATGGTATATCCACAGTGAGTAATTAATAGTTGAAATCAGAAGGATGATCATTATGAGAAAAGATTTGCATTGGGGTACATCTATGTTTCTTGATGTCCACCCCGCACTTAGGGGAGGTATATTGTTATGAAATAGGCAAATAATATCCCATTGTTTACTGACTCTATCCACAAGAACTACTAAACTATACCTTAAACCCTAATCCCTGAACCCTAAACTTTCAACCCTAAACCCTATCCCTAATCCATCTACCCACAACACTCTACCTTAACCCTAATCCCTCGACCCTTAACCCTAAACTCTATCCCTAAAGCCTCAACCCTAAACCCTAATCCCTTAAGGTCCTAAACTCTAATCCCTTATCCCTAAACTCTAAATCCTATTCCTAAACGCTCAACCCTCAACCTTAAACCTTAATCACTCAATCCTTATCCACCCCTCTCCTCCCCTATCTGGCTCACTCCCATCTCTACCCTCCTCTGCCCTCGACACTATACATACATACATATAGGCATACATAGATATATACATACATACATACATACATACATACATACATATAGGCATACATACATACATACATACATATAGGCATATAGGAATACATACATACATACATGATTAATAGCATTGAACATAAAAAAATTTAAGGGGAACATAACGCGCTCCCGTTATTTCAAACATGACAAACACAAACAAACTTTTGCGGAAAAGGAAAAATGCAAAGCAAAACATAACGCGAGCACATTATAATGCGCTCGCGTTATGTTTTTCTTTGGGAATCCCAAGCCATGGGCTTGGGATTTGCTTTGGATTTCCAACCCAAAGGCTTGGAGTGCCTTTTGAATAGCCACAGACATGTTTTTCCATATTCTTCAAGATTTCACATAATTTCGTTTGTGCTAACCCTCAGATTTGCACGTGTTTCAAGGTCGAACAAATCAAACACCTGGGTAATGTTAGGCTTTCTCTTAGCTATTTAACGATGTGATTTTTTTCACATTTTAACAATGTTAAGCCTTTCATCTTTAATTTCTTTTGTTTGTGTGTCTGTTTTTGGGCAAAAACCATTGTTTGATCTTTTTTTCATTGTAAATTAACTATTCATTAAAATTTCAAAAAAATTACATATTTAGAAACTAGACTCCATTCTACAAATATTAAAAAAAGAAAAAAATGATTTTCAATTAGTTTTCAAAATTTATAGGGGTAGCACGGCCAAAATTCTATTTTTTAGGATGTGTCCACTTTGAAAATTAGTAAAAAATCAAATATTCATCAAAAAATTATTAGAAAAATCAGGCATAAACTACATGCTATTAGCTAATTTCTCACTGAAGAAATTTTAAAAATACCAAAAAGAAGTTGACCTTTTGAGGGAGCCACAAAACATGCTATGTTATGTTTTTTTGACCGAAACAACACCAATTTCTATGGCTCCCTCTTTTGAACCCCTTAATCTATGTCATTTAAAAAAAAAAAAATAGTAGTTTAGAAAGTAGACTCAGAGCACTATGAACATTGTTTTGGTTGCATCTCCAAATTTTGAGTGTAACTATGCTCAATTTCTCATCCAAGGCTAGTATTTCCTTATTTCAGAAAAAAAGTGGCCACTTAAGACCCCTTTTTGGCCCCCCATCTTCTTGCACTTACCCTTCTGACAAGAAACAAAAGAAATCTAAGAAAAAACCACACACAGATCAAGCACAGAACAAATCATCTTCAAAAGAGGACTCATCTAAGATGGAGAAGTCTATTTGTGCATATAGCGAAGGGACTAGACATGAAGAACATTCTTTTTATAAAAACGATATTGATGAACTAAAATGTCTTCCTAAGAAAAACAATATCAGTCTACCTTCTAGAATATTTGAGTCATCTTCTTCTTCTTCCAATTTTAAATAGTCAAGATCTATTAGTGTAGGAATATTAACACTATTACTTATTATTTAATTAAGTAATTATGTGTATATTCCCCACATGGATTAAAGCCACCTTAGGTGGTTAGGTGTCTACTTGGAGAGTCCAATACAACTCTCCAAGCCACTTTTTGAGACTCTTTTGCCACCACTCCTTGAGTGTTTGAGTCGACTCCTGAAGTGACTCAAACTCCCAACACTATATGTACACCTCTTATGCATTGTTTATGTAATTGCAATTAACAATTGCTTTCACTCCATGCTGTATTCAACTATTGCTTAGTAGATTTTGTGTTTTAATATGGTATCAGAGCCAAACTAAGTCATTGGTTGGTTCTATTGGAGGAATAAATATGGTTTCTGTGTGTTCTCAACTACCAAGGGGAAGATTTTGCTCGACCTAAATGAAGTTCTCACCATTGAGAAGAGGTACTGCCTTCTTTTTCATTCTATTTGTGAAGAAGGGCTATGACAGTGCAAAGGCCAACTACCATTAGAGAAGGTCAACCCTCATCTCATCCCCTACATGGAGGCCCTACTGACGCTTGGTCACACTGGCTCATGCCTTTGTGAAGGTTGCCAATGCATGTGTGACACCTGCGCTTGGTGAAAGAGTGACACCCATGCTCGACCCTACACAAACTTTTGATGTCTTGACTTGGAAGGTACTCTCTGTTTTGTAGAAAGCTTGTATTTTGTGTACATGTATGAGGCTATATCCATGGCATGCTAAGAAGGCTAGAGAAGGTTGTTGAAAGGTGCCAGGGCGAGAAGGAAACACCTAGGTCGAGAGCTTGCTCACGTGCTCTCTACCTACCCAGTGTGGGTCTTACACCTAGCAGACCCTTGTGTAGTTCAAGCACTCTCTTCCCAGCATGGATTTTGCACCCAACCAAGCATGAACACCTTGATCCCCACACAAGTAGTAGCCAGGAAGCAATCCAAGTGACTCTCAAAGCATCGAATCTATCCTAGATGGTGATTTGAATAGGAATGTGCTCCAGAAAGCCTATGCAGAGGAGACATGACCTA
The DNA here is from genome assembly GCA_027924645.1 of Cunninghamia lanceolata. Classification (NCBI taxonomy): domain Eukaryota; kingdom Viridiplantae; phylum Streptophyta; class Pinopsida; order Cupressales; family Cupressaceae; genus Cunninghamia; species Cunninghamia lanceolata. The sequence continues at coordinate 11,427,090 of BSBN01001583.1, forward strand.
GAATGGGGGTGAATCAACACAAAGTGGCCAAAAATCAGCCCGACCCCTATTTCACCCCTACAAAAATCGGCATAGAGGCACACACCAGGGAGAAAGGGGCTTGTCATGCTGTCAAGAGGAGCATCAATTTATTTTTTTATCCTTGCACCTCTGTGGTATGCATCCAGCTCTATCTTATACCTCTGTTTTCTTCCATTCCTCATGTCTAGTAGCCATTTCTTGGTTGCCCCTGCATCAATCTATGACTTCCATGGAGAAGATCATGCCCTAATCTATCATTGCAATTTTCTTCATTTTGGCATTTTTGCCCTAAATCTGCCTCTACATTTGCCCTAAATCTAACTTGGGTTTTGGGTTACCATTTTGTTTTTTTAATTTCTTGTAAGAATTTAAAATTATGTGTTTATATTGATAAATATAGGCATTTTTTAGTCTATGGGCACTAAGCAATATAAAATACAAAATAGGGGCTAATTTACATTAGGGGAAAAATTGTTTTGGAGAAATTTAAGGTTCCTTTAAACTTTGTAAAGTGCATTTTTTGGTTCTAAAATTGGATTAGTCCATGTATATGCACTAAATTATAAAGTACCACAAAGGAGGGAGGAACAAAGAAAGGGGGGTATCATCGAGTTAGTTTCTCTATTTTCTCTTTCCGTACTTCTAAGTTTGCAATTACAACTCATCTACATAGTTTTATATGTGTGATTGACTTCAACAAGAATCTTTGTTCACTTTGTGACCTTGAAAACACCCAAGGGAAGGTCACCGAACAAAATAAGTCACCTCATAAGTATAACTCTAAATACTATAGAGGATTATGTCACCTAAATTAACTTAATGAGGTTGTGTTATGTAGGAAAAATGCACCCTTGGGGGCTTTTTCCTTTAAGGTTTAGGTCTCGGGTCTTTAGATTGCATTTAGAGCATCTTGCATGTTAATTTTGACTCCCAATAAGAAAAGCCTTGGGTCTTGTGACAAATAGGACCTAGAGGTGCTAATTTAATGATGCCGGAACAAAGACATGGGGGGTGGACAAGAGCACTAGCACCCTAGTCCAACCCTATTTTGGGTTTGCCCTAAATTCAAATGTCGGGTTTGTGACCATTATTTGGGTCCCATGCTGACATCATAAGTTTCAATTATGAAATTCTTGGAGGGAATCTTAGTAGTTGCATATATAAGCATGTTTAGGTTATCCTTTACAAGCTAGAGGATGTTTATGATTGAAAGTTATTGGCATATTTTTGATATTCATTGTGTTGCAGACCGTATCATTGTTATTGTGTTTGTTTTTGTAGGTTGGATTACATCTTCTCCTCATGGCATTGAAGAGATTCTTCCTTCCATGAGAGCTTCATCATCAAGGTGACATTTATTGTGTTTTATCATCATTATCGTTTGGATTTTTGCCTCTATCCCACAAGGATATGCATTCTCTCTAACAACGGTGTTTGGAAGACTTGAATGTCTCTCCAAGTCTTGACTGAGGCAAGCCTCTAAACACCACAACCCCCTCTCACACTCATTGTGATTGTAGGTTATAGGTATTAGATCTAGAGAAAGTGGGGTTGCAGGGAAGATAAGTGGATACTGAAGATTCAGGATCTGGAAAGAAGTGGACACTGTGCAAGATTTTGGGACAAGGGCACCATCAACATTGTCCTCCACTATCACATCACCGGAAACTAAAGATACAACAGAGATTAGTGTCAGAAGGAGATCGAGAATCTACAAAAAAAGTACCTTGGACTAAGGTGCCATCACCATTGTCCCTGACATTTTCATTTTCCAGACTACAAAAAATAATGAGTTAAGGTTCTTTGTCCTTTGTCTAATTCTAGTGGCATTTGTCATAATTCCTAGATTTGATTATTATTTTGCTTAAATTAGGGTTTCAAGAGCATTAATTAGCAACATTTTGTTATAACTTCTTAATTTCCTAGTAGAAAACCAAGTTGCAACCCAATCTGATAGATGACTCTCCTCTCGATAGGAGCACTCAGTTGAAAAGCTCTTGGAATGTTTTGTGGAAAAGAGGATTCAAACTAAAACAACCCTGTCATCCCCCTTTTCATATAAAAAATTTTTGTGAACCCGTGTTTTAAACTTTTTGGCACCTTGTTGAGTGTTGTTTAATATATTTGCATTCATCCTTTTTATTGCATTTGAAAAATTAAAAAAATTGGAAAATTTGCAAAAATTGGCATATTAGACTTGCATTTTTGTAACATTTGAATTAATTGGCATCTAATTTTAATTAGGTTCTGTTATTTATATTAGATCTGATCCAAAATACATAAATTCATCATTTACAATTCATTTGCATTGCACTTGCATGCTTGATTTGTTAGAAATTGCTTGAAATTTTGCATTTTTCATGAAAACCTAGTTTTGCATGAGCTAGGGTTGTAGTCAAAATCTTGTTTAAGATTTACTACCTTGTTAAAACACTCATTAGGTTTGATCTCTAAATGTAGTTTTTTATTATAGTGGCCTCCTTGTGAAATTTCATGTCTAGGGCTTGAAAAACTTGCATTTTTCACTAGATTTGGCCTTATCATCTTGCTAGATTTGCACTCCAAGTGTGTTGTAAGGAATTTTATTGCACTAATTGGATTTTATTGGTATTATTATGTTCTTTCCCTTCTTAATTTCCTTACAACCCCTTTTCTTTTGGGCCTTTGCATTGAAAATTTGTGAAAATTTGCATATTTTTTCTATTTTTGCACTAGGGTTTGATCTACAGTGGCACTATAGGCATCTTGTAACATATTTTTTGTCATTAGATGGATTTTATCACTATTATAAGTCTCTTCCCATCATCATTTTCCTTACAACACCCGTTTCCCTACTCCTTTGCATTGAGATTTGGTGAAAAATCACATATTTTAGCCTATTTTCACTAGGTTTTGGCTTATCGACTCTCTAGAGTTACTTCAAACGCATGTTGTGAAAGGTATTCTTGCATTAGTGGAATTTTATTAGACATATCATTCTCTGTCCCTCTTTAAAATCTTTACAACACTTCTTCTTTCATTTATTTGCATGAAGATTTGGTGAAAAGTCGCATATTTTGGCCTATTTTCACTAGGTCTTGGCTTATCGACTTTCTAGAGTTGCTTCAAAAGCATGTTGTGAAAGATATTATTGCATTAGTGGACTATTTTTAGGCATATAATTTTTTATCCCTCTTGAAAATCTTTACAACACCTCTTATTTTACTTGTTTGCATTGAGAAAAGTTGAAAATCAAGTATTTTAGAGCATATTCGACATCACTTTTGCATTTTCTTTCTGCATAAGTTTTGGAAAATCTTGAAAATCTGATTTGAAACTCCTTTGAAAAATTACAAATGGCTTCTCAATATAATAATAATGCTAGGTTTGTTCCTAGGTCTCAATTGAAAAGAAGAGCCCTTGAGCTTGAAATAACATTCACACCACATGACAAAGAAATGGTAAATATCGAAGGGCCTCTTTATATCACGGTAAAGATAATGGACCAACCTATGCAAGGAAAACTCATAGATCCTAATTTCATGACAAATGTGGTCATGGAATATTTCCTCCTCAAACATGAAATGGTACAAGAATCTTAGAATTGTTGAATTTGAGAATTAAAACACACAATAGAGCTTTAATGAAATCGATTGGCAAGATAACTCTAATGGTCTTAGTTTATGATAAAGTTGTTGATCAATCATTTAATATAATCCCTTTAATTGACCTCTTCCATGTAAAACTTGGACATTCTTGGCTTAAATCTATGAATGTTGTTCCTTCTACCATTCACAAATGTATAAAATTTCCTTTGCGTGGAGAGATCTGTACTATTCATTGTAATGATTACCAACCTCTGGCTAAGGACAAGAACTTTATTCTTGATTATGTTTGGCCACAACCTGAGATAGATCCTAAGCCACGAAGAGATAGAACTTTCATAGAATACAGAAAATACAAAGAAAAACAACTAGCTCGAGTGGCGAGGTCTCCTTTGCAACAAATAAGAGAAGAACAAGAAGATTATTATGGCTTTGATGAAATTTTTGTCATGAGAAATGTGGATAAGGAAGGGTTCCATAACCCACCTTGTCCACTAAGAGATGGCATTTATGCTGAAGTCCATCCCTCGTCATCCTTACATGGATCAGGAGGCTTTCATCGACAACAAAATATTCCACCAAGACCAATGAGATTTGAACATGGTGCTTCCTCCTCTACTGTGTAAACTATGGAAAAACACAACAATGATGAAATAAGAAATAAGACAAGAAGAAATAGACTAGCAAAAAAAGGAGGAGAAGACAAGCTTATGCCCAATGGATTGCAAATGAACAAGAGAACATTCAACCTAACATTGAAACAAATAAAGAAGAGCTTAAGGATGAATAAGTTGAAAACAAGAACAATAGTTGGGCTTTGGTACCTTACACACCACTTTCATCTAGCATTTGAGATTGGGAGGATGATGACCTCCTCGATAATGACTTGTAGCATGGACCTCTCTACAAGTATCTCTAACCCTTTATCTCTCGTGTTGAGTTTCCCCCGTGATGTGTTATGTGTTGTTAGGCCTCCTAGGATGACCCTTGATTCTCTTGTAAGGTCAAGGACACTAGGAGATTGTCTCTATCGTGATCTTCTTCTATTTGTATCATCATTCTTCTATATTGCCTCTCCTTTGATTTCATTGTTGTGTGTTGTGTCTTACGGACATAGCGTTGCGGTTGGTGAATTGGGGGCACCCTCCTACATGACTGTCCCTAAGGCACTTGTTCTCCTCTCTGATTTACTGTTTACCTTTCTCTAGTGTTTCCATCTAGCTGGCAGATGATGAAAAACATATTATACTAATGCGGACCTAGTGTCCCTTTCATGAGTGATCAAAAAATGGACCTAGTCCATATATGACGATGGGACCGTTGTAACAAATTATCCGACACTTGGCTAGTGGAATCACTCCATGATTTCTCTATCTTGATGTAGATGTTGATGTTGTCTTATCTTGCTAACAACAATACTGCTGCTCCGCACAATTTATTTATCATGAATATCTCCTTTCTTGGCTTTTTCATGTAGTTGATCATATGCATTATTGTTTATCATGATTATTTGGACACTAACACTTTTCTTGCAGGGATGTGTTTGTGGGAACATTCAGTGATCGTAAAGTCCATGTCACCTCTGGGGGGCATGGGATTTATGAGAGCTCTTGTTCCCTTGTGTGTTTTCTTCCTACCTTAACGTGCTTGATATCAATACATGATATCAACCACCTTAAGGTGGGGGCATATATAAGGTAAGTTGTTTGCTTTAGATGATAGTAAAGCATGTTTGAACAATCTAAAAATCAATCACAATCATTTAAGCTCTTAGCGGAGCTAGGATATCGAGCATATCCTTTTATCTTAAGCCCTCATCGTGAGGTGGGGATGGTGTATTTCTCTGAGAGATTGCATTATCCTTTCATTTTCAAAAGTCCTCATCATGAGGTGAGGAGTGGTTCTATGACTAACTCAACCCTTAAGTGTGTTTTTGGTGGTTGTTGTGGCAAAGCCCAATCATCGATGTGTGCCTATAATGTGGCTAAGATGGTGATGAACCTAGAAATAGTTTCACTCCATCACTTGTCTGCTGTGTTTTCTCCGTGTCTTTAGTGTGTGTGTATATGGCATGTTTGTTCTCAAAGTGCAAGATTGGTGGTGATGAGCTCATCTACACTTTGGGATTTGTTTGGTGTGTTTGTTCTCAAGGTGTAAGAATGGTGATGAACAACTCCTCTACACCTTGGGATTTTGTTTGGCGTGTTTGTTCTCAAAAAGTGCAAGACTGGTGGTGAACAACTCCTCTACACTTTTTTGGATTTGTTTGTTTACTTTCCTTGTACTTGCATTTTGCATTTCATTTGGGAAAATCAAAAAGAAAATAATTACTGCATTCATTGTATTCTCTGTGCTTTGCATGTCTTCAATGTTGTATTCTCCATGTTTTACCTGACTGTAACTATCTTCTCCGTGTTTTGTGTGCCTGTTATTGTCTTCAATGTTTTTGGTAGGTCTTCTCTGTGCTTGGCATCTTTGTTGTGTTTGTTGACCTTACTTTAATGCATGTATTGGCCTTGCGTTTAATACACACATTAAAGTGGGGGCTAAAATTCTAAATGTTATGTCAAAAAAATGCACCCTTGGGGGCTTTTTCCTTTAAGGTTTAGCTCTCAGGTCTTTAGATTGCATTTAGAGGATCTTGCCTGTTAATTCAAACTCCCGATGAGAAAACCCTTGGGTCTTGTGACAAATAGGACCTAGGGCTGCTAATTTAATGATGCCAGAACAAAGATAGGGGGGTGGACAAGGGCACTAGCGCCCTAGTCCAGCCCTATTTTGGATTTGTCCTAAATTAAAATATCAAGTTTGTGACCGTTATTTGGGTCCCAAGCTGACATTATAAGTTTCAATTACAAAATTCTTGGTGGGAATCTTAGTAGTTGCATATATAAGCATGTTTGGGTTATCATTTGCAAACTAGAGGATGTTTATGATTGAAAGTTATTGGCATATTTGTGATATTCATTGTGTTGCAAAGCATAGCATTGTTATTGTGTTTTTTTTTGTAGGCTAGATTACATCTTCTCCTCATGGCATTGAAGAGCTTCTTCCTTCCATGAGAGATTCATCATTAAGGTGACATTTATTGTGTTTTATCATCATTTTTATTTAGATTTTTGCCTCTATCTCACAAAGATACTCACTCTCTCTCTGACAATGGTGTTCAGAAGACTTGAATGTCTCTCTGGGCTTGATTGAGGCAAGCCTCTAAACACCACAACCCCCTCCCACACTCCTTGTGATTTCAGGTTACATGTATCAGATCTGGAGAAAGTAGAGTTGCAGGGAAGATAAGTGGACATTGAAGATTCAGGATCCAGAAAGAAGTGGACATTGTGCGGGATTTCAAGACACGGGTGCCATCAACATTGTCCTCCACTATCACATCACCAGAAACTAAAGATACAGCAGAGATCAGTGTCAACAGGAGATCAAGAATCCACAAAAAAGTAGTACCTTGGACTAGGGCACCATCACCATTGTCCCTGACATTTTTATTTTCCAAACTGTAAAAAATAGTGAGCTAAGGTTCTCTGCCCTTTGTTTAATTTTGGTGGCATTTATCGTAATTCACAGATTTGATTACTGTTTTGCTTAAATTAGGGTTTCAAGAGTATTAAAGCATTAATTAGCAACATTGTGTTATAACTTCTGAATTTCCTAGTAGAAAACCAAGTTGCAACCCAATCTAATAGATGACTCTCCTCTCGATAGGGGAAGCACTTGATTGAAAATCCCTTGGAATGTTTTGTAGAAAGGAGGATTCAAACTAAAACAACAACCTCGCCATCCCCCTTTTCATATAAAACAGGTTGCAACTAAAAGAAGATGGATCGAATGATCCTTTGTTGAGAAATAAGTGGATCGAATGATCCTTCATTGATAAACAGGTGGATCGAATGATCCTTCAAACATTTTTTGAGAGCCTATGGTAAATGATCCATAATCTTGCAACAGATTCACATCAGTTCATATCTCACATCAAGAGCCTATGGTAAATGAACCTGAATCTTGCATCAGATCACATCTCAAATTTGGTTAATGTTCTTGAATACTCATGATACTATCATCTATGGAGTCATCAGTCGTAGTTCAGCATCGACATCAGTACACAAGAAGCTTCCAGATTCATGCATCTTTTCTCTCTTTTGGAGGATAGTTTTTTCCCACTAGGTTTTCTAGCTTACTCCATTTTTTGAGAGATTTCTTTGTAAATGGGTACCTCACCAGGACTTGTATATGGGACCCATCTCTTTTGTGCCCACCTAAGTTGTGCTTAAGGGGGGTGTTAGTGTAGGAATATTAACACTATTACTTATTATTTAATTAAGTAATTATGTGTATATTCCCCACATGGATTTAAGCCACCTTAGGTGTTTAGGTGTCTACCTAGAGAGTCCAATACAACTATCCAAGATACTTGTCGACACTCTTTTGCTACCACTGCTTGAGTGTTTGAGTCAACTCCTAAAGTGACTCAAACTCTCAACATTATATGTACACCTCTTATGCATTGTTATGTAAATGCAATTCACAATTGCTTTCACTCCATGTTATAATCAGCTATTTCTTAGTAGATTCTATGTTCTAATAGGATCTAATAAGGAAAAAAGCCATGCAAGTTTTGCTTCTAAGTCACAGAAAAATAAGGCTAAAGCTCTTTGTTCTTCTATAGGTCTTGTATTAGGGAGATGGCTTCTTGGTTGTGGAGCTTCTCACCATATGGCTTCTTCATAGCCCATGTTCTCTTCTTTTGAGCCTTGTGTTATGCCACCTATTTTGATGGGCAACTATACTTACATGAATGTAATTGGGAAGGTATTTGTTGATATTGGGGATGTCACTTTCAATGATGTTTTGTGTGTACCTCATTTGACAAACAATCTTCTTTCCATTTATCAGATCATCCATGGTGGAACAGGGAAGACTATGGAATTTACACTTGATTCAATTGTCATTCGAGACTTGGAGAGTGGAGAGATTGTTGCTACTAGGATGGTTGATCATGCATCTCGGTTATACTCTTTTTTAGACTTTGCACCTGATGATGGCTCTGATCCTTTGGTTGTTGACCACACTCCTTGTATGTCATTTAATTTTGAGGAGAATTTTGGTTACTTGAGCTTGGGTATTCTCACATCCGATCCAGTTCTTGAGTCTTGTATTTCTTCTCCTCCTCCTCCTCTTGTTTCTTTAGAAGTCAGCATTGCAGTGATACAGGAGGCTCACATTGGTCTTCTACAGATAGTTCCTTGGGACACATTCCTACCAGACATCACATCTTTGTTTGTATAGTCCCACATTGCAGATTTAGGAGACACTATTGATTGCATTCATCTTCTCTTTAATGGAGTTGATTCTTCTTTAGATGTTTTGAGGACACATTTAGACCTTCATGTTCCTTCTTTGCCTACATTTGCTTCTATAGTGACAGTATCTGTGGACATTCATGAGTCAACACATCTGACTCAGTCATCATTCATGTTGACATCCTCTGCAAAAGTACTAGCCTCTTCTATAGTACCTGATCCATATCCGTATTTGTCACAGTTTGGTATTGGCTTAGATATCATTGAGCAACATTTGGAGGAGGCATCCTTGTCTTCAGAGGTGATATATTCTTCTTTGGATCCTATTCTATTTTAGTTTTCACTTGATTCTGGTGTGTCACTTTCATCAATTAGGCTTGGGACTCCTGATTTGGTTGTGACATCTTTCAACATTGACATGGAGACACATGAGCAGTTTTTAGAGATTTCATACATTTTGAGATTTCTTTCCTCATATTCCTTTTAGGAATGAGAAGATATTCTGCATACACCTTTGGTTTTGTTTCTTCCCAAGGGGAGGAACATTGTTCGACAATCATGGACCATCTTCTACATCTAGTTTTGAGCATCAACCATTGGCATAATTGCTTCATTTCAGGGGGCTTCTTTGTCCTCTTTTCTCTCTCTATTCTGGGGGGTGTTCTCTCTCCTTTGTTTTGGGGGGACATCTTTGTACATAGGTACCTCATCAAGCTTTATTTGTTGGGACCCATCTTTTCACCCACCTAAGCTATGCTTAAGGGGGGGTGTTAGTGTAGGTTTTTTATTCCTTTTCATAATGTTTTTCCTACACATATTATTAAGCTTGCTTAGGTTAATAAAGTGACTTTAATTAGGGGAGTGGGTCATTTGAGGTATCACTGTCCTATGAGGGAGTTGCATTTACTATGTTTAGACTGTTTGGTGGTCTCTCCCTATTGGTCAGTTCTACCACCTCCACCCCTCTCCCTGGTCTATATAAACTCACTACCTAGCTTGTATTTCCATTCCATTTCATTCTATTTGGTGAGAAATCTATTCAGACTATTCTGATATGATCTCTTTGCTTGCTCCATTTTGATCTTTTGTGTGTGCTTGCCTTTAACTTTCTAGATTTTGGGTTTCTATTTCCATTTCAAAATCTAACAGATGCATTATGTGGTTTTTACCCAAAAGGGTTTTCCCCATGTCTATCTTGTGTAATATGTTAAATCTATGCTAGTATAATTCTCATTCTATTTATTTTATATTTTGTTTATAATAATTAGTATCATAAGATCCTAATTTCTAATATGGTATCAGAGCAGGCTAAGCTATACTAATCATTTTTACAAATTATACTAGAAGACGTGTACAACTTGATGGGAAACCTCTTTATGCCCAATCGACACATATGCAAGGCCATTTGCACAATACATCTCGTTTTTCGTTTCTATTTTTTTAAAATCAATTTATTAAAAGCAAGTTAAGAAATGATAGTCTTTTTTTTGCAGATGATATTTGTATGAATTTTCATACTAATCTTTTTTTCTAACATACTCATTAAATGGCTTATTCTCTTGCTAAAAGATTTTATCAAGTTTTTTTTGTATTTAACGATTACTAACTCTCAATAACATTCAAGTTAGATATATAGATTTAAGGTCATTATAGGACACTGTTAATATATCTTATGTCGTGTTAAGTTGTAAGGTGAAGTGATTATTCATTTTTCCCCTTATCCTTAACTACACTTATTAATATATTGTCACTTTGATTGATACTATAGATTATAATTCTTCTTTTCACAACTAAAAATTTATATCATCAATTCAATTGAATATAACCATTATATACTATTTGAATATATATATATATATATATATTTCATTGTAATTTAAATTATTTAAAACCATCATATAATCATGAAATCCACATCCTTAAGCAAAGTTGTACTTCCTTAAGGGAAAGACACGTTATTTTATAAAGTTTTATAGAGAGAGAGTCATATCTTTTGGTAAAGGATACCAAAGATAAAAGTTTGAAAGTTTTTTTTTCGTAGCTTTATTTAAATTTAATGAGATTCGTATCTCTCCTTTAAGAGTTCTTTCCTTCTAAATTGCATCCATTCGGATCTCACAAAGGAATAAAAGCCTTATAGGTCGATTCATAGGTCATTTCACTTGGAAGTCGATCCTTAGAGAAGACATTGTCAATGCAAGTTGATGCTTCCTTAAGAGTCGACCACATTATATGGAAGTCTTAAAAAGTCTTCACACCATTTATATGGAAGTCATTTTTAATGGAGAAAGTCTTATCGTGGAGAGCCGACCATGTTGGAAAGTATGGGAATAAGATGCCGACAAAGGTTGTGAGTCGGCCTTAACATCCACAAATTGCATTTGCTTATAAGTTTCTAAGAGATTTTTTATGAACATATCTTGCAACGATGCCATTCCATTTGTCTTACATTTTTTTTTAGAGCTTCCGCGGGCCATTTCATTTTTTTTTTGGGGGGGGGAGCACTTCACAAGATTTGTCTATGCTTCCACTTTTTTCATGCATTTCGACCAAAGCACTTGCAAATAAAACATTGGACAAAAATTCTCCTTTCATTATACCGTAATGGATTTCCATTCAAAAATTAAGATAATTTCTAACATGGTATAATTTCTAATCAACCAACTCATAGTGTTAATGTCTAAAGAAATAATTATGACCAAAAGTCACTTATAATTATATGCTAGGTGGAACCTTCATGACCAAACTATCTATGTTTCCATTTAAATCAAGTGGACATTTGTTGTAATATAGTCCTTATTGTGGTCCTATTTAATATTTATTGTTTATACATATTTTACTCTAGCACTTGTTTAAATTAGTTCATATAGTCTATGGTACTTTGTAGTACAATCTTTGGTTCCTGTATTGCTTAGACAAGACTTTTTTTTGTACTTCAAGCTAGTTATATTCTATAGATTATATTATGACATTTCAATAAAATTACTCCCAATTTGCAATTTTTTTAATTTTAAAATGAACCTTTTTTCCTTCATTTTTGTTTTATTTTAATTACAGATTTGATGACATTAAAAAAGATTAATTTATATTGGCCCCAAATAATAACTATTTCTCATACAATGTGACATTTTTTCACATCAAATAGAACCTCTATTTTCAAGAGGATACTATGATGAGGCATGATAATAAATAATCCTCCATAGGGATAAAGATGTCAGGCCTAATAGCACTTTCTATACTCTTTCAAAACCTATGCACATTGCATAAAAACAATGTGTCTCACAAGGACATATTTGTTATGGTCATAATATCAATGACTTAAGCCATGCTTTTGGTCCATGTGGTGATCATATCATAATTAAAGAAGTAAGTTTAAGAGTGGACCCTCTAGTCATGCATGATCATTAATTCATCTTATGACCATAAAACAAGTAGTATTGACCCAAGTCTTCAAGTAAATAATATTTAGATACCCTATTGTGAATGTCTCTAGAGATTCCCTCGTTATCTAATTACAACAATAAAATTGTTGCATCATACATAATACATAAAAATAATTACATATATGATTTTGGAAAGAAATGAGGAGAGAATGACCACCAAATTGTGTAGCCACCTACCTCATCAACTTTCTTGGTATGTGCAAGTTGGACATTCATCAAAAGATGTGTTACAAGTAACACTAAAAAACATAACTTTGTTATTGTTCCTGTTATAACCCTAGAGGATGTTTTGTCTTGGATGTTAAAGAGAATCATCACCTCTAAAGTAAGAGATAACATATAATTTACATTCAAAAACCTTATCACATGTCTAGATAACTACCTTGTATCTGAAATAAGTTGATAAGAACCTTGAATGAGTTTTACATGGCTATTGATAACTTATATTACAACCAACATAATCAAGAAGCACAAATATTACAAGATAAAAGGTATGTACAAATGGATAAAGAGATCCAAGGGAATGACATATTGATAAAGCACATAGGTGATTTTCACAAGCATATAAGGAGTTTAGCATTACTCTCCGAGACTTCTCATTCTTATTATATTAAAATCGACAAATAGTCCACATTTAATTCCTTCTTGAAAAGGTATGGATGTATGGATAAGAGTTCAGAAAAGGTATTTTATTTTGTACATTACATTATTATCACCTTTTTTTCTAGTACATTTATTTGGAATAATGAATTTGACATTATTAAGGCCTAGACAAATGGACATTGTAATATCATTTGGTAATGCCAAAACTATTAGTTGCAACATTTGTTTAGTGTAAAATTATTTACATATTCTTCCACCAAAAGGGTTATTTTTGCATGCATCTAACATTTTTTTAACTTCATATCCTTTAAAATTTATGGTTATAAAAGCACCTACTTGTAATGGGTGGTTGTTGCCCTTATACAATGTCTGGGGAGCGAGCCTATAAAGGATAGCTCACTCGTTGCTTTAAATTTTTATGGATCATTACTATATGTTTAATGACTTTATTTTCCTTGTAGAAACATGGAAAATCATACATACTTATACTTATAAAAATCCCATATGATCTCCATAATAAGATTGTTAGATTATTTTTAAGTATAGTCATAGCATATTATATGTTGACTTATTTAATTATGGGCTTTTATTAGTTTTGTACCAAAAATAAATTTTATCCATGATTATTATATTACTAACTATGTTGGTAAACTTATTGATAGGACATATACCTCAATCTATGTCTTCAAAATATGGTGCAACTACTATCTCATGGATGGAGTAATATTTAAACAATTATCTTCTATAGCTCATTAATCAAAAGTTTACTACAAAGTCACTACAAAAGAATCAATGTGCTTAGGAGATTATTGGAAATGTTTTCCATTTGGGTGCTATTACAAGTCCCACTTTATTATATGATAAAGCTATTTACTCTTACTCAAAGACTCATATTTTCAGGAATAAAGCACATTTGAAGTTCATGGGCACTGCCTTCAAAGGAAATTCCTTCCATCGTAATATTACTCTTTAGTTCTATAAGACTAATTATCATATGGTAGATATATTATGTCAAGAAGATCTGGGATAGGCTCCTAGTAATCATAGAAAAAATTATATATGCAATATAACATCAAACCTATGTGCACTACCAAATTCTTCAAATTCAAATCATTGCTTGGCCATCAAGGGGAGTGTGCATGCCAATATAGAACCTCTAGATGTAAGACCTAAGGCATAAATAAGACCTTAGGCATTTTAATGCCTTGGGATGTAAGGAGTTTCCATTGAGGGGGAAAGAGTATGTCTAACAATGGCAACTCTATGTAAGACCTAAAAGGCAAAAAGTAAGACCTCTAGGCATTATATACAGTTAACTCCTTGCAATATATGTAAGCTCTATGGGCATATTAAAAAATATATTCTCTTTGTAAATCTTCTACTCATAAAAGCATTGTATCATGTAAGACCTATAGGCAATATGTAATGAATCTAGAGGAGGGCTGGTTTGAGGAGTTTCGGGCTCCAACAAAAACATTGTAAGACCTTGCATCATTTTTTAAAACATAGGATTATAAATTACGACAAGAAGACTATCATGTAGTATAGAATACATGCTCTTCATTTTGGATTATATTTGTGTCCTTGTTTATCACTGTTAAAGAAAACTACGTTACTGGGGTACTTCATTTTTTCTTTTATAGAAATTTACTTGTGATGCCCCCTACTAACATTAAGAGGGAGTGTTAGAACATAATGTTATTAGGGGTCATACCCTTATAACATTTATATAATGTTCTAATATAAGGTTATAAAACCTTATGTTATAAAACATATACCATTTAAATAATTAAAAATCTAATAACTATTAGATTATTAATTATTTACAAATGGTTGCTTTGAATGGGTGTGACTAATAACCCTTTAGGTATTATGCCACCCCTTCTTTATTTAAGGAGGTTCTCTGTCATTTGAGAGTGTGGGAATTTAGAGTTTTATAGTGAATTATATCTCTATGCACATGAGGTATTATTGGCCATGTGGAAGTATGTAGATGAGTATATCCCCAAGTTCAGTCTATTCTTTAATAGACTATATTTTGTAAGTGTTAATAAAATGATGCATTATGGTGTTTTTTATCCGAAAGGGTTTTCCCTATATATATCTTGTGTAATGTGTTAAATCTATGCTTGTATAATGTTCATTCTATTTATTTTATATTTTGTTTATATAATGATTAGTATCCTAAGATCCTAATTTCTAACAAGCCATGAGAGAGATTTGATTCTATGAGATTCATGTTGGTTGTCCTCCAACAAAGATGAAGCTAGGTAGAAGGTGTGCAAACTTCTTCCACTAAGGGAAAGTGGGTAGAAAAGGTCATGGAGAGGTGCATCTTCTAGAATCTTGTTGGGTAAAGGATAGTTGTGAGGATTTTGTTGTAGGGAGGACCTGTAATTGTAGAGAGAATTGGCTCTAAATGTTTGTGTGTGCAGATTTAGAGTATGCCACCATTGTTTCGCAAAATGTCTTGGAGACAAGGAGAGTGTTTGATGATGAAGAAGGAATATTTGAAGCCATGGAAAGAGAAACAAGAACCCATCCGAAGGAGTGATTTGTTCCTAATTGTTTGCAAGTCTAGTGGAAAATGCTACAAGGTGATAGTGGACAGCAGTAGTAGAGATAATTCGGTTGCATTGGAAATGGTTGAGAAACTGAACTTGAAGAGGATGAAGCACCCTAGGCCATACTACATTTCTTGGTTACAAGGAGGTTACCAAATCTAGGTAAGTGAACAAAGCATTGTCAATTTTCACATTGGAAGATACAAGGATGAAATTGTATGTGACGTAGTACCCATGGATGTTTGTCATGTTTTATTGGGTCAACCTTGGCTTTGGGATAGGGAAGCTGTACATAATGGTAGCAGTAACACATATACCATCATCAAGGATGGGAATGAATATGTTTTGAATCCATTGTGAGATAAACAAGAGGAAGTGGCAAAAAAAATTTTAGTACTATGCTCTAATGAATGTATGAAAGCAGAGAGCCATATCAAAGTTGAAATGGGTGAGAAAGAGAGAGAAAATTCAAGGAGTGGCTAAAAATCCTTTGGAGGATGAAGAGAAGAAAGAAAAGATTGTAGCAGAGATGAAGAATGAAGAAGAAGAAGAGGAGATCCTTGTGCAAAAGGATCAACAGGAAAGAGAAGAGATTGCAACTAAGGTTGCAAAGGATGAGAAGAAGTGTTGCAACCCTTTGATAGAAGGGGCATGGAAGGAGAAGTGTGTGGGAATAGCCCATACAGTCCCAAAAGAAAACAAATAAGAAACGAAAAGAAGCAAGGAGAGAAAAAAATGGAAGAAGAAAGAGTATTCAGTTGTAGCATGTCTTTTTGAAGAGGCAAAGTATGAAGTTGCTGCAGAGAATTATCCATGGAAAGACAAGGAATGTTTGGGACAGCGATGTAAAAAAGAGGCAATTCATGAAGAATTGAGAAGAGTGGAGGTATTAGAGATTGCAACAACATGCCATGTGGAAGGCATGGAGAAAGAGAGTGAAAAGCAAGAGGAAATTGCAGCAGAGGCATGTCTTTTGAAAGACATGGATTCAAAGAAATTGGAATTAATGTAGCAACAGTAGCTATACATCCTTTAGAGGATAAGAAGATAGAGGAAGGAAGTAATGAGATCGTAGCTGAGCATGAAGAGCAAAAAGTTGCAGCAGATGATGTGGTGGAAAATAAAGAAGATGAGGAATTGGATGCAGTGATAAAACTTGAAAAAAAAGTAGCAGATGGAGAATCTAAGATGATAGAGTTAGAAGGCCCTAGATTTGACAAGAAAGTGAGCTTATAGGAGAATGATCTTTTGTGGAAATAAGAGATGAAGAAAATTGATAGGTTGGAGCTGAATAGTGCAATGAAAAATCAAGGAAAAGAAGTTGGAGCAGTGAAAGGAAATGAGGTAAAACTTGAGCATTTTGAGTCTAATTTATTTGACATGATGAATGTAATGGAGGATATAGAACAAGAAGAAGGTAGATACATGAAAGACTTCAATTTCCATGCAGATTTGTGTTAGGACGTTGCAGATTTAATTGTTGTTGAGGAGCATGAATTGCTTGAGGAAGAAATTGAGAAGATAGAGAAGTTGTTCTGGTTGAGTGAACATTTGAAGGAGAATGAAGGTGCAGCAGCAAACATGGTGAAAGAGGTTGTTGTAACAGTAGAGTTAATGGAGGTACGTTTTAATTTTCCTGAATTATATGATGAGGGAGTTGATGTGAATCTTCATACTACTGAAATAAATAAGAAGTTGCAAGTAGATGGAAAGAAGAGTATAGTAGCAGGTTGCTATACAGATGTGTATTTGCATATAAAATTTGTAAAGGATGCTACAGGTGAGACTCAGTGGAGGTGGTTGGTTTGTGGTGGGTCAAGACCCACAAAAAAGGAGCAGAGTGGTGAGATTATTTGGTTGAGGAGGTTGGATAATGGTGGGTTGGATCCCACAAAGGAAGAGAGGAGAGGAGAAAGTCATTAGAGGAGGAAGATGGTTCATGGTGGACATGAGTCCGTGAGAGGAAGGAAGAGAGTGGAAAATTGTTGGATGAGGATGACACTTGTTTTGGTGAGATGCTGGGAAAGGAGGAAGAAAAATAATTTGACGCACACGTTTCAGTGATGGAGTTTGTTGTATATTGCTTGCAATTTGAAAGAATGGTTCTACCATTCAAATCCACCTTTGTGAGCTATGCTCACAAACTTCCTACTTGAGGTGTCTAATGCAGGAGCATCTGGGTGGACTGGCTATCAACATTAACCGAAAAAAAATAGTTTTTTCTTCTTCTAGTTTTGGTTTGTTTTGGAGTTTCATATGGCATCTATTAGCCTTGGGAAAACTTCATGCTTTCATAATTATAAGAATTGAGTTTCCATTAGGTGGCAGTTTCGACACACGTGTTGATTTCATGGAAACAATTGTTTTGGGAGATCCTAGAGGTTTGGCAATAAATAATTTGATAGGTGTGTTCTTGAATACATTTTTCCAAATGTGCAAAAAGAATTGAGTGCATATCTTTCACCATTTGGAAGATTTTAATTCTAGAAGTTTGCACTAGCGGTTTTACGAAAAGTTTAATATCTCATTATTTTTGAAGGTTGAAGTGAAATCCTTTTGTATGGGGCTTTGGGAAATCATTCTGAGTGTACTCACAAATTTTTGGGCAAAATGGAGGACTTTGATTTTTTCACTTGCCGACCTTTGATTTCGCACTCCAATGCAGTGACAAAGCATAATTTCCTCCCAAAGTCAGTTGTGCAAATTCCAAAGTATTAAAAGACCACTAGAGGCACCATAATTGCAAAGTAAAATAATCAATGATTCCAAGAGGCATGGAGGGGTGACAGAGAAGATATAGCACCAATCAAAAGGTTGATTTTTATATGTTCTAAACAGAAAATTATGCTACAAGTTTTTGAATTAAAATAAAGACAAATTTAAGACACCTTGTGATGGAAATGAAGCATCCAACGCCTCTTCTAAAGGCATATTAAACATAAAAATAAAGAGACTAGAGGCACCAATTTAGTGAAAATAAAACACATACATTGTGAGTTTTGCACACTATCCTTGCAACTCTTGGCAAGGACCTAGTTGTAGAGAAACTCTTATTGTTGATATACAAAATATAAACTCTTTTATTTCAAGAATTTCTGAAACCAATAAACTGATGCTTTTGGATATCGCTTTAAATTGTTCTTATAATCTACGTAATAAAGACCAAATCGAACTGTATAGCCATTTGCCCACTCAAAGGTGTCTAAAAAAGACCATGCAAAGTAACCTTGTATGTTGGATCCAGCACTGTTTATTCAAGCATCACAATGTTTTAGTATACAATACTAAAAAAATAAAAAATAAAACTTTAAATTTATTAAGATTTACCTTATTGCTTGTTGAACAAATGATAAATGCTTTGAGTGATAGTTGACTCGCCAAGTATCATTAAGAGCTTGTGTCAATGGTATTGTATCATCATTTTTTTCATCAATACCTATAAAATTAAAATATAATTATCATTAAAAACTTGTATCAATGGTAATGTATCATCACTTTTTCATCAATACCAATAAAATTTAAATATAATAAAATTTTGTTAATTTAAAAAAGCTAATAACTTATGTAGAAAAATGTATACAAATAAAATTAAATTTTTATAACAATAAAAATAAATAAATAAAATACTAATAGCACCAATAAATTTTATTGCACTACCATATAGTGATAGCCAAATTTTAAGGGAACTGTCCAAGGAAAATAGTTAGCATCGTTAAAATTTGCTTTTGTTAATACAAATTCACTATATTCAATCCATAAAATGTTTACCATTCTCTGTGATAAAAATCAGAGGATTGTCATATCTCTGTTTTATGTACTTCAACAGCTCTCCTATTCCACGCGGATACACGTAAAGCCAACTGGATCCTGCCTGTTTTCCCCAATTAAAAATTAAACGTTGGCCACAGAACATTTTGGATTTGAATTCGTAATGGAAATAAATATTATGCAGTCAAATCCAGAAACATTCAAAATCCAACATTATGAATAATCTAATATCTTTAATTTCATATTTTTTATTAAGAGTTCTTAAAGATTTTGTGAGCCTTACCACTGGTCCGATGAGTATACCATTTCTCTGAGCTGACAACATTTTCACAGCAACCCATGCGAGGAGTTAAGTTCAATTTTTCTAAAACATTGCCAAAACAAATCAGTTCATATGCTTAATAAAATAGAAATCAAAGATGTTTACCTGTTTGATTAGTTCGAGAGTCCAATGAATAGCTTGTGTTATTGGGATTGGGTGGTGTTGAAACATCAGCAGCGTAGAGGCTTGTGTAATAATTTAAGCCTAGAAAATCAAATGAAGATTTCACCATAGCAGATTGATGGGCAGTAAATTTGGGTAAACGCTCGCCAACAAGCTGTCTCATTGTGGAGGGGTATTTGCCTTTTGCAATTGGATCCATAAACCTGTAATTTTGTACGGGCTAGTCAATTTCATATGAATGGACACCTAAAATGGGCATTAGTAGATTGTTTTCGAAAGATGATTGCTTACCAACCAAACATAAAATCTATGGCCCTTTGGGCGGCTTTCCGGTCAGTGTGTGATTTTGAATAGGGAAGGAACCAGTCGGTCACTAATGTAATTCCGATCAATCCCTTCTGCACTGCCTATAAATAAAAATGGTAGATTGTTATGCGAACAGTTTAAAAAGAAGTGTTTTTAGATTTAACTGTACGTATTTCTTACCTACTAATACCAACAGATGTATGTAGAAAAGAAAAAAAATGGATTAAAAAGGTGGTTCACCTGATACTTGCTCTTGTATACATGCACAGCAGCTGCATGAGAAAGAAGAAGATTATGTCCCACAATATATGGCTCTGTTGCAGAATTTCCTTTGCTTGAACTTCCATTAGAAGAGGAATGGCGGCCGGGTGCAAATGTCCCACTGTCATATCCTTCGTAAGCGAAGTACAAAGGTTCGTTTAAAGTAATCCAATGCTTCACTCGATCGCCAAACTCTTGAAAACACAGTTCGCTGTAAGCTTCAAAATCTTTCCTGCATATATCAGATAACAGGCCTCTAGGATGATATTTAAGTAGAGTGGAAAATGGATAATTAATGAAATTAAAGGGTATACTATATGGGTAAAGCTTAAACAACATACAGTTAAAATCTTCTCAACTCATTTGTGTCGACTGTATGAAGAAACAGTATAATTGAAGAGGTCAACAGAGATACATTTTGCAGTTTGCAATGGAAGGTCAAAATTTTGCAGAGTGAAAAATTTGATAAACAGTCGGCACTCAACACGACAATGCTAGCTGTTTCCTGGAGCTACTATATAGGCATAGATGCATAAAGGATTTAATAATTTGGAAGGGTTAGATAATAGATACACAATATTCTCGCTGAGAAAGCCTCCATAGTTATCCTCCAGAGCTTGCGGAAGGTCCCAATGAAACAGTGTCACGAAAGGCTTGATATCTACAAACAAGAGTTGGTTATAGCTTGAAAAGTATCACAGCCATTTCTACATCCATAGTAGCAAACAATATACATCTTACCATGTTTTAAGAGTTCATTAATTAGATTGTTGTAGTAGGCCACTCCAACTTTGTTAATTCCACCTTTGACCGTGCCATCTGTGTCCCAAGAAACATCAATTTAAAAGAGGTACTGCTGAATACTAGCTATTTTTGTTTACGAAAAGGCAAATGTGGCTCACATGGTAATATCCGTGACCAAGAAATAGAGAACCTATATGCATCCATGCCCATATCCTTCATTAGTTTCACATCCTCCTGCAAATTACACAATCCCTCTTTAATGTAGTTCAAGATGCAAACAGTAAATGCATTCAGATGGCAAAAAAAAAAAGGGAAAAAAAAAATAGGTTCATGATCTTTCATGGATCAGAAAAATATATGATTTGAATCAAATGTTGTAAGTAGCACACCTTATAGCGATGGTATTCATCCACGGCAACATCCCCATTGCTCCCATCAGCAATTGTCCCTACACACAATTTCATTTACACTGGTAAATAAAATATATACATTAATTCCAGTCGACAATTAATCTTTATGAACTATATGGTATATGTTAAATTTTTTACTGTCATTCTAGGATTTGTGTTATTTTGGTATTGAGTTACTAAATATTGGAAGAGCATAATCAGTCAGCACGTTGTAAAACAGTTGGTTGGACGAAATCAATGGACATAACAGATTTTTGACAATTCAATTGACGATTGCAGAGATCGAAAATTTTGAAAAAAAGTCAGCACACAACGTGCCCGGTGGGTGCTAAAACTAGCCCTCTATATGGTTTCGGATATCATGAGAGCAAATCAATAGATTGAAATGGAAGATGCAGATAAATATGTAGAAAAAATACGCAGTGCAGAAATAAAAATAAACACAGTGAAAAGCAATAAATGGCACAAAATAGAACAACACACAGATTTATGTGGAAACCTGGTTATGTCTCACACTAATCTTATTATCTTAAGAATAAATTTTCTGTTACAACAATCTGTAATATTCATCAAGCTCAACTAACTGAAAACCAAAAAGACCTCTAAGTCGACAAATTGACAATATTAGTCAATGCTGGAATAAAAAACTGACTTCACATACTAACAAAATATATGTATAGTTAGTATAAAAAAGTGAAAGTTAACCTGGCATATGGGAGAAAGTATCCCAGATGCTTGGGCCTCTTCCTCCTTCCCGAGCAGCTCCTTCATACTGATATGCAGCAGAGGCTGTACCAAATATAAAACCAGGGGGAAACCCACTCCTATTCAGTACTTCTATTTCTTCCTGAGCCACTACAAGAAAGACCCACCACATACAAATCACTGCAGAGGCTTTCCATCCCTTTATGCTATTCATTATAGTAAACTGCTACAGTTTCTGATCCAATACAAAGCAATGCAGTTATGCCATGAGGATGCATTACATAGGTTCTTTAAATAGTGAAAAAGAGGCCCCTCTGCTAGAACTCAAATTTGACCGTCAAGCGTTTGTTCTATTCATATTAGAAGTGTACTAAAAAACGACGCCCCTTTGCCAGAATTTATATTTGACCGTCAAACGTTTGTACTACACGTATTAGAAATATGATTACTCTGTGTTCCAAATTGGAACAACAAAGCATATGTATTTTAAATTGAATTTATATTTGACCGTCAAACGTTTGTTCTACACGTATTAGAAATATGATTAGTCTGTGTTCCAAATGGGAACAACAAAGCATATGTATTTTAAATTGAATTTATGCCATTTGAACTAATATTAATTTAAAATAGATTTTGTAAATGTCAGACATGTGCCTGTCCCGTAGACTGTGTTAGTCTTAAACTTTGAAAATGCTCACAAACGTGGGATTCAAAGCGATGCATACAAACGTGGATCGCGAGAGATACGATAATGACCGTTTGCATTATCAAATCAAGCCCACTCTTATCGTTTTGCATGGTAAGCTATGTTACCATAAACGGCAACGTGACGATAAATGGGATATTTAGAAGTTGCATAAAAGAAACGGATTTTAAAAATGTTAGGAATGTAACACAAACTTTAAATGTCTTCAATTCAAAGATAACTTTCAATATTTTAGAAGCTAGTCTAAATTTGAGGTACAGCATATTAAAATGAGTCCTATTATTGAAGAATGGGTTCTACATGAGCTTGTTAGTCCTTTTCACCGATTTCAAAGTAAAAGTGCTAGCAATGTAACACAAACTTTAAATGTCTTCAATTCAAAGATAACTTTCAATGTCTTAAAGTTAGTCTTATAGACACCTAAAATTCACCTTACTTCCCAACTTAATTATTCATTTTCTATACTTTAACATTAATTAAATAATGCTTAATTATTTAATTAATTAAATCATATTCCAACATTAATTAAATAAATCAAATATTTATTTAATTAATAAATCTACATCTTATCTTCTTCTTGATTTCTTTTCATTTCTAACTGATGTGTATCTAATTATTTAAATTAATTATATAATCTTATCAATTATCTTCTCATATCTCATCTTATCATCTCCTCTAATATCTCATCTTATCATCTCCTTGATTTATTTCCATTTCTAACTCGTGTGTATCTAATTAATTAAATTAATTAGATAATCTTATCAATTATCCTC
The DNA here is from genome assembly GCA_027924645.1 of Cunninghamia lanceolata. Lineage (NCBI taxonomy): Eukaryota > Viridiplantae > Streptophyta > Pinopsida > Cupressales > Cupressaceae > Cunninghamia > Cunninghamia lanceolata. The sequence goes on from BSBN01001583.1 coordinate 11,450,735, forward strand.
TCATATCTCATCTTATCTTTTTCTTGATTTATTTCCTTTTAAATCAAAAATCAAATCTTTCTCTACTTTCAAATCTTATCTTCTTCTTAATTTATTTCCTCTTTTTAACTCACATAATCAAATAAAGAAAAAATCAAATCCTTATCTCTCCATCATAAAAAATCTATAAATAAAGCCTTCTCCAAACCAAATGGAGGACTTTCATTTATGCAAATTTATGTTGTCGAATTGAGCTTCCATCCACACAATTGCAATCAAGGTTATGCTTTAGTCTTTTGAGCAATCCACATATCAATACACCAAGGAATATACATCGTTATGTGGTAACTTTTATTATTGTTTGCTTTGAATTTGATTATTGTGCACTTTGATTATTTCTTGAGTTATGTAGGAATAGGAATAGGATCACTATGTTTCTTGTTTACATTCCAATTTCTAGCATACACAAGTCTAAATTAGAGGTATGACATACTAAAATGAGTCTTATTATTAAAGAATCAGTTCTACATGAGTTTGTTAGTGTTTTTCGCCAATTTCAAAGTAAAAGTGCTAGCAATGTAATACAAAATTTATATGCCTTCAATTCAAAGATAACTTTCAATATCTTAGAAGTTAGTCTAAATTTGAGGTACAACATATTAAAATGAGTCCTATTATTGATGAATGAGTTCTATATGAGTTTGTTAGTCATTTTCACTATCATATCTTACTTCTATTATGTTTTTGAGTTGTTTTGTGATATATGTTGTTATTATGTGTTGAAGCAATCATTCATTGTTGAGTTACCAAGTTCATAATTAAGTTTAGTGCCTAACTTCTCTTTGGTGTTATCTACCATGTCAAGTGATTTATGTTTCAATTCACTTATATCTAAGCTTTGATGTACTCTCAACTTTCTGTCTTCTTTAACTAATTTTTTTTAAAAAAATTCATAACCCAATTTAAAAATTTTAATCACATGTCGAAAAGAAAGCCAATCTAAAATTAAGCTACCATATGTAAAAAAGATGTGGTGGCAAGTCAATCCAAAATTAAGTCATTGTGTATTAGAAATAAAACTACTCACAAGCCAACTCAAAGTTCAAATCTTACCATTGTGAAAATTAACCTTCTTAAGTCTATGAAGAAATAAACCAAAAATAATCTAGAAAAACATGAGTTTCCTTTTAAGGTAGAAATAGAAGTAGAAGTGTAGATAGTGCGTCTTTGTTATGAGGCCCTTTACCTCAAATGTCTATAGGTGACTCATCAACATCAAGAGTGGAACACTTTGTAGATATCCCTACTTGTCATTCTATATTTTCTTCTCTTTTGTATCTAGATGAAAGAGCAAATCACTTAGGCCAAGGTCTCAAAAAAAATTATCTTGTCATGGAGAGGGTTTAGGGGATGAGCCCAACCACTTACAAAGCAATGGGTGAGGTAGAGGAGGAGAACAATATATACACCATACACAAATTCTTGTAGACCGTGATATATTATGTGGAACCTTGATTAAAATGATATTTTATTATTTCAATTTTTAATTCATTAGGTTACAAATATGTATTAACTATGTTTTAACTAGAAATTTCTAGTTGAATTGATATGATTGTATTTCATGGTTGATTTATTAGATATATTGATTATTTAATCCCATAAAAGTAATGTAATTTTAATAATTATTTATAAAACAACTAATCAATTAATGTTCATGATGTGTACTAATAACCTATTTTATCAACCATGTGTCTATGAGGTACATTCCAAAACCAAAGAAAGGGTATTGTGTAAAAGGATAGCATGCTTGCACCAATGTAGCAAAAATGTGGAGATTTATTAGTAGAATTGAGAACACACTATAGAGTAGTGTTGATGATCTATTCATGATAGGTGGTATGATCAGTAATAGTTTATAATTATCCTTGTTCACTATATTCACAATAATATTTTCTTAGATATCCTCAACTCTTCATATACAAATTTCTTTCTATGAATTGTAAACTAATTAGCTATCACAATCCTTGAACAAGTTTAAAAAATAAGAGATTTAACCTATGTATATGTGTACTAAGTGTGATATATAGGCTCATTGCATTTGGGTCTAAAGGTGGGGTGTGAGGAGTTTAGCATAATAGATCCAAGTTCAATTCCCACCAAGTGGGGGCTCCATTGTAGTTGACATGGTGACACTTAGAGGTAGGGGGTTACATTTATATCAATGCATTGTTTGATACCCAACTCTATGTGTTTCCATGGGGGTACCTTGAGGTAAGGTTGAGTATAACCATCCCCAATACCCTCTATGAGATGGCCCCATAGGCTTAGGCTAGTGTAAAAATTCTTGAGGTCCCCAACATCTCAAATCTTGATTTATTCATGACACATGGAGTTGGGAATTTGGATGTTGTCCAGGGGTACATCCTTGGTCTAAATTTTTTAAAAGGGAAGACGTCCCTCAGGAGTACTCTTTGGTCCTTTGAAACCCTAAAAATTTATCAACCAAGACCAATGACCATATGCCTTGGTGAGACCTCCTTAGCATGAGGAATTCAATGGATGGCATGGACTCAAACTTTAATTCTAAGACATCCATTCTTCCTATGAATGGTTACCATAAATCACTCTCTTCCAAACCTTTACCCTCCTATGGTGTGGGTGCTTCATTCCCCTCTTGTTCTTATCTTCCACATTCTTATATGGTGTAGGAACCTGGGCCCTCTCATGTGGCTCCTTGTTCCTTCAAGGATGCCTAGTAGCAAATTTAGATGCTTAATCAAAGTTAGTTTTTGCTATGGAGTAAAATGTGTACCCTTGCTAACTTGGACTTATTTTGGCACCTAGTGGAACAATAAACAATTAATTCTTGATCCCGATGAATAAACCCCAACAAATAAACTTAGGGTTGGTCTAATCTCACCCCATTAAGCACTCCCTAGAGTTTGTGGGGGTTAAAGGACCAGGGCGCCTAGTGCTCTAGGCCCGGATGTTAGCCCCGACCTTAATTTGGTGGTGTCAGCTTAAAACACCTCTTTGGTTTACACTTGTCAGCCTCAATTGGTTTTATTCACCGATAGTGAGTGGGAATGCATATAAGAAGGAGTTTTACTATTCATTTCACACCTAGGAGAGAACAACTAGAGAATATTAGAATGTTAGAATTGCTCATCTTATGCTCAAGTATACTTCATGATTGGAATATCTCTTTGTATGTATTATGATGCTTATTTGCAGGTCTTGAAGGAAGTTCAAGTCTTCATTCTCTATTTCCTTGTTGGTGCATGGCCTTAAGTCACCTACTCCAACTAAGGTTTTATATCTTGTTGTAACATTTACCATTTATATTCATTATTTCATCATTTATTGCAAATCTTGCCTTTGCCCTTCTAGGGCACACACTCTTTGATCTCTAATCATTGTTGTAGTAGAGGTGGGAACACCAACATGGGGTTTGACTAAGGCAAGCCCCTAAAAATAGAAAAACCCTTTCTCTTCTTGTTTGTGTGCAGGTCACATTCAACAGAATCAGATGATAATAGGTGACAAGAAGTAGGAACGCAAATAGGTGAAGACACCTAGATCATAACATTCTATAGAACCCTACTTTGGGTCTAGAGCACCCAGCACCTAGTTCCTCTCTACCCTAAAACCTAGGTTCTAGTTCTTCTCTATTTCCTGATCTCTATTGTTGTCTCAGATTCTCTGTAATAGTTTATGTCAGTCATCTATTCACTGATCTTTCTCAATTAGGGTTCCCTACTTTGCCCTAGTTTGATTCGTTAGATTTGGTTAACACTCTTTTATACAAAAAAGGGACAAAACCCCTGTAGTTTGGCTCTCCTTCAAAGGTAGAAGCCAAGCTCAGTTTGTGTTCCAATGTTGATAGAACAGGGTTTGACCTAGATTAGGGTTTTAAGCTAAGTCTCCCTTTTCCATCAAACATTTTGGTGAACCTAATGTGTCTTGCACTCTTGCATCCTTCTTGCTTTAGTTCTAAGTTATTTGTTGCCCTAGATCTGATTAGGTTGAATTCATTTACATAATTGCATAGCTTACTTGTATATTGTTTCATTATTAGGAATTACAAAAGCCTTGCATTTCTAAGAAAACCTAGCTAGTCTTGAAGCCTAGGGTTTGTGATTGATGTCTTGTTTCAGATTTTTCTGATGTTATTTGCTTATCAAATCTGATTTTACATTGCTTTAGCATATCATAAATATCATCTTGTGTTGAAATTTGAAAGAGAGCATTCTTGAGTTGTTATATTTTGGATTAGTGAAGAAGTATTAGATTTAGGGTTTGATTTGAATATAAGCATTGGTTAAATCTAGTTGAGCTTGAGTAGAGGTGAATTTGATCAAAGGTTTATTATTGCATTATATTTGTTTACATTTGATCAAAAGTGCAAAACATTGATTCATTTAAACTAAAATCAACCTCTTGTTCTATCAAATAATTCATTTCTTCCACCTTCTTCCATTTATGCATCTTGTGTGTCACTCAAAACTTGTAAATACTTTATGAGTTTTATGACCCCGTGCCCTAACTCTAACATCTTTGTACAAATTATGGGTTCTAATGATTTGAATAGCACCAATATTGACACGTCAGTGCCCTAATTTGTGAATCCAATCACACATGAGGTCCCATCACCTCTTCATGATATTCCTACTTCACATATCCCAAAAGCATCAACTTTTCATGAATCCACCGACATAGAGGACCTCGTGGCTCATGTTCCTGAAGCTCAAATTCAAAAATTAGACACTGAGTTGGCTAATTTTCAGCAATTTGTAAGCTCAGAACATATAGTTGAGGAGGCCATCTCTGTTGTTGAGAGTCTAAGAAGTTTATTGATTGAAGGATAAGAGGGACTAGAAATCTTGCATGGCGTACCTCACATAGTGCACAATAACATTGTGTCAGCAACTAGTTGTGTGGAAATCATTACTAATGTGACTTCTTCAAATAGGGACTCAAGTGTCAGCACCCATACTGACACTTCCTATTCCTACATACACTTCTTCTATCCTCACCATAACTACACAACCAAGTAATAGTGCTACCACATGTGTTGGGTTATCTACCAAGAATCATGTTCGTCATTATAGTGTCATTCCCTTTAATTATCCAAGTGCTACACTGCCTACATTTAATCTACCTAAGTCTAATATAAATCTCCAAAAATCCAATCATACAATGTTGCAACCAATGGTTAGCCCTATTCATTCTTACCATTCTCAACCTAGTTCACCTCCCGACCCTTTCATTAACCAATTTTTTAAAAATATGACTTCCATCCAACAATAGTTAGCAAACATGAGTCAATATCCCTTGAAACCCACTATTCCATCACATTATACCCATAGCCCATTATCTTATCCAATCCTAAGAGCTCAAATACATAAGAAGTTTGAAACCCCTCACTTTGAGAAGTACAATGGGAAGGGAGACCCTAACAACCATGTGACAGCCTTTACTACTATGTGTAGTGATTTCTTCTTTGAAGATGCAATGTTGGCTAAATTCTTTCCTAGATCACTCAAAGACATAGCGTTGGATTGGTTTTGCTCCTGGCCTCCTAATTCAATCAATTCTTTCTCGCAATTAATCAATAAATTTCTTCAACATTTTCAAGCAAACATTGGACCTCAAGTCTCTTTGACTGATTTGGTCCATTATAAACAAGGAATAAAGGAGAAATTAACTGATTTCATGGGGCATTATCAAGCCCTCTTTTCACAAATTCAATATTCTATTCTAGATGTTGATGTACAAAGAATCTTCATTAGAAACTTACAACCTCACATCCATGACAAAATCTTGTTGATGCATTATGACTCTTTCACTAATCTTTGCATGGCTCTCTGTGATTACCAACTGTCAGTTAGTCGATATGAGAATAATCACTCATCATATTTGGTTGTTCAATCTGAAGTCGCTTCCCCACATACTCATTCATTTAAAAGGCACAACAAAAATTTCATCAAATTCAATGCAATATCATCAAATCACATTTGATAACATGTAGCGGCTGCAACATCTTCTACTCCCACCCCATATAAACTAAAACAAAAACTAGACAATTCACACCATTATCAGAATCTCTTTATTCTATAATGATGCAACTTTTAAACAACAATCTCATTAAGCTTCCACCAATTCGACCTCTTTATCCAAGTAAGATGCAAGCATATTCTTTCGATTCAAACGCCTTTTGTCAATTTTACCGCATTGCCAATCATGACACTGAAAGATGTATGCATCTTAAACATGAAGTTCAAGACCTCATCGATTCCAATGTCATCCAGGTCACTGGCATAACTGACAAAGGAAATAAATTGGTGGCTCCACCTAATCAAAACTTGCAAATATTTACTAATTCATTCCCTAATCACCAAGCTAACATTATGGATCCATCTCAAGAAATGCAATATACTTATAGTCATCAAGAACAAGATCATGATGGAGATATTTACATGGTGGATGCTCACCCTCATCAAGAGTGAGCACAACCTAAACTAGCTATATCTTTCAATCCTCATGACGCTACCATTGAAGCTCCTGATGGACCTTTATATTTCACCATTCGAATCAATGATAAACCCATAAGAGGTGCTATGATTAATCCTATTTGCATGGCGAATGTAGCAATTAAAGAGTTTCTCTACATGCATGGTTTGCACCGTGATAACTATGATGTATCAGAAATCGTGACTAGAGCACACGATGGATCTATTCTTCCAACTCTTGGTGCCTTGACCCTTACCGTCAAGGTTGGGCCAAGAACATTGGATGTTACTTTTGTTATCATTTTAACATCAGACTTATTTCATGTGAAGTTGGGTCACCCATGGCTCTACTCCATGAAGGTAGTCCCCTCTATGATTCATAAGTGCTTAAAGTTTCCATTTGAGGGACGTATGCACACTGTACATCATAGTCGATACCAGCTTGTAGCTTGTCATGGACACTTTACACTTGACTACTTCTGGCCAAAACTAGTTGGAGTTGCTTGAACTAGAGAGGATCTATTCTTTTTATAATAGGGTGATCCAAGAATACTGTGTTCCACTTTTTGGCCAAAGGAGGACATTGAAATCAGCATTTTTAACTAAATTTTCCATTTTTGACACCTATAGCAACTAAATCGTTAAGAATTTGAAGACGATGTGAACTAGTGATGTATACACCTAAAAATAGCTTGAGTCAAATTAAATAAATATTTTAATATTTATTTTATTCCTATTCTTCTATCAATAAATAACTATCCTAATTTATTTATCTGATTCACATTCATCTTAATCTTCCAAAAATTAAATAAAAATCAATTTATTTAAATAAATACCCTAATTCCTCTGATGTCTCATCTAATTATATAATCCTAAATTATTTAATTAATCACAAATTCCTCTATTCCAAAGTCCTAAATTCTATAATTCCACATCATCTCATCCATGTCATTCTTCCACCTCACCTTACACCTCACCATGTTGCACATAATTAAATATTTTAATATTTAATTAGCTAATTAGCCTCACCCACATGTGTCCTATTATTTTTCAATCACCTTTAGGCTCAAAGACACTTGTCTTTCTAATTCTAGTTCATCTCTCACATTCCAACAAATCAAGAGTCCTTCTTCCACAATCTCCTCAAAGTCTTCCACTTTTAATTCACAGGTCATTTGTGAGCACAATGACATGTGGCTCATGGATCCACTTATTCCTCTACCTTGTAAACATAGTAGGAATGTTTCCCATGATTATCTCCCTTGACTCCATCTCAACCGTACACATCATAGACATTTCCTCCAGTCATGGATCTATTGACACTTATACTTGGCCTCTCCTTAGCCTATAAAAGCAAGGTTCTCACACCCATTTTGCACCACTCAAGCTTTTAGTAATCTTATTCTGTAGGAATTCTACCATAGTTCCCAAGCATGCCTTGGCTCCATTCCATTGCATCCATTAGTATCATTATCTCATCTAGTTCCATATCCATATCAACCATGGCAGCATATCATTATCTCCATCCTTCATCTTAGTTATTGCATGTTAGTCTCATTACATAATCCTCCACATAGCCATTCAATCTTTGTCATCTTAACAGCAAGGAAGTACAACTTCTGAGAACTCTACAATCGCACAAGATCAAAGAAAGATAGGCAACTATGGAAGGCACGAGGTAGATCTGTTCAACAAGGTAATATCTTTGTTTTATCGCATTTGTCTCATTTTCATTAAAGTTATTGGATATTTAAATAGTTTCTACTATGTTTCAGAAATTTAATCACATTTTGGTGCCCACCATGCGGCCACTGCCCCGTTTTTAACATCCATTTGAGTTTTTGGTGAAGTTGTAGTCATGACAGGTCATTTCAGCGCATTCAAATTTCCAGTCTTGTGCATCCATGGTGAAAAGAACAGTCTGGCGCATACGAAACTTATTTTTGTGCTTTTAAGACTTCTTTCTGCACATTTGCAAGTTCTTCCTACACATCTATCTTTCATCTCATTTAAACTGTCTTCCTGCACATTCATTGTCTATTTCAGTGCATCTGATCCCTGCCAGAGATTTGTATTGATTTTTGTAAAAAAAATTATACTAAATTTGTTTGCAGGTACTATCAATCATCAATGGAGGCTATTGACAGAATGTTCTTGCAGGTTTAAGAGCTGGTTTAGGCATTGATAGTTGCATCTTGCATATAATCTTTATTTAGCTTTAATTAGGAGTAAATCATTGTTCATGCAACTTTCATACCAATCTTCATCTAGTTTCTAATTACGGGGAGTAAATCTCATCATTGCTCATACAAATTTCACATAGTCCCAAACTAGGTGGTTAAAATTGAACAAATCTTTCAAGCAAATCTTGCATCTACAAATCCACATCTAGCATAAGTAGGGAAAAGTAACTTGATCAAATCTTCAACAACAATCTTCACATAGTTTGTTTAGGAGGTTAAAATCAATTATCTTTTCATGTTTATGCTATCATATCAATCATTGTGCTTGGTAGATTAAATCACATTTAGATTAACTCTAGAGGTTTAATGAACTAGTGTCTACTATGCTTGTAAAATGGTGATAGGCCTATGCTCTCCCCATCTTGGGTGACCAAAATGCCAAACCCATTGTTTCATTTGTTTAACCTTTAGAGGAGGCTTGTCCTTGGGATTGTGTTTCTTCCAAGTGGGACGACCTCGAGCAGTAATGGGCTAAAGCCAAGTCACTTTCGAGTGGCTATAAATAAATGTGTTTGTGAGGAAAGTCATAAACAACAGGTGTTGTTGTGTTATACCGACGAATGTTTCCTAGAGTACCCTTGTGGTGCATTTAAACCTATAGAGCCTAACCTCTACAGATTGGGAAGCCTCCTAAACGGAGAAAATCACCGCATGTATAACCACCTGAATGAATGCCTTTATTAAGAACCACTATTTTTAGAAGCCCAAATCCTTCTATTTGTTGATGCAGGAGGTCAGACCTTTGAAGCCACCCAATGTCATACACTACTCATGTGTAGAGATAGAAAGTTCAACTCTTCAGAGGAACTGTAACTTGGTATGCTAGAGAAGTGAGTGTCATACAAGGGGGAGCTAGTGCTACCAAGTTGCTAACTATCCGCCTTGATTCAAGTGGTTGGAGAAATCCAAGTTGGTACTCAATAAATATTGTCCTTGCCAACCATAGGAATTGTACTTGTTTGCAAAAATGTGTATCAAAAATTTGTATAACACTATGGAATCTTCTTGTCTATTGTGTTTTCTTGCAACAAACTGAAACAAAATCATCAGCAAAACACTTAGATTTCTTAGGAAAACATCCTTGAAAACAAAAAAAATTGATCAAACATTTAAAAAAAAAATAGAACAATGCATTTGAGACTTCTTCCTGTGCATTTGACAGACTTTTCAATGTTTCTACTTCGCATTTAATCATTCTTTCAGTGCATCCATCTAACTGCACTTTTAAACAGCAGAAGCTCGCATTCAAAACCTCGCATACATTTCACAGAGCTGCACATTTGACCTCTATTTCTGCATAAATAATCCTGTGCATCTGTGACAGTGGCTTGTTCCCAACATTTTGAGAGAAAAAAAATCCTTTTCAGGTACCCATTATTGCTTAGATTCATTTTGTGAACTTAGTTGAACCTTAAAAATCCATTTCACACTCATTTCCAAAACATTCCACTTACCATAGCATACCTAGTCATCCAAAAATCAAACAAATCCAAGATTTCCACTAAGATATCATTGAGATCCTCTAAATCAAACAAAATCTTGATAAAGGTCTAGTCAACATCAATAGCGGTTACCCATTATCCCTATTTGACTTCCTTTATATCAACACTTTGATAGCTAATACCATTATAGCTCAAGACCATTTTGTTTGACCAAGTAGATCAAGAGAAAACCTTAGAAAATCTTATCACAAAAATTTCCAAATCCAATCAAACATACCTCAACCACTTCTTACCAAAACATTTTATTTCATCCAACTTCACTTGTATCCAAAAGTCTTATGGTTCAAACTAGATCACAAAGTAACAAAAACAAAGAAATGGATCCCTCAAACCATAGTGAACACTTCGCTACATCTAGCGATGATGAGGAAGAAATCCCATAGGAGGAAATTGTTAGTGCTATGCAAGATCCCAAATTCTAAAGAATGATGGACAAGGTCATAAACATAGACCACCAAAAGTACTTCCTCATGCTAGTACAACAAGGAACTAAATTACCTCTCTATTTTGATGTCTCAAAATTAAGAGAAGAAACACCATCTAATGACACCAATGCTCCCAAAAATGACAAGAGTAAGGATAGATCAAACCCTTTGGACACATTAACGCAACAAATCCAAGTCTTGCAACAACAACTTATGGACATCCAAACCGGAACTTCAACAAAGCACTACTCACTAGAGGATATCTCACCATATCCTTTTGACAAAAGTTTGGTCATGATACCTTTTCCCTCAAGATTTGAGGTTCTAAAATTTGATAAATATCGAGGAAAAGGTGACCTGCGTGACCATATAAGAGAAGTTAGTGCTTCTTGCTTAGAGGTCGCTCACAATGAAACATACCTTATGCGATTATTCCACGTAGTTTAGGAGGACAAGCAATGGAGTGGTTCTCCTTATTACCTCCTGGCATTCAAACCTTTAATGAACTAGTGGATAAATTTGTGACCCATTTCTCCTACAACATTGAACATGAAATTTCAATGTTGGATCTTTGTAACAATAAACAAAAAGGTGGAGAATCCTTCACCTCTTTCCTACAAAAATGGAGACAACTTTCTAGCAAGTGTCCATACCATATCCTAGAGAAACAAATGATCTCAATATGTTTGTCCACAACTTAAATGCTGACTTGAGCTATCAAATACAAATACAATGTCCTACTTCCTTTAGTAAGGTCATTGAAATGGGGTTACTCATTGAGAAAGCCTTGATAGCTAAGGGACAAATCAAACTCTACAAGGACACCCCTAGTTCAAGTAATAACATGGACAAGCCAAGGTTTTGGGCCAAAAAAAAACATTGTAAATGATGGTGTTGTTGATGCTAAAAATGTGGTGTCAAAACAACCAATCTTCAATCTTTCAAATCCACAAAACGACACACCATCAAATAAACCTCAAAACAATGAACCACGATCCACAAACTTTCCTCCTCATTTAAAGTTTACACTATTAGGAGAATCAATCGAACCTGCCCTATGGAAGCTCATATCAAACAATCTCATAATGCTTCCAATGGTGAGAGATTATAAACCAAAATTTAAACCTTCTTTGTGGAAAGACTTGGACTTCTACGATTATCATAGAAGTAAGGGCCATAAAACAAATGATTCCCAAAGACTAAAGAATATCATTCAAGACTTGATTGATGAAAAAGTAATAAAAATTGATGGACACATATCCAATGACGACCATTTGGCATTCACGAATCCGCTCCCCAAGTATGAGAAGGGAGTTTTTTCAAATCAAAACAATAATGGTGGTAACAACGCCAATTAAACAAATGTGTCATATGATTATGTTGTTAACCACATCTCTGAAAGTGACCCACATGTAAATGTGATCACTATAAATAAAAAGCCCGATTGTAATGTGACTACTCGTGGTGGAAAGGTTACTTTCCAAGGGGCTCCATCCAAACCATCCTCCACATCTACCCAATACAACGTCCTTGACCAACTTCATAAAACACTTGCCCACATATCCATTTTGGAGCTATTGCGTCTATCCCCATCTCACAAAGCCATCCTCAAGAAAGCTCTCTTAGAAACTATTGTCTCAACCAATCTAGCTGAAGAGCAATTTCAGGCCATGGTAGGTCATCTAACTACACCCCATTTCTTATCCTTCATAGAAAAATATGATATGTCTATAACCCAACCACACAATGCGTCCCTCCATATTGAAACCTTCATCCATAAACATAAAATAAAACAGGTCCTAATTGACGGAGGGGCAGGTTTAAATATCCGCACGTTAAAACTAATCCTTGTATTGGGGTTTTCAGAGAATGCCATTGATCCTAAGAAGAAAGTTACAATCAAAGCATACGATGAAGAAGAAAGGACATCAAAAGGAACCATTGTGTTGCCAATAAGAGTGGGACCGGTAGTGAAAGCTGTGGTGTGCCAAGTGTTGGACATGGAACTAGAATACAACATTCTTCTTGGTCGACCTTGGATACATGCAGTGAAATCCATGCCATCCACCTACCATCAGTGTATCAAGTTTCCTCACAATGGCCAAGAAGTCACTATCCAAGGTGATCCTGATCCGTTCCAAAATTGCAATTCCATCCAATCCAAGCCCAAAGTTGTAATCCCCACCAACCAAGCATCTTTCTCCTCTTCATCTCGTGTTGACCCAGCCTCACTACCATATACATCCAAGGCATCCAAACTCAAACTCAAGCTCAAAGACAAGGGTGTAGGGGAGTATACTATCGTACAAACCTTCTGCCTAGCACAACTATCCATATCTCTAAGTACTATGGAAAACCATCTAGGAACAAACCCAAGTCATTAGAGACTCCTAATGGTCGTTTTGTTAAATGGGGAAGCCTATCAGATGAGAGAGATGAGAAGGATATTCTACAATGGCTATATAAAGACAAAGACAGTGAATCCAAACCACAAGACCCTCAATCCCAATTGCAAACCAAACAATATGGCCAAGGGTTCTCTATCTTACAAAGAATGGGATATGATGGTCATGGTCCCATAGGAATAAGAAAAGAAGGTATCATCGAACCTATCCAACCTCCTTCTTTAACAGCTCGAGACACTACATGGCTAGGTTACAAGGGCAAAGAAAAGGTCAAAGGTAAAGACAAGCATAAAGGAAAAGAAAGAGAAACAAATACTACTAAATTAGTAGAGCAGATTCACCGACTACAAGAATGGAGTGAGATAGACTCCAATGAATATGAATGGGATAGTCTTTCTAAACTATCTTGTGACAAGAAGGATGTTGATGTGGTTCAACAATATAGCTCTACCCATACACCTCATGAGGGACAAAGCTCTAGGTCTAGACTTCTAGAGTTTGATCCGCAAATTACCAAAAATAAGTTTTGCGAAGAAGGAATGATGTCACACTTGGTAGATCAACTTGAGAAGAGTACCATCATAGACTTTGTAAATACTTACACCAATCTAGACAACTCCTTTATTTTAACCATCTCTACCCTTGAACCAGACCATCCTGATGACCCATTACCATTAGTGCATCCTAAACTCATAGACTAGGATTTGCAAGATGAACCCCCTAAGCTCAATACTTTCCAAAATGACGATGCTATCATAGATTATCTAGAATTTAGAGACCATCTACCCGCAGGGGATCACAAAATTGGCTATGCTATAGAACTCAATGACAAGGCTTATTTTGGAGAGAGTGTCAAGCCTTTCAGTCATAAAAATGTGAAAATAAAAGATAGATCTAATGGTGAAAACCGCTCTACGGTAGTGTTAGATCATGAAAATAGTAAAAAAATAAAAGATGCATCTGATGGTGAAAACCTCTGTAAGGTGCTGAAGGATGAAAGGCTTGATACTCTCCCCAATCTGACACATTAGGAGAGGTCCTCAATTTTGATAGAACCAGCAGAACCTATTAGCATTGGAATAGAAGACAACCCAAGGATAATCTGTATGGCACAATCTTTATCTGCACAAGAAAAGCTAGCATTCACCGAATTCTTCAAGCAAAAACAAATTAACTTTGCTTGGTCATATGCCGATATGTCAGGACTGGATCCAAACCTTATAATACATCATTTGTCACTAGCTCTAGGAGCTAAGCCAATCAAACAAAAACTAAGGAAGATGCATCCGCATATCGCACTCTTAGTGAAGGAAGAATTGAAGAAGCTGCTAGATGTTGGTTTCATCAGACCAATTGATTATCCAGAGTAGATTTTGAATATAGTACCTATCTCAAAGCTAGATGGAAGGATTATATTGTGTAATGACTTCAGAGATTTGAACAAGGCTTGTCCCAAGGATGACTTTCCTCTGTCCAACATCGATATCATTATAGATCTCACAGTAGGACACACTATGTTGTTACTAATGGACGGATTTTTTGGATATAATCAAATCAAAATAGCACCGAAAGACCAACACAAGACCGCATTTACATGTCCATGGGGTACCTATTGTTGGTGCGTCATGCCATTTGGACTAAAAAATGTTGGGGCAACATATCAAAGAGCAATGACTACAATCTTTCATGACATGATGCACACCATCATGGAAGATTACGTAGATGATACTCTAGCCAAGTTAGTTACCAGAGAAGGACACCTGCAGGTTTTAGACAAAATCTTTCAAAGATTAAAGTAGTTCAATGTACACTTAAATCCAAAGAAGTGTGTTTTTGGAGTCACATCCGACAAACTTCTAGGATATATAGTGTCATCTAATGGAATTGAGGTAGACTCGGCCAAAGTAAAAGAAATCATGGACATGCCACCACCCAAGAATCTCAGTCAGCTAAGGTCATTACAAGGTAAGCTACAATCCATCTGGTGGTTCATCTCTCAACTGGCTGACAAATGTCATTCATTCACACATCTCCTGCACAAGAACATTCCTTTCAAATGGGATGACTCATGTGAACAAGCCTTTTAGCACCTCAAAGAGTATCTAATGAATCCACCAATCTTGATGCCACTGATCTAGGGCAAACCACTTCTACTGTATATTTCAGCTACACCAACTACTCTAGGGACTTTACTAGCACAACAGAACCATGAAGGAAAGGAGCAAGCTATTTACTACATCAATCAAACGTTAGTTGTTTATGAGTTGCAATACACACCCATAGAATGAGCATGTCTTGCAATAGTTTTTGCATCACAGAAACTAAGGCACTATATGCTCACTCATTCCATCAAATTGGTAGCCAAGATAGATCCATTAAAGTACTTACTCAGCAAGGCTACTCTAATAGGAAGGTTATCTAAGTGGGTGATGATACTCAGTGAGTTTGACATCGAGTATGTAGATAGATGAGCTACTAAAGGTCAGGTGATTGCAGATCAGTTAGTTGATGCACCATTGACAGATGAGAATCCATTAACCTTCGAGTTTCTAGACGAATCCATCTTTAACATCACAACCCAAGCATGGAAACTATATATTGATGGATCATATACTCAACATGGGTCTAGAGTAGGTATCTTGTCGGTCACACCTAATGGAGACACAATTCCAAAGTCATACAGACTACTCTTTCCATGTACCAATAATGTAGTAGAATATGAAGCATTGGTCATCGGGATCAAAATGGCAGTAGAATGGAAAGTCAAAGAAATTCAAGTGTATGGAGACTCACAACTCGTCATCAACCAAGTGAATGATGACTATCAAACCAAGAATGAGAAGTTAATACCATACAAGCATATGGTAGATGACTTAAAAGAATTCTTTGTTGTGATTTCTTTTGAGTAGATACCTAGATTGGAGAACAAAGCAGTAGACACCATGGAAACCATTGCATCTCTCCTTGATATACCTGAAACCTAGTCACGTTATGAGTTCTTGGTAGAGCCAGTATCCCATCCTGCATACAACACCCCTGAAACAAACATCATATGCCATATCATAGAATCTAATTCTCCCTTGTACAGAAAAGTATACACCTATCTGAAAGAGAACACCCTACCTCTCAATCTATCTAATAACCAAAAAAGAACCTTCATCCACCAAGCCTCACGATATACCATAATTGCCAACACCCTATATCAATGAGGACTAGATGGTACTCTCCTTAGGTGTCTTGACAATGAGGAATATCAAACCACCCTAAGCGAAGTTCACAATGGTATATGCGAAACCCACTCTAGTGGTCCTACTTTGGCTAAGAAACTCATATGTCTGGGATACTACTGGCCAACTATGGAAAAAGACTCCTATCATTTTGTGAAATGGTGAAAGAAATGTCAAACTCATATGTCAATGGGGACTTGACTTGGTGGGCAAGATACACCCTCCATCATCCAACGGCCATAAATTCATCATCACCACCACCGAGTACTTTACGAAGTGGATTGAAGTCGTATCCCTAGCCAATGTCACATGAAAACAAATCGCCTCATTCATTCTAAATTATATCATTTACTGCTATGGCATCCATGTATCCATTATCACTGATAATGGAAGACCCTTTAAGAATCAGGATGTAAAAGAGCTATGTGACAAATTCCACATCCAACACTGCTTTTCCACTCTGTATTTCCCCCAAGGCAACGGTTAGGCGGAGGCATCCAATAAAACCATCTTGAAAATCCTGAAAAAGACTGTCAATGATGCCGGCCATGATTGGCATATCCAACTGAATCCCGCTCTATGGGCCTACCATACAAGCATCCGCACTCCCACAGGTGCCACACCATATTCACTAGTCTATGGCTCTAAAGTCATCTTGCCCATTGAAGTTGAGTTACCATCCTTGCGAGTATCGTTAAAAGGCCTAATATCTAATTAAGAATATAGGGTTTCCAGACTTCAAGAGTTAGAGCTACTAGAGGAAAGAAGACAACATGCCTTTAATCATCTGAAAGCCTACAAACAAAGGATGTCAAGGAGCTATAACCACAAAGTGAAACCCTGTGTCTTTCAAGTTGTTGACCTCGCCCTCAAAGAGAATCCCATAAATTAGTAGGACAGGGAAAAGAAAGGCAAATTTGAACCCAATTGGCTTCGTCCCTATGTCATCATTGTTGCCTATGGATTAGGAGCTTATCAATTGGCCACATTAGAAGGTGAACTATTCGATGATACCATCAACAACATGCATCTTTGTAGGTTCTACACCTAAACCCCAATGCAAGGGACTTAAAAACTACAAAAAAAAAAGAGCAAGTAGTGAAAACCTAGCAAACAAGTGCTATTTGCGATCATGCAAATAAAAGCAAGTAGTGAAAACCTAGAAATAGGTGCTATTTGTGATAAACCACTTCCTCCATCCTTTAAGATTTTAGTCCTCATCCATCTTTTCTTATCACATTGGGATACTTATCATGGCTTGTTACTCGCTTGCTTTTACCACCTTATCAAATAATTTTATCCATCTAGTCCGTCATCCATCTCGTCATTTATCGCAACTCCATCGTCAGTATCACCGGTCAAACTACATTGCCTCTAAGTTATCATGCAAGCAAGGCCATCATTGATGAGCCCCCGAGGATTCCCATCCATTCCATCCCTTATCACCCATCCTTTTATCCATCCAATCCCACCTAATTCCCATCATCTAGGTCTTAGGTCTAGATAGTCTGCATCTTGAACTACATTGCCTCTACGTCATCACATAGGCAAGGCCATCATCGATGAGCCCTCGAGGCACTAGGTCAGTCCCTTAGGGCCCGTTCCATTGAGTCTACTATCCGTTTGATCCACATTTTTCATCCATAATAAATCGATCCTTTATTTGACTAGGGGCAAAATCCTCGTCCTAGTTGAGAATTGGATTCTTGAATGCCACAAATCTCAAAGGATAACAAACTGGATTGTGATATTATCTCTAGACAACATGCAACAATACAAACAAACCTTTTCAACAAAACACTTGACACAAGAACTTGACCTATATCATACAACAGTGAGCCTAAACTATCATGATGATTATATCTAATTTCATTGCAAGAAAACATATCTATGGCAAGAAAATTTGATGCTTGTTATATGTTTAAGTCTCAGAGTCTTGATTTTTGTTATCATGTTTCCTATGCTACTCGAGGATGTCTAAAAACTAGAGCAGCTATGATGGGGGCATGATTATTTTCCATTGTTTGTTGTTTGTGGATCAATCTTTAGTAATGTGATGACTTTGTTTAACGACATGATTAGCAAAAGATCATCAAGGACGTTATGGGTCTAAACATGAAAAAGTGCAATCCTTGTGTGTTGATACACGTAAGAAATACTCAGGTCATCTAGGTTCAATTTTGACTAGATTCTTGTATTAACTTGCTAAATCAAAATCCATGTAAGAGATACTCAGGTTATCATGGTTTAATTATATCTAGATGCGTGTATTTTCTTACAACATTTTAAAATCTCAATGATGAAAAAGTACTTCAAATACTTGTATACAAGATGACAAAGCTCATTTGTGCATTTTAGGTTTACATTTCATTTCATTTATGAGCATTTCATATGTATCATTTTCCAAGTGGCTTAAGATCCAAGTCCTTTCTTTATCTACATCTCTTTATCTACTCACCCTTTTCTTTCTTTTCATTTTGAGAGCACACCAATTGTCCTCTCAAGGGGGCATCATCATCATCATCCATTTTATTCATTAACTTACCATTATCTTTCCTTGTCACCCTCTCTCTTGCATGACTGGGGCGTCACCAATCATCAATCTTTCAAATCACTTCTTCCATTCATCCTTATCCAATCAATCCAAGCAATGATGCAAATGTAAGTCCATCCTTAATCCATACCAATCGAGTACATCAATCTTGTCAAAATTTTCCAATCGCAATCATTGGTCTTGATCCTAATCTTGTCATAAACTAAATCAATCAATCATCATTATCAGTGGGATATGTCTTTCCCACATCTTTGTGTTGATCTAGGGATATATCGTTCCCCACAATGACAACACAATCGTTATCAATCATTATCGATTAATCATTGGTTTACAGCTTGACAGGGGCAATACCTTGTTTATTCTTGTATCATTTGTGCATACTTGCTTGCTTGTGTGTGTTATAATTTTTTCTTGCATAACATATCATTCAACTCTTTCATCCATCTCTTATCTTGCATTCTCCATTTTCGTAGCCATCCTTTATCATTCTTGTTCATCGTGAGATCATTCGTCATCTTTCTACCGAATACAACTCGACCAATCTCTCAGGGGGCATCCTATTGTCATTAAACCTGTACTAGGGGCAAACTGGGGCATAAATCATAATCAAAAAAAAATTATTCTTTGAAACAACGTGATAAAACACATTGTATCAAAGAGGGGCAAAATGTATACACCTAAAACTGGCTTGAGTTGAATTAAATAAATATTTTAATATTTATTTTATTCCTATTCTTCTATCAATAAATAAATATCCTAATTTATTTATCTGATTCACATTCATCTTAATCTTCCAAAAATTAAATAAAAATCAATTTATTTAATTAAATACCCTAATTCCTCTAATGTCTCATCTAATTAAATAATCCTAAATTATTTAAGTAATCACAAATTTCTCTATTCCAAAGTCCTAAATTCTATAATTCCACATCATCTCATCCATGTCATTCTTCCACCTCACCTTACACCTCACCATGTTGCACATAATTAAATATTTTAATATTTAATTAGCTAATTAGCCTCACCCACATGTGTCCTATTATTTCTCAATCACCTTTAGGCTCAAAGACACTTGTCTTTCTAATTCTAGTTCATCTCTCACATTCCAACAAATCAAGAGTCCTTCCACAATCTCCTCAAAATCTTTCACTTTTAACTCACAGGTCATTTGTGAGCACAATGACATGTGGCTCATGGATCCACTTATTCCTCTACCTTATAAACATAGTAGGAACATTTCCCATGATTATCTCCCTTGACTCCATCTCAACCATACACATCACAGACATTTCCTCCAATCATGGATCTATTAACACTTGGACTTGGCCTCTCCTTAGCCTATAAAAGCAAGGTTCTCACACCCATTTTGCACCACTCAAGCTTTTAGTAATCTTATTCTGCAGGAATTCCACCATAGCTCCCAAGCATGCCATTGGCTCCATTGCATTGCATCCATTAGTATCATTATCTCATCTAGTTGGATATCCATATCAACCATGGCAGCATATCATTAGCTCCATCCTTCATCTTAGTTATTGCATTGTAGTCTTATTGCATAATCCTCCACATAGCCATTCAATCTTTGTCATCTTAACAACAAGGAAGTACAACTTTTGAGAGATCTACAATTGCACAAGATCAAAGAAAGATAGGCAACAATGGAAGGCACAAGGTAGATCTGTTCAACAAGGTAATATCTTTGTTTTATTGCATTTGTGTCATTTTCATTGAAGTTATTGGATGTTTAGATAGTTTCTACTATGTTTCAGAAATTCAATCACCAGTGATTTTTGTAATTTTGTTTGTAGATTCTAAATATATTTTTTTCAAAATTTTAAAAAGAAATTGTGAATTTTTTTACATAACTTTTAATAAGTTATTTTTTTATAGTTAACAATATTTTTAAAAAGTGTTCAAACCATATAGTATAACTTTTTTTATAGAAAAGATAAAATTGTAAATCTTTAAATATAGATTCATAACACCAATATCTAGTTCTTCTTTGCCTCTCTATTCCTATAAGATATTAGGACCTCCAACGTCGAATTTTTCTCTATAGGTTCTAGATCCTTGACAAAATTAATCCTAAATTTTATATTGTCTACTACCTGGGAAAATTTGTGGTACACCACCAACTTAGACCTTTTGTTCTTCTTGAAGTCTTTGAAAAGAGTCCTCAGATCACTAACTCGGTCCAGGTCTGCTATATAAAATGGCAATGAATCACCCTACACTACATTACCGAGTTGCTTCTTACATTCCTCAACATCAACGAGAGCTATATCATCTAAATATAATTTTGTTGAGGCTCTAAGGAGATCATTGAAGTTGTAGATAACCTCCATTAGATGTGCCTGCCTCTGCTCTAGCTGTATCAAAAATCTCTGTTCTAAGCTTCATCATTTCTAACCAATGGTCAGGCATATGCAACTTATCCTTAGCCAAGATTTTCTCTTCTACCAAAACCTCCTCTGATAGCTTGCTCATCATGAGGACTCGGGGATACATATGTGAGTAGTAATCATATCACTTCGGTATAACACTTGTGGGAGTTTTAACATTGCTGATCTTTTCTTCTTCATCCACTTCTCATTTATGACCCTCCTACAGGCCTCTGTCCCTTGGTCATACATGTTTTGATTGTCTATTTTTCGTAATATAGTCAAAGTTAGAGCAAGAGGGATGTCAAATGCCTCTGCAAGAGCTACTAAAGTGAAACTAGCTATCACCCTTCCATCTTAGGTAACCACAGACCTTGTCTCAAGATGGTACCTTTCTCCAGGTAGGAGTTGTTGCTTGTGCTATCCCATTGTCCCTGATCTTCTTAGCCCACTTGGTCGGATTAGGACCAAAGATACGAAGTTTGAAATCATCTAGGTCAATATGGCCTAGATTAGTATCCCCTATGTTGTTCTAGGATGAAGTAATCTTGGTAACTGGAGTGATTCCCTTGAACTCGTACTTCATGTTCACAGCTCTAGTAGACATCTATCACGTAGGGTAAAAACCCTAATAAATATCTTCCCAAAACACTAGTGCATACAACTAAACCTATGTTTATGATGCTAGACAATATGAAATCTATTAAGAAACCATGTTCCTAATTATTTTCAATCATTAAATTCCATTTTGGCTTTGAACTGTAGTGTTTTGACTAAAAGAGGGGTTTTGTCCTATCACAATACATGCCTATATAGTGCCTAAAATACCTAGTGGATCACCAGTTCATTACCTAAACCTAGATCCTACTCACAAAGAGATGCAAGATATCAAGTTATTAACATTCCTTAATCATTAGATTTGTTTAGACACTGAACTGAAGGGACTACAGCCCAGAAAGCGGGCCTTTTCCCTATCACAAGATATCAACATGCAATGCAAATATTGGCTAATGTTCCAAATTCACACTATACATGATATAAGTACCTAGCATGATGCAATGAATCTAGTGTACGTCAAAATCCTAAGTTAAATCAAAGATTTTGGTTTAGGAGTGGGTCTCTTGACTTAGACAGAACAAAGCAGGACTTTAGGGGTACACTAGATAAGTAGGCTTTTAGGCACTCATAGGTGTTGCGGAGATATCGTGGTTCACAGGATATATCCTGTCATGTAGTGTTTTAGCGCAAGTACCCAGTGTAAAGGGGTACTAAAGATTAGCGGGAAAAACCAACTCCACCAGATATGCGGAGGTCAATGGCTATGTCTTGTGTAGAGGGGATTTAGTGCAAAGCAGGCAATCTAAGTCACTACGGTAGGTAAAAGCTACCTCACTGGTCGGCGGAAGATCTAGGGCTCACTGGACATGTTCGATGAAGGGTTATTTTGGCACCGGGCCATCCTAAACACCACAACTTCCTTAAGTGTTAAATCAAAAGCTTCTTTCTTTTGATTGGCAGGGTTTCTAGGGCCTACGGGACATATCTACTAAGGTCGAAAAGTCACGCAACCGTGAACTTCCTACGTAGGGCATACTTCAGAATGAAAATTTGAAAACAGGTAAACCATGCAATGCACTATGCCCTAAATCATAAACGAATCAATTCAAATTCAATCTATAAAACACGCACTACTAAATTATCATTTCTCATAATAAAATTTCACAAAACCCCCTAAAACCCCCAAACCCTAACCACAGAAATCAAATTCAAATGAAAAATGAACTAGGGCTTGCTTACATTTCAACAACGCAAAAAAATAACCAGACTCCCCTCCTTCCTAAGAAAACTCGAAACATGCAAACTCATAATCTTAAATAAAGATTCAACATTATGAAACAGAAGACAAAGAAAGGAAATGACCTGATATGCAATAAATGGTAGCTACCCTTACAAGATGACACTATAAATCACCAAAAGCATTGCAACGGAGCTCAGATTCGCGCAATGAAATCACTTAGGAGGTCACGTAGGTCGTAGAGCTCGAGTTCACAAAGGATTCTAAATGGAAATGAAGAAATAATGATGAAATTCAAAGTTTTAAGCCCAATGACACATCCATTAATGACACTGTCAGTCGAAAGACTGTCGACCACTTCGGAAACAAAAAGTAGGAAAAAGCGTTAGGACTGGATATGCAGGGAATCGGGTGATCATAGGACATATCCTGTGACCACAATGTTTAGCACAATATCTGACATCATAAGAAAGACCCTCTTTCCTCCTAAGACAATTAAGTCTTTACTGAACTTTTAAGGGACACACCTAATAAGTCTAGTGACATACAATTTTAGCGCAGAGTGCAGTGAAATGACTTGTTTTAGTGCTTTATCCTGTGAAGCGAACTTTAAGCACAATATCCGGTGATGTGATGTTTTAATGCTATGTCCAGTGAAGAGAATTTTTAGCGCAAAAGCACATAAGGGGCTTATTCTTGGGTTCAAACACAATCAAGTTATCTTTAATTCAATCATCAAATCCCAAAGGGAACTTCAAGTATGCCAAAATGTTCTAGTGCATAGAAAATTATCAAGGGCAAGTCATCATTTTCCCACAAGCAAGAAGATCAAAAAAATGTTGAGGCCAAGCCAAAATAGAAAAAGAGGGGGTCTCCATTTGGCAAAATGGGGCGTGTGTGCCAGACACAACACAATTGTTAAGCAATGATCTTCAGGGTCTCTCTACCTTTTAAGGGGGTTGTGTGGCATGTAGGATATCCCATCAACAAGCGACAAGGACAAAGATCTAGATTGATGATGGTGGTTGTGATGTTAAAACATCGAATATGATATCAAACCAAATATTACATATATATCTAATGATTGAGCTCATTAGTAGTGAGGCGTGTCATATAATCACATCATTCATTATTGCACACTCATGGATGGATTTAAGTATTGCAAAGGTGGAAGATATTGTCATTCTTTTGGAGTTATTTTTTGTATCTTGGCAAATGGCATCAAGATGTAAGGGTGGAAATTGTAAGAGAGTGCACATGGATGCAAAGGTGGAAATAGAATCCATTTTGATATGAGGCCCACCCTTATGTGGTGAAATTACTTGCACTATTAGACCTATTATTGTTTTGATACTTTTGGATGTTAGACATCGTGTCTATGGATTTATGATCCTATTGATAGACTATATTATGCATTGATGTCTGGATCAGAGTAGTTGATTTAATGTGCATATGATGATGATCTAACTAGGAGTTAGCTATTATATTTTGATTTGTATGCGATGAATGCATGCCTTGATTTGATTATTAATATGGAGCATTCAATTATGCTTTAAAATTATTCAATTTACTTAGTGGACTTGAAATTGAAATTGAGTATCTATGTTTAGTAGATTAGAATAATGGACATGCAATGTTAGTATAAGATTAATGTGTTTTGAATTTGAAATTGGTATGCATTTTGATGAGTATAGTGAATTTGGATTATCGTTTGAATTATGAATTCTTGTATGCTATATGGTTGTGTGTGTGATCACATTTCAAATTGTTTTGACTATGTATTGAATGTATTAATGGGTGTAATTGAGTGTGCAGGTAATTTCCATGGCTAATAGAAATCTAGAGGTCTTTAGAAAACCCCTATGTGAAATAACTCTGTGAAACTCAATTCCTTAGTCCATAATGGGGACTAAAGTCTTTGTTTATGTTTAAATGTTGTAATGTGGTGTGTCAAATGTTAATTTGTCATTTTTTTGTATGTCTTAATGTTGTATGAGTTAGAATATGAAATGAGTTAGCATCCTAGTTGTCCAAACTCGGATTTGTATTTAAGGGGTATTTTAAATGGTCTAAAAATGTCATTTTCTTAATGTTTTTTGGTGCTTGTAAGGCCCTAGGGCAAGTGCCTATGGATTAGGTACTTGTTGGGCTACATATCTTAGGCCTTGGACAAGATATGACCCTTCCCAAGTCCCTTGGGAAGGGTGTGACAAAAATGGTGTTTGGGGAAGAGGGATGGTTGACTTGTCACCATCCCATTCTCTTTTCCCAAGATTAATGTATGTTCTTAGGTCAATCCCAAGGCCTCACACATGTGAGGAAGCCTTGGAGTTTTCATGTAAGAGGAGGGTACAATGTACACTCATTTTTACAATATCTCACACATGTGAACAAGTGTAGGGACGTGTTTTTGGGATGGGTGAGAGGATGTCAAGTGTCACCTCCTCATTGGAAGGGGATAAGTGACTTGGCTACCCTTATTTATAACCCTTTTAAGGGTTAAGAGAGGGTTTTTGTTTTCATTTTTAATTTAGTTTGTATAGAGACAAAATGGGAACCTTTGGGGAAAGCTTGGATTGGGAATGAACTTCTTGAAGTGGATTGCTTGAAGGAAGGTCATGAAGAATTCACCCATATCCCTTAGAAGAATTGGAGTTGTAGGCTCTCCATGATTCTTAGTATGTATTCATTATTATTGCTTATTCAATTGATTGTTAATGGAATTTTGTAGTTGTTAATATTCTTACGCCTTGTTCTTTTGTTTTGTGTGTAGTGTTTGGGAAAGGGATGTGATGGGTTGAGCATTCCTCTTGGGAGGGTAACCCAAGTATTGGGGTAGAGAGAGAGGAGAGATCTTCCTTGGGGAAGAGATACTTCTATGAAGAGGAGTTTTGGGCATAACTATCTTTGTTCCTAATCTAGTTATGTGAATATTTTGTTGAGGAAGAACTAATGCTTTATTACTCTACCTTTGTAGGAGTGATTTCCCTCTTCTCCCCCTTTGTCAATCTTGGTTAAGATTCATGTGTTGTGAATATTATTGGGTGTGGGAGTTGTATGTATGTTTTGTATTGAGTGATTGAGTTATTCCTTGTATGTATTTTTTCTTCAGTTCCCTAGAAGGCCTCCTAGCTGGGGGGTGGGATTGTGAGAAAGCCCTCCAATTGGGAGGAAAGAACCTCCATTGGCCTGGTTGTGAGACTTTATTTCATATGTTATGTAAATAATCAAGTAGGAATGAAGATTTTCTAATGAAGAGGATTGTATTGTTCACCATGTTTGTCCTTTGTGTTTTAAAACTTCTCTTTTGGGTGAAGGTTGATGTTCAATCTTGTTGTAATAAAATTATTTGTGTTTAAAAAAAAAAGAGATTACTCAACTTATTACATTTCTTTCTAGTGTATTGGTTAGATTGGTGAGGAGATATAGTAATAGAATAAAGAAAATGTAGTTTATCACCTTGTATATGCATGCATTGTACTTGGAAGAAAATAATTTGTGATCTTGTCCTATATAATAAGTACAAATACACATTTACTTGTAATATAGTTTTATACTCCTCCATTGCATTGTAAATATCTATGGGGTGTTTTGTTTGCATGGTAGACTTAGGAATACGTATATCGATTAATATGTATTTTTGTTGTCTCATGTTAGATGCATACTTGGGAATAAATATGGCCATGTTGTTAAAAATATGCATATACATATGTAAATATTGTAGTTTATTGATTTTGAAATGCATGCTTTTAAAAACTTTTAAATGTGATTTCCTTATCTATAAACTCTTTTTATGTTTATTGAATTAAATGTATAGACTTCCATATATATATGCATGCATAAAGAAAGGATAATATCTATATGAACATATGTTTTTTTTACATTTACTCACTTGCATTGAAATTTTAATTTGACATAGATTATGATATATGCCCATAAACATATTATTATTAAGATTATTTTCTTTCCAAAATACATATGTTTTGTTACAAAGTGTATATATATACCTATCTACATATATGTATGTATGTATATATATACATACATATATATTAACAGAAAATAGGATTATATATATTTTTATGTTTTATATTCATAACTGTTATAAGTTTCTTTTTACATATACATGAATAAAAGTGGAGGCCATATTAAATACTATTTAATTAAAACTAAATAATAAACTAGAAATCGCACCTTAGTGTGCAATGGGTATGCCAAAAATGGATTTGGAAAGGAGTTGTGTGTGGATGAAAGAAAAAATTATTTTGCATATGGGAAACTTAAAGTATACATAGTTTGTAAAATTGGGTTGGCAAGAGCAATAAATAAGGGGGTCATATTTTTTAGAGTAGAAAAGAGGAGTTTTTTATTTGTTTGTAATATTAGTATTCTAAAAAAGAGATTATATAGAATATTTGCATTATTTTTTTGGGTCTATTTTGATTTGTTGAATCATGGTCATCATTTGAACATTGAAACCATGTAATGATGTGTGTTGTTTTTCTATAGTGGTAAGTAAAGTTTGAGTAGATGATTTGGACCAACACATACCAAGATCCAGTTTTTCATTGTAAAAGTACCATAGCTTGATCTTCAATGTAGGGTTTTTCATTGGAATGCTTGACTGTAACCTCAAGTCTATCACACAACATAACACTTTTTGTCTCTATTCCTCTCTCTATTATATTATCTCTATCTATATATCTCTAGTTGTTTATTTCTCTCTCTCTCTCTCTATATATATATATCTTTCTCTTTCTATATCTGTGCCCCTCTCTTTCTATCTTTTTGTCCCTCTCCATCTAATTCTCTCTCTATTCAACTCTCTCTCTGTCTTCCTCTAGCTCTTTCTCTCTTCCTCTCTATTTTAAATTACTCTCTCTCTCTCTCTCTCTCTCTCTCTCTCTATATATATATATATATATATATATATATATATATATATATATATATATATATATATATATATATATGTCTCCGCCCCCCCTCTCTGTCTCTCACACAAACTCACACTCTATCTCTTGATCTTTCTATCCCTCTATCCATTTTAGATAATATTATTTAAATGATTTAGAAGATTGGTGAAGCGAATTAATTAATTATGTCATGCACAAGATGCCACTATCTTTTTATGTGGATGCAAAACATCCTTCTAAAATGATTTAGGAAAAATTCCAAACTTTCTTTAAGGAAACTACATTGTCTTAAATGTACAAAGGTTATAAAAGAAGCTCACATTTAACATATCAATTGGTTCCATTTTTATTAATTAATTACAATGCCATATAGTCATTATTGAATCATGGAATATTTAGACTACATAGACCTTATCTTTGTAATAAATTTTTTCTCTCTCTCTCTACTCATCTCTCTTTGTTTAACTCTATTTGTATCCCCTCTTTGTCTATCTTTCTCCTTCTATATATAAAGATATCTCTTTTTCTCCTTCTTTCTATCACTCCCCCATCTCTCCCTCTCTATCTTTGTATCACTCTACCTCTCTCTCTATATCTCTTTATCTCATTCTCTCTCTGACTCTTTGTATATCTCTATGTTTCTCTATCTTCCTCTTTCTCTCTTTCTCATTATCTCCATCTAAGTTCTTTGTCTCTATCTCTATTTCTCTCTTTCACTCCTCCATCTCTTTTCCTCTCTTCCCCTCTCTATATTAATCTCCCTCTCTATTATTCTCTCTTCCTCTATCACACTCTCTCTTCTCTAGGTTTTTTCCCTCCCTCTCTTTGTCCCTTTCTTTCTCTCTCACCATCTCTCTATCCCTCTCTATCTCTATACCTGTCTCTCCCTCTCTCTCCCTCCCTCTCTATCTCTATACCTGTCTCCCCCTCTCTATGCATTTTTTACATTATAAAAGTATTGTAGCCCAATCTTTAATGTAGGGTTTTCCATTAGAATATTTGACCATAGCCCTAAGTCTATCACCCAATGAAAATTTATCTCTCCCTCTCCCTATCTCTCCTCTCTCTATATCTTTGTATCTCTACTTCTCCATCTTCCTCTCTCTATCCCTCTCCTTCTTCCTTCCTCTTCCTTAAGTTCAAATATAAGTCACCTAAATGTGAACCCAAAACCCTAAATATTGACGCTAAGGAATTAAACACAAATTAGTAAATCTTAACATTAAATATTACAAAGAAAAATAGAAACTAACATGTGGAAGATGGGTAGACAGACCATCAGAAATATTTCTCTTTCTCTATTCCTCTCTATCAATATCCCTCCCTCTCTATATCTTTATCCTTCCCTCTCCTTCTCTCCATGTGTCTCTGACACACACTCTCTCTCTTCCTCTATCTCTTTCTCTCTTTCCCTCTATATCACTTATCTCTCTCTCTCTCTCTATATCTTTCTCTCTTCCTCTCTATCAATCTCCCTCTATATTTCTCTCTCTTTCTCTATCTATTTCTCTCTTTTATGTATCTCTCTTTCCCTGTCTCTCTTTGTCATCTCTCTCCCCCTTTCTCTCTCCACTTCTTTGTTCCTCTCTCTAACTCTTTCTCCTTCCCTCTCTATCTCTCTTTGTCTATTGGCAACTTGGCAAACACTATTAAGAGAGAGACACTGTTGGCATGATGTTTAAAGGTGTTGTCACTGATGGCAAGAAGAAAAGGAATAAGATTGGGACAAAGATTTTGGTCCGGTGAAGAAGACTTAGTCATTTTAACTAAGTGTTGATATTACATAAGAGACAATGATAGAGAGACAGTGTAATGGCTGGCATTGGTCTGCAATTGAAGATCAGATCATGCGGTTCTGGTATGTTGTTTGCAGTCCTTAGGTGATCTTATATCCAAGATTTTAGCTCTTGATAAGTACCAGAAGCATATATTCAAATAGCCTAAGTCTAGCAGAGCAAAATACAATGCTATTTAGAGCAAAACACTCAGTTGATTTGGTCCGCATTCCTCCGGTGTTGCATATCTTGTTATGCAATTTTGAGGTGTTGTAAACTCTTGTATGAAGTGTCTAAATCCAGAGTTGCAGGTTCTGAGATCCACCAAAAAGATAATTGTGAGTGTCTAAGTATCGCTACTTGGTTTGGTAGAATTTGACTGTGACAGGATCTAAGTTCTGATGGTCCGCATTTTTGTGCAAGATGATATCATGCCTTGTGGTTCTAAAGGTAAGCTTGGGGATGTGTGAAGAGTCTTTGATATGATTTTGAAAGTATCTTATGGTCCACAATGAAAGTTGTAGTTTGATAGATGAACTGAACCAGTGGCAGTCTGTGTTTGAAGCCGCCATGATAAGTTTAACTTGTATGCAATATGTTCTATTGTTTAGAACTTAATCCTAAGTGGTGGTATAGTTGTGGCTAACATATGAGAAGGTATTTCAAATGTTATTTGGGTCCACTATGCATTTTGGTGGCTGGATTTGGCCAACAAGTTACAAATTGTTTGAATACATGTTTTATCTAATTAGGCCGACCTAATATGAAGATTCTAAGTGTTGAGGATATATATATATATATATATATATATATATATATATATATATATGAGATCAAATTTAGTGTTTGAATGAGGAGATACACGAAGGTGAATAAATGTGTCTACGACATGCATAGTAAGGTGATTTTGTGAAGGCGATAAGAGCAGAAGAAGAGAGATCTTGTTCCCATGTAAAAGAAGAGCAGTGAAGCAGAGCAATCAAAGATGAAGAGATTTGAGACAATATTTTTGAAATTTATTGGAATTGTAACCATGCATGTGTAGATGCAATCAAAGTAGTTCAACCTAGCAGTGAGCCATCCTTCTTTCCTTCTTTCTTTCTTTGGGCAGTGATCCCTAGGTAGTGAGCCTTCTTGTAATTTGGTAGTACTATTACATAATTATTGTGAGCTTACACTAACCGTGGTTTTTCCCTGTTTAGGGTTTTCCACGTAAAAATCATAGTGTTTATGTGTGATGCTTTGTGGTTGATTCTTTTGTACTTAATTTGCTTTGTTGTTATCAAATGTGGCAAATGGATTAAAATAGTTTAATAAGTAAACGGTTTAATAGAATACTGATTCACCCCCCCTCTCAGTATTCTGAGTGTTCAACAATTGGTATTAGAGACTGGTTCCTTGGAAGAAGTCTAACAACTTAAGGAAGATCTTGGAGATTGAACACATGGTAGGCAAAAAGTATTCTAATCCTCCTAAAGAAATTGATTCAACTATAGAAGAAGATTGCATGCTTGTTAGTGAAGAAGAACTCAAGGTTGCTCTTGAAGATCTTGAAAAGGTTGAACTAGAAAATAGGGATCTGAAAGATAATGTCAAGGAAGTAGATGAGTGCACCAAAAAATTAAGGGAGCAAGTCAAGAAATTTAAAGAAAAATATAAGGAGGTTAGTGAATAATTGATATCTGCAAATGAAACCTTGAATAATCTGAAAGTGGAAGTTGTAAAAAGAACAAAAGCAATATAAGACCTAAATCAATTGGTGAAAAGCAAATTTGAAGACTGTACAAAGCTTGAACAAGAAGTTGTGGATCTGAAAGCTAATTTGAAATAGGCATAGATTTAGGAAGATAAATTCAAAGTGAGTGTTGCCCAACTTGATAGAATACTTGCAAGTGAGAAGAGTCCTGATGACAAAGAAGGCTTGGGATTTGAGAAAGGTGAAAGTTCTAAAGCCGGTCAAGAAAAGAATGCTGAGATCAAGAAGGACAAAGGCAAATAGATCTAGAATCAAAGAAATAGACCTAGGAGACCACCGGTCAAGAAACCAAATGCTCAAAGGTACCCTTCTTTCAATGATTATTGTAATACATGCAATAAGTTTGGTCATAAGGCTACTCAATGTAGGAGTAGAGTGAATCAAAATGTTTCATCATTCTCTGGTTAGTGTTTCACTTGCAATAAAGTAGGTCACAAAGATAATGAATGTAGAAGTCAGATAAGGAATAGTTACAACAATAGAAGGAATGCTCAAACTTTCAAAGGTAACTAATTTATATGCAAGAGGTTTGGTCATAGAGCTAGCAAATGCAGAAGTCAGATAAGGAGCAACTATAATTTTGGAAGGAATGCTCAATCTTTCAATGGGAATTGCTTTGCATGCAATAGATTTAGACACAAGGCTAACCAATGTAGATCAAGAATGAATGAAAGGAACAATGGTCAGAGAAATATTGTATGCTTCAATTGT
Organism: Cunninghamia lanceolata; assembly: GCA_027924645.1. NCBI lineage: Eukaryota > Viridiplantae > Streptophyta > Pinopsida > Cupressales > Cupressaceae > Cunninghamia > Cunninghamia lanceolata. The sequence continues at coordinate 11,482,916 of BSBN01001583.1, forward strand.
AATAGGCCTAGACATATTGCAAGATTCTGCAAAAGCAAGAATATGAAGAAGGATAATCAAGTAGAGATGAAGAAACTAGTACAAGAGGCAGATCTGATAGAGATCAAGAAGGAGATGAACAAGATTTGGGTTAAGAAGGAAGCACATGAAGTCAAGGATGAGTCTGCACCATACTCTGGTATAGGTACTTCCTTTGGGAAGTAAATTGGGAGCTCTGGCTTAAGGGGACCTTAAATCAGAAATCCTGTTACCCCAGCCAGAAAAGTGGTGTTGACATTCAACATGAAGGTATAAGCTAGAAAACAAGAAAACATAGCTTTTGAAGAAGATTCCAGCAGAAAATAATCTAATGTGGTTGATTGTGGAGCAATTTATATCGACTGTAGATAGCAGAGTAAGAGTTTAACAGCTTTTTGAATTCAACATTTATGACAATTAGGTTTTGATGAAAATGGGTTAAAAGGGGACTCGTTTGAAAGGAAATCACATTACATTCAAACCCTCAAGTGTCTAAGGAGATCTGAGAAGCAAAGCTAAGGCAAATTCAAGCATTTAGCAATTAGTGCAAAGAAACCCTAACCAGAAACAAAAGGTATTTACAACACTCTCTCTTGAAAAAAATTCTGTGTTGAGTCAGTAAAGATGTCTATCCCACAAGTTATTAAGATAATTGAGAGTCCTTGCCCTAAGTTCAAGAAGCACCCATTCAAATCAACTGAAACTGATCTGGACAGTGTATTCTCTCAAGTTCCATTTGGTGTCATGCATATTGAAGATGTTAGGGCATATATTCATGAAAATCTAGAAGAATATGATCACTTAAAATTAGGGCAATTTTACTTGAATGAGTTAACTGGAGATAAATTTGAGTTGAAGAAAGAATTTAGTGCTCTACATGAGAAGAAATTGGATACATGGATTGATTTTCCTGCCTCCTTTGAAGATGCTTGGGTCTGGTATGCCCTAAGCAAAATTCATGACGAGTTTATGTGGTTTGACACAACACATATGATCACTAAGGATGCCATTGAGGTAGTGACTGGTATGTGTTCCACTGGAATAGTTCTGGCTCTAAAGACCATAAAGAATAACATAGTGATGGGGTTAACAGGTGCCAAATTTGACAAAAGGGCACTAACTATACATGACATTGAGGATCTAGCAATAAGATTTGCATCAATGGTGATAGGATACAAAGTCTACTTCTCAAATAGGGAGAATTCTGTCTCTGCAATAGCCATATACACAACATTTGAGATGGTGAAGAAGAAAGCAGATTATGACCTGTGTGAGCTACTTCGGCAACAACTATTGGAGAACTTGAAAAGAACAAAGGACACAAAGTACCCCTTCAAATATGGAACTCTAATCATTTGCTTGCTCTTCTATTTTCTAAAGGAGTTACCAGGTATGGACAATATTATCTGGCTTCATCATATTCCTGTAGCAATCCAAATTAGAAATCATCTGCAAAGTTTAGGAGATGTTGATAAATAAAATGCAGCATTATGGGGCTACTTTAAAAATTTCCAAAAGAAAATGCAGACTAGGGCTAGGATTCCTGAAAAGGTTGTGAAGAAATATGAAAAGGATATTGTATTTATGGTAGATAAAGATAAATGCCTCATGGAGGCAGTGGAACCAAGAACAGTATGGGTCCTAGCCATGAGATATGAAGTCACAAAGGACGTCTTGATTGGATTGGCAGATTTGATGTTGAGAAAACCAAAAGATCCTAAGGAAGAAAGATTTGGGACTTTTGAAGAAAAATCTCTCAAAGTATATATGGAACTAAAATTTAACCTAAAATCAAAAGAAATGTAAGGAAATGGGTAGTTGATTATGCAATGAGCCAAGGGTTCACAAAGGAACAAATAAATGAAGCAAGAGCATAAGCAACTAAGACATCAAGTGCTCTGGAAGGACAAACATGAAAAGCTCTGGAGAAGAAAGAAGAGAAATCTAAGAAAGAAAAGCCTACCTCTGGCTCTGGAAGGAGAACAAGAGCCTCCTCCATAGCAGCAGTTACATCTAAGAGCTCCAGACCACTCCATACTATAGAGGTTGAGAAAGAAAAGACAAAGCCTATAGATATTGAAGAGAAAGTGCCAAAGAAGAAGCTGGAAGAGAAGAAGAAAAGAAAGAAAGAAAAGGCCACAAAGAGAGTATATGTATGCCTTGGAGTTGGAGAAGAAGAAGAAGAGGAGGAAACAAAAATAGATGAAGAAGTCAAGGCTAAGAAAGCAAAAATAGATGAAATAATTTCAATCAAGAAAGAGAAGCCCTCTAGAAAGGGTAAAGACAAGAAGAAGAAGAAAGGAGAGAAGACTGAGACTAAAGTAAATGAAGCAACTATATCCTTGGAAGCCACAGTCAATGCAATAGCTCAACATGGGAATTTGAAGCCTATTAATATTATATATGATGACTATTTAGATGCAGATAAGGTGGTACTTGAAACAACTGTTGTAAGATTTTTAGTTATGTTTAGTAAAGCATTGATTGAAGTTATAGATGATTTACCAGACAGTTTAGCTAGCATCATGACTGCAAGAAAAGAAGTAGCTATGGAAAAAGATGTTGAGTTAAAGGAATATGTTTTATTAAACTATGCCCAAATATTACCAGCAAAGAAAAGGTCAAAGTCACTATGATACTTAGTGAAAAGTTTACAACAAAGAGAATGGTCAACATTCTAATGTCTGGTTACCACTGAAAATCTGGTCAAGGAGACTGAGGAGATAACACTAAATGTGTTACATGAGCTGTAAATCCCAACTATTGTTGACACTAATAAAGAGGAACATAATGTTGATGCTGATAAAGCAGTTCCAAAGATAAATATGGAAAAAAATACAGTTACTCCTCCGGTGGGCATAGGAAATGAAGAGGAAGTGAATACATAACAGAATATAGATCAAGGTGGAACACCTCCTCTGGTAAACTCTGAGCAAATTAAAGAGATAAAAGAGACTATAGAAGAAAATAACTTTGAGGAAGCAAAAGTGACATCTGAAGGAAATATCCTTGAGGACCAAGGTGAACAAAGAGAAGAAGATGATGACCAGATGACTAACAATCATGCTCCAGAAATAGAAGGAAATGAGAAAGAACTTGTTCAAGAAGACCCTCTGGAAAGGTATGATGCTGCTCAGGTGTCTCATTAAGAAGACAAAAGAGACACTGCTGAGAATGACTCAGTTGACTCCTTAAGAGAGTTTTTGGAGAAGCAAAAGGAAGCTCAGATTTTGATTGCATCTGAACTATTGCAAGGACTAATTAACCTTGCCACAATGTCCCCATTATAGAAGCTGAGACTTGGGACACTTTTTCAAACTATTGCACAAGAAGAGATTCTAAAATCTCATATAGAGGACAACAAACTAATAGGAGATGCATTGACAATTTTTGAAAAGATAATGCCTAGAATTAAGATAGATATATCTTTGGGACCTACTGCTCAATTGAAAAAGCTTATGGAGTCAATCAATTCTCATTTTTAGTCCCTGGAACAAGCTACAGAAAAGAAGGTAAGGGAAGAAATTGATGACAAAAGGTTAGTGGAGCTAAATGACAAATTTGATCAAGATAAAATTTTGTTAGATAAGAGCATAGAGTATGCACATATGGCAATTAAAGAAGCTAGTGAATTGTATCAATTATGTCTTACATGGACTGATAAGACTATGGACATAAAAAAGAAAATAAATGGATGGGAAGCTCAAATAATGTTCAAAGATCTCCAAAACTTATGACTCGGTAAAAGATGCTATTGGCAATTAGAGGGCACAATTTGAGACCATTCATTCTAATATACATAAGTTGCAGACCCAGAGGAAGGTTATAAAGCATAGAATGAGCCAGCTTCGGGAGATAGCAAGCTTCAAGATTGCATCCCTAACCAAGCTAGTAGCAGCAACATATAAGACAAGGCAGATCACTGAGGCCCCTGCTACCATGAAGAAAGCAAAAGAGTTGGTGTCCCAGGTTAATGGGCATATACTAGTTTTGAGCGATGCTAAGGTCAGTTGGGATGAAGAAGTGGTGCAACTAAAGAAGATCAACAAGGATATTCTCCCTGAAAAATAGTAAGCAATTTGACTTTACTTGTAAATATCCGGACAGTATAAACAATTTTGAAGTTTTGGCAATCTATACATATTTCTATATCATACGCCTTTGCCATTGATGTCAAAGGGGAAGAATGGAGCATGTGAAAAACACAAAAAGAAAGTAACTAAAAAATAAAAAGAAAAGCATGAAGTTAGGGTGAGCAGTGTGAAAAGAGTAAAGGGGGAGTACTATAATAGTTTTTCACATCAAGTGTTGCCATCAATGCCAAACGAGGAGATTGTTGGTAACATGGCAAACATCATTAAGAGAGCAACACTATTGGTATGATGATGAATGATTGTGCATGATGTTTAAAGGTGTTGTCATTGATGGCAACAAGAAAAGGAATAAGGTTGGGACAAAGATTTTGGTCCGGTGAAGAAGACTTGGTCATTTTAACTAAGTGTTGACAGTACACAAGAGATAGCAACAGAGAGACAATGTAATGGCTGGCATTGGTCCGCAGTTGAAGATCAGATCATACGGTTCTGGTATGTTTTTTGTAGTCCTTAGGTGATCTTATATCCAATATTTTATCTCTTGATAAGTAACGGAAGCATATCTTCAAATAGCCTAAGTCTGGCATAGAAGAATACAGTGCTATTTAGAGTAGAACATGTAGTTGATTTGGTCCACATTCCTCCAGTGTTGCATATATTGTTATGTGGTTTTGAGGTGTTGTAAACACTTGTATGAAGTGTCTAAATATAGAGTTGCAAGTTTTGAGATCCACTGGAAAGAGAGTTGTGAGTGTCTAAGTATCGCTACTCGGTTTGGTAGAATTTGACTGTGATAGGGTCTGAGTTCTGATGGTCCGCATTTTTCTGTAGGATGATATCATGCCTTATGGTTCTAAAGGTAGGCTTGGGAATGTGTGAAGAGTCTTTGATATGATTTTGAAAGTATCTTGTGGTCCACAGTGAAATTTGTAGTCTAATAGATGAACTGAACCAGTGGCAGTCTATGTTTGAAGTCGACATGATAAGTTTAACTTGTATGCAGTAAGTTCTATTATTTAGAACCTAATCCTAAGTGGTGGTATAGTTGTGGCCAACATATGAGAAGGTATTTCAAATTTTATTTGGGTCCGCTATGCATTTTGGTGACTAGATTTGGCCGACAAGTTACAAATTGTTTGAATACACGCTTCATCTAATTAGGCTGACCTAATATGAAGATTCTAAGTGTTGTGGATATATATATGAGATCAAATTTAGTGTTTGAATGAGGAGATGTATGAAGGAGAATAAATGTGTGTGCAACATGCGAAGTAAGGTGATTTTGTGAAGGCGATAAAAGCAGAAGAAGAGAGATCTTGTTCCCATGTAAAAGCAGAGCAATCAAAGATGAAGAGTTTTGAGATAGTATTTCTAAACTTCATTGGAATTGTAACCATGCACATGTGTAGATGCAATCAGAGAAGTTCAACCTAGCAGTGAGCCATCCTTCTTTCCTTCTTTCTTTCTCTAGGTAATGAGCTTGTTTTGGCAGTGAGCATTTCTTTGGGTAGTGAGCCTTCTTGTAATTCGGTATTTCTATTACATAATTATTGTGAGCTTACACTCACCATGGTTTGTCCCTGTTTAGGGTTTTCCACATAAAAATCATGGTGTTTATGTGTGATGCTTTGTGGTTGTTTCTTTTGTACTTAATTTGCTTTGTTGTTATCAAATGTGGCAAATGGATTAATAGTTTAATAAGTAAAAGGTTTAATAGAATACTGATTCACCCCCCCTTTTAGTATTTTAGGTGTTCAACATTGTCACTATCTCTCTCTAACTTTTTCTCTATTCTATGATCTCTCTCTCTCTCTCTCTCTCTCTCTCTCTCTCTCTCTCTCTCTCTCTCTCTCTCTCTCTCTCTCTCTCTCTCATAGAAATGCCAAAATTAAATAACTTGGGTTTGCTAATCTAAGTGTTTTTTTAACGTATGGCAACAAATAGAGGGAATTGAATTAATGGGCTCTCTATCTTCCTCTTTCTCTCTTTCTGCCCCCTCTCCCCCCTCTCCATCTCTATGTTTGACAAAAAAATCAATTTGAAGTTACCAACTATTCATGGATTCATCTCTCTCTCTCTCTCTATGTATATACCTCTCCCTCTTTATTTTTCTATCTCTATACGTGTATCTCTCCCGCTCTCTCTCTCCACCACTTTATCTCTCTCTAGATCTCTCTCCCTCTTTGTCTCTCCCTCTAGATCTATTTATCTATCCACCTCTTTCTATCTCTTTGTCTCCCTCTCTCTCTTCCTGGATATATCTCTCTCTCTATATATATATCCCTCTCCCTCTTTATTTCTCTATCTCTCTACCCCTCTCTCTCTCACTCTTTATTTATTTCTCTCTATCTCTCTTTCTATCTTCCTCTCTCTATCAATCTCCCTCTTTAATCTTCTTCCTCAAAGATTTTGTTTCAATTTGTATTACTTACTATGAAATGCACGGTAACCTTGCAACCAATAAATAAATTTGAACTCATGTGCTTTAGGTTCAAACTCATCATTGACTGCTCATCTGAGTGACCATTCCCACAAGTTCAATCACCTAAGTGTTTTGAACATTTATTTTTATACCTTAAGAGTCTTCAAAATCTTTGTTAGGGTAGGAGAGTGACATGGATATTCTTGAATGGCCAACAACCAAATATACAAATGGAAAAATCCATTAAATGTCTTTTCCAATCTGTTAAATATCACCAAAAGTACAAGTCTCTTGACTTTCAACATCTTCAACTCTCAATAGATATGATAGTCAACAACTCATTTGAAATTGGAATCTACATATTGTTGCAAGGTGTGGCCCTTGGTCTCCTTGTTCAGCGCAATGCTGCTGTGGTTTGCGACAAGGGCTTAACCGCCTCCCGTGCTTGTTAAGTCAAGTGGTTGTGTCGGGCATTAATAGGTCAATCTTTTGGTGCAATGGCAACTAACAATTGGTATCAGAGCCGAGGTCACAGGTTCAAACCCCGTGCTTGCACTGGGAGGGGGATTGTTGCAAGGTGTGGCCCTTGGTCTCCTTGTTCAGCGCAACGCTGCGATGGTTTGCGACAAGGGCTTAACTACCTCCCGTGCTTGTTAAGTCAAGTGGTTGTGTCGGGCATTAATAGGTCTATCTTTTGGTGCAATGACAACTAACACATATGCCATCCAAAGATCTCCCCTTCCAACACTTCACACTACAAACTATTCCATCTCCTTGAATAATACAATATTGGTAGGTAATCTTAACGCATTGAACTATTGGGAGAACCAACGACAACATGATTTATCTAAAACATGGGGAGCATGGTATCCAGGTGTAATTTACATATAATTTATTTGAAATAAGCTAAACAAATAAATTTACGTATAATTTATTTTATTATAATATATTTAAAGTATATAATTGCTTTTGAAGCTTATATATTTAGTAAGTTTAAGATCACCTTAAATTTTTAATATATTGTTTAGTTTCAAAAGATTGTAGGGTGTTTTAATGATTATATTCTAAGTTGGAATATGTGGATGATTGGTTTAAGATTATCATGCATATCTAAGATTGTCCTCAAAACATTTGTAGTGACGTGAAAACTGTCTTGGAATCCCAAGTTTTCTTAAGTTATCAAGTTCAAATCTCTAATTTGAAATTGTATTTGTGTAACGTTAGGGTTTCGAATGCTGAAGACTTGGACTGTCAAACTAAAAGAGAAATTTCATTCACATTTTAATCCTTTATGAGATTATAAATCCCAATTTTGGGTAACTTAGAATTATAGAACCCAATCCATAAATGAATGTTGAAATCTGAATTCTTTGGAGTTTGAACTCCAAAACCTAGGAGAACTATGCTCATGATTACCTTGGGGTCTCAAATTTCCAAGACAAACTTTATGCATTATGAGGTCCCAAAAATATGCATTCCAAATTCACATTAAAATAATGTTATTAAACTCCAAAGTTAAAAGGTTTTAATTTGTGAGGGTTTAAAATATATTGTTTATATGAATTATAATTTGTTTTAATGAATTGTATACCTTTTAAATTGTGTGTTAAAGTTTAATACATACATTTTTTAATGGATATATATGTATATGTTTTAAAATTGAAAGGTTTAAATCTTATAAGGTTTTAATTAAAAAATAGAAATCCCAAAGTATCCGTTGGGGACATTTAAACGACATGAGACTTTTTCTGACATGATTTTTTCCTAGTGTGAGATCAACCGACAAGTTTCAGCATGAGAAAAATCGATGAGTTTCGGCATGAGAAAAACCGAAAAAAGTCAATTAATCTCAAATCTTCACAATAATAAAATTTCATCTTTACCATTTCGTCACATCGACTAAATTATTTTTTAATTATTATTAATAAACTAATAACTGTTTTAAAATTCTTTTATATAAAAATAAATTAAAAAATCCCTATCTCTATAAAAGACACCACATGGAAGAATTGACATATTGTTTCATAAAAAACATTTATTTTTATAATATTTATTTAATATAATAAAAAAGTTTGAAATGGTGTTATTATTATTAGGTTTTGTATTAGGAATCCTCAGGAAAACACAGCATGTCCAATACGAATCTTATGCTCTACACATACTTCATATTTGGCTTCGAAGGCAGTTTTTATATGGGTCCATCATAAAATGCTCGAAATGAGTTGTTAAGCACATTGCTATATTGGATGTCATGTTTAATAGAGATGAGTTCAAGGCTTTCATAATACTTCTAAAGTCTTATTTGCACGTATTTTCTTTCATGAGTATAAGTATTTCGAAATTCTTATTTTTTTGGGAAGTTTTATTTTTGGCTTTGAAGGCATGTCTCCATTTTTATATGGGTCCATCATAAAATGCTCAAAATGAGTTGTTAAGCGCATTGCTATATTGGATGTCATGTTTAATAGAGATGAGTTCAAGGTTTTCATAATACTTCTAAATTCTTATTTGTACGCATTTTCTTTCATGAGTATAAGTATTTCTAAATTCTTATTTTTTTGGGAAGTGTTATTTTATTTAAATAGATAAATTGTATTTTCATCAAAAAAAAATTCTTACTTGCACGCATTTTCTTTCATGAGTATAAATAATTCTAAATTCTTATTTTTTTGGGAAGTGTTATTTTATTTAAATAGATAAATTGCATTTTCATCAAAAAAAATTCTTATTTGCACGCATTTTTCTTTCATGAGATAAATATTTCTAAATTCTTATTTGCACGCATTTTTCTTTCAAAATACTTCGGTAATAAAAAATAAGGAGAATATTATTCTTGTCATATTATTAGAGAGTTGCGTTTGGGGATTTTCTTTATAGGTAAAAGTTACCAAAAAAAATTGGTGAATCAAATTAAACGAATAGACAGGCTTGTACATTTTTCGTGTGAGATTATACTTCAAAACTTCTGCAAAAGTCAATTTTTATTATGTAAGCGGATCCATGTAAATCTAATTGGCGATCCACTTCATATTTTTTATGACACTTGAAAGTGTTTACCAACCTATAATATTCATATTATATCATTTTTCTGGGTGTTTTCTGCTTTCATAAAAGTAGATAAAGTATGAAGATGATATTTTAACATCATTTTAGATGTGAGACGGGTAGATGTGAGACGGATAGATGGACGATCTCCAAGGAAGAGTGGGCGGAAAGAACATGCATTTTCTGCTACAAAGGGTTAGTTGAAACTGAATGACATTTCATCATTGAGTGTGTTGCGAGGCTGAACTTAAACATCACACTCTAAGCGTTGACCCTTTCCCATCCAGCGTCAGCAGTGCTAAAACCACCACGGTAAAAGTAAAGTTAAATTATTTTAAAACTGTTTCTCCGGCGCAGTTAACTATCAACTGCCCAGTTCCCGCTCATAACTCAAACTGATGCTGCGGAATTGTTGTGGATACCTGCAAAGTGCTTGATTGTAGCGTACAGAAGACATGGTTTCCTTACGAGGCAGTCACACTGTTTAACCATATGCAACAAACAGGTCTCCAACCCGTTCAGTTTACATTTGCCAGCGAACTCCAGCCGGTGCCAAAATGGGAACTTTGGAAGAGGGTATGGACATCCATCAAAGCATAAAGGATGGAGGAATTTTGTCAGATGTAGTTGCAACCGCTCTGGTAGACATGTATGCAAAATGTGGAAGCATAGACAAGGCACGTGAACTGTTTGACAAAATGCCTCAAAGAAATGTGGTCTCTTGGAATGCCATGTTTGCAGGATATGAACCGAATGGATCCATTGACAAAGCTTTTGAAAATTTCAAGCAAATGAAATTGGCAGTTGTAAAGACAGCATCCTCCCACCTTTGCCAAAATCCATATATCTATAAGTATATTGTGAATTGTTTTCAAAGTTAGTCATGGGTATTGTTACTTCTGATTGATATAATAGTGATTGATTGCACTGACACCAGCAATGTCGGCATGTTATGGAAACAACCCCAAGCAATTTCCTGCAAAAAATAGGCTATTCTTAAATTTCATCCACTTCAACAATCAAAGGTTAATTTTGGCCAATAAAAGTAGGACAAATATTTAGCACTTTTTATTGTGAATGAGGTGTAAAATTGGTATTGATTATTTGACCATTGAAGTGGATGATATTTATGTAGAGTCCTCAGAAGATGGTATAGAGCAATAAGTTGGTAGATAGTTTCTTTTTTTTTTAAAAAAAAATTCTTCCCCTTAATGTATGTTCATTTATTTGTTCCACATTTCTTTTACAAAGTCTCAACATGTTGAGAAGCCCTGTTACCTTTGGAGTTGCAATTCCCTTGTATGGAGCGAGCTTAAAATGTCTCTTTTCAATAAGTGGTTAGAATTAGGGTTAACTTTGCGACTATGTAATGGTTACATGGAATATCTTAGGACCTCCATTATTTTTTAGAAATGTGATATGGACTCTTATCTACCTACAACAAAGGTTTGGAGGTGTGACTCATCATGCAACTCGCCACATCAGCACACCTAGTGAGAAGTGTCCTTAAAATGAATTTTTAAAGATTCAACCAAAACTTTATCATGGAATCCCTAGTAGTTGAAGAAAATAATATCGTTTGTTGTTAGAACAGGATCATATTATTATTTAAAATATAACTTATATGCAACCTAAATGATCACAATACCTTTTGGTAACCATGAACCTTGTTATCTCTAACCTTTATATCCAACACAAATGACCCAATAGTTGAACACAAAATACTATTTATTGTTATAAAAACAAAACATTCATATTCAAAATACAACTTATATTCAATTTTAAACAATCATAAAACTTTTTGACAATCTTTTACATTTCATGAAAAAATACAAGGTATTTATTGTACTCATCGTTTACATTTGTCATAGGACAAACATATAATATAAAGTATTCCAATGCATATACATTGCCACATAGTAGTTGTACACATAAGGATAGTATTTGTCCACATAACAAAAATACTTGTTTTGATGAGTACCTTGTTTTATAAGTGATACACTTATAGTGGATAGTTATGATATTTTATATAAAGAAAAAAGTATTTATTACACTTGTTAATTAATGTATTTATGATTTTTTATATGATATTCATAAGTTTTCATGTAATCATGTAAGGGTCCAATATTGATAAATATTTGGTCATTTTTTTTAATTACATGTGGAATAATTATTGACAATATATGTATAAATATGTTGCAGCACTAAATCCTATACCCATGAGTACCATATCAACAATAGGACCCTACGTGACTACTAGATCCTTTTCCCTATAGTCCATTTCTCATATTAACTGGTTTATTTGTTTTTTATGTTGTCTGTTCAAATTGTCTAAATTCTAATCAGTATGTATATTGGTTGGCTCAAATTTTGATCAATTCATAATTTTAATAAATATAAAAATGATGAAATGTCATTCCTTAGAAGACATTTTCAATGCTTAAGTATAATTTTTGGTTAATTTCTCTTTGCAATGTCCTGTCTATTATTATTGAAAACCATTTGGATTCTACCTGTCTTATCTTACAAGAGAAAAGAGTCGCATAGGAAGAGCTCTCCTTAAGTGTACTTGATTTGCATATTTTTGAATATTTTAAGCAGTAAAAGTATCAAATTTGAATCAATGATATGTTTTTATTATCAATTCTTTTATTATTTTATAAAAGTAATAAATAATGGTCCTAATCATAAAATACATTTATTATTTTTAACTATTATATTGGGTGCATGTTTAAAAAGATTTTGTTTTCAAGATAGATTACATACCAATCCCCTTTTTATTTCATCTATCCATAAAATTGATAAATAATTGTCTTTTAAATACATGATAAGAAAGGCCATATCTTGTCCAAAATGAGCCTAAAATGTCCCCTTGCATCATATTAACTCATTTATTTGTTTTTTATGTTGTTTGTTCAAATTGACTCAATTCTAATAAATATTTTTTTAGTTGACTCATATTGCAATTAATTCATAATTTAAATAAAGATAAAACTTTAAAAATACAATTCCTTCTAAGACATTTTTGAGTATTTCATTATAAGTTTTTCTTAATTTACCTTTGTAATGATCTAGGACCTAGGTTATAATCATATTGACAACACTTTAGATGAGAATCCAAAGGAGTTATGTTGTATGTAGAAGTTTATGGACAAAATTATACAAAATAGAAATAGAAAGGTATAGGACTAAGTACAAAATGAATTTGTATTCATCTAGCTATTCCATACTTGGCATATCCTTGAGAAAGGTGTATAGTTGTTTACCTTTAACCTATCTTGATTGCCTAAATTATGTATGTATGTATGTATGTGTATATATGTATGTATGTATATTTATATGTATATGTGTGTGTGTGTGTGTGTGTGTGTGTGTGTGTGTGTGTGTGTGTGTGTGTGTGTGTGTGTGTGTGTGTGTGTGTGTGTATGTCATGGAAGTCAAATACTACTAAGAAGTCAAACTATCTTCTTCTGAATTGCAACCATTTCCTTGATTAGTTTCTCACTTCCCAATGGTTTTAGAGTACAACCAATTACTGACATGTTCTTGATGACCTAGCATGAGACTTGTGGTTGCCAACTTGGTTGTCGTATTGACTGTTTTGTCTAAAGACTATTAGGATGCCATTCATGATAATGTGAGGAGTAGATTTATGATTTGGGCATCATAGTCTTGCTAGAATGTGTACTGGACCACACTAGAACTTTGGTAAAAACCACAAGTTGATTTGTTGAGGCGTGTTTGTCACATAAGTGTTTGTGTTTGTATGCCATGGAAATCAAGTACTTATAGGAAGTTGAACTATCTCCTTGTGAAGTGCAACTATTTCCTTGATTGGTTTCTCATTTCCCAATTGTTTTGTAGTGTAACCAATTACTAACATATTCTTGGTGAGATAGCATGTGACCTGGTGTATCATGAGACTTGTGTGTGCCAACTTGGTTGCCACATTAATTATTTTGTCTATAGACTATTGGATGACACTCATGATAATGTGTGTGCCAGATTGCTTTCCACATTGATTGTTTTGTCTATTGACTATTGGATGATATTCATGATAATGTGGTGAGAAAATTTGTGATTTGGACATTATAGTCTTGCCAGAACATGTAATAGACCATGCTAGAACTTTGGTAAAAATTGTAGGTTGATTTGTTGAGGCATGCTTGTTGCAAAACTATGTGTGTCATGGAAATCAAATACCAAAACATGTAATGGACCATTCTAGAACTTTGGTAAAAACTACAAGTTGATTTGTTGAGGCATGTTTGCTACAAAAGTGTGAGTGTGTGTGTGTGTGTGTGTGTGTGTGTGTGGAGCATCATCATATGATTCTCCCTTTACTTCTAAAGACACTTTGGAAACCATTTATTATGACACTAACTCATTCCCTTGTTTTTCTTCTCATATGACCTCTTCTATTCCTACACCTTCATCTACCTTATCTCTCCCTCTTACTAGAGTTGGCTATGATTGGAGACACCCATGATCTAGGACTTCATGAAAGCACAAGAGAGATCAAATGAGAGAATAATTCTATTCTATCAATGAATGTGTGATTAGGAAACCCAAACCAAGGTAAAAATACAAACTTAATGCATGCAAAACAAGAAGTTATACCTTGATATGAAGACCCAATCTCATGAGGGTGAAGGAGCTTGCACCCAAATGCTCCAAGATATACCCTAGATACTAAGAAGAGATGTGAAATGCTCTCAAGCTCACAAATGCAACTCAAGAAATTACTTAGCTCAATGGATATTTTGGCATGGTAACATTACTTAGAAATTAGATGATCAAATGGCTTGGAGGATGTTGTATTTATAGGCATTTTGGAGAGATTTTGATCCAATGGTTGAGATTGATTTGGGAGATCAATGGTGGAGGATGAAGATGATGTGGAGGGCCTAGATTTCATCTTGAAAAATGGAGGGCTAGGAATAAAGATGAATTTTATATTCATCTTGGAAAAGGGGTGAATCAAATGAGGTTGGGTGAGATGGATTATTTGTGAATTAAAAATTCACATGGGGAAGAGTAAAATGAATTAAAAATTCATTTGGGAAAGACTAGATATTAATGAGTTATGACATGTGTAAGGGGTGTAAGAAGTATTAAATGAGGGTTATGACACGTGTTTAAAAAATTGATTTATATGAGATATATTTCATTTTTTTATTTGTGGAATGTGGAGAGGAGTGTTAATCAAGGTTTGACTATTTTAATTAGGGAGATTAGCCTAATTAATATGACTAGAAAAAATTAGGGAATGGGTTAATGGGAGGTTAAGATTAATTAAATAAAGTTTTATTTAATTAATCCTAAGGCTAGGATGATATAGGCTAGGGTAGGCAATTAAATAATGACTATTTAATTACCTAGGGTAGAGATAGGTTAATTAGTAGGCTGAATTAATTAGTTAAACTTGATTTAACTAATTAACTAGTTTTAGTGAGAAGGGGAAAATTAACCAAATAAATATTGTATATTTATTTAATTAATTGGCTAAGGTTGAACTATTGAATTAATGCAATTAATCCAATTGTTGGGGATAGAATGATGAAAAATCAGGTGATGAAGGGATAATTAATTAAATAAAATTTTAATTAATTGATTGGAAGGGAAATTGGTATGTTTAGGGATGTCGGGAGTTGGTTTGACGATAGAGACATTTTTAGGTTTCTACATTTGCCCCTCTTTGATGTGGTGTTAGGACCTAGTAGGGAAGTGGCGTTAGGTAAAAGAAAAAAATATGCCCTAGCTGCTAGGAAGGAATAAAATGAGTGAGCAATGCCCCCTTGAGAGGTCAATGAAAAAATAAAAAAATTTGGGTGAGCTCTCAAAAGGATGCGATGAGAGTGAATGTTGGATAGAGGATGGAAAAATAAGATGACAGGAAGAAAAATGGAGGAAAAAAGTTGTAATCTGCACCCTGGAGGGGAAAAAGAGTGGGTGGAAGGATGACATGGCTTATTATATGTAGACTAGTGGGCCCTAAGGGTGCCACATTTGTACACATTGAATTTTTGAGAAGAAGGAGCAAAGGAGAGATGGCAGACCACAATCCTAGGTTCCCGCGATACACCCACATTTTTGAGTGTTTCTAATCATATGGCCGGACACTGGAGGCTAGACCCTAGGTAGGGCCTAACCCTGGCTTTATCTTTTTTTAATTTTAGTGCATTTTTGGGTTTTGGGAATTTGGGATTGGCATTGTGGCACTATCACAAGATCACGCAGTGCTAAAAAGAAGCGGATTAGCGCAATCCTCTGGATTGGTGCTATCCGCTAGGGTAGAGTAGGGGCGGATTGGTGCCATATGTTTAACATTTTGGCACCATCCCCTGTATTAGCGCAATGTGTGCAAGGTTTAGGATTTTGGTGTTTTAGCACCAAATAGGGGGCAGGGTAGCACTATCTTTTAGATAAGCACTATGTTGGATAATGGCGCTATCTTTAAGATTAGCGCTATGTGGAGGACTAGCGCTATACCTGATATAGGTGCTATTGGGAAGGGTGGTGCCATTCGTTAGGTTGGTGCCAAGTGGAAGGTTAGTGCCATTTATGTAAATGCCACGAAAAGGCTGCATAGTGGCGGTATATTTTGAATTAGCACCCTGGGGAAATGTGGTAGTGCCATCATTAGAAATGGCGCAAAATGTGGTATGTTGTGGCACCAAATGTTTTTGGCTTTCAACAGTAGGAGAAAGGGTGGATTTTGGAAAAAACTATGGATGCAGGATACGAGGTCATTTATAGTGTCCTCGTGGGAGCGACACGTCTATGATGGTGTTATTTGATCAGTTCAATGATGCCACCTAGGCTCGACTAGCGAGATTAGGGCTTTTGATAGCTGCATTGATGCCAGTACTGTGAGCTCATAGAGCTCTGATTACGGCTGTTGTAGAGCGGTATCGGCCAGAGACTTGTTCATTTTTACTTCCTACTGGCGAGATCACCATCACTCTTGAGGATGTTTATCACATCCTCAAGCTACCAATTCATGGTCGTCGGGTGACATATGACACAAGGAGGGGATAGAGGGCCTTGGTTAGAGTATTTGGCCATGATCACATTGTTTTGTCAGCAGATAGGAGGGAGATGAGCTATGAGGGGACACTAGCAGTAGGTGCAGATCACTTTGCTTTATTCATGTGTGCATTGATTAGTGACATAGTGATGCCAAATAGGAGAGGCAGGGGATTTCCAGTTAGATGGGGAGAGGTGATTGAGGGGATGGTCTGACATGAGACCGTGTATGCTTGGGGACCAGCAATGTTGGCACAACTTTATCATGAGATGCATACAGTTGTTTATCATTGTGATTTAGCTTTATCAGGCAAAGTTACTTTGCTTCATGTGTGGATCTAGGAGCATATTTCAATCACTTGGCAAGATGTGGATACTATCGTCGTCAGTTTGAGGCCTTTGTTTTCTTGTATCAAGATGCCAAGTATACATACACCAAGCATGTTTGGTATTGGAGACAGGTTTAGGGTGACGTCATTTAGGTTACCTACTGACCATACATTAGAGTGGAACCCTGGCCAGATGATGATGTTCACATGCCTTTCACTTTCTAGCAGCACTACCTGATAGGTCGAGGGGATCATATGATTGATATGTATCTACCGTCGTGAGTTATGTGGTAGTTTGGGCTACAACAGGATGTTCCACAGCTGATGACAATTTTTTCATGGACCCGTTGAGATGCCCATTATTGGCCTACAACCATACAGCCCCAAGTTGCCCTAGAGGATTTTGTGGCTTTAGAGCCATTGATGTGGGATTGACAGAGTGTGGTTAGGAATGCAGGCACTACTCATGCATATAAGACATGGTGGCGGATGTGGCAATCTACACGATTCACAGACCTTGTAGAGGAGGTAGTCTCCACAGAGGAGGCGGTAGCATCAGGGGATGAGGAGTTCGAGGAGGATGGAGATGATGATTCTGATGGAGATGATTTCTTGGAGGAGGGAGAGGAGATTATTGTGGACTATCTTGTGGAGATTAGAAGGGATGGGGAGGAGAGGAAGATTGTGAGAAATGGGGAGCCGATGGATGTGTTGGCAGCAGCAACAGCTGAATAGGTCAGGCTCAGGGGAGAAGGGCAGGCAGGTGGTAGCTCGCAGTTGCTCCAGTAGCAGGTACGGCAGGGGGGTACCAATATAATAGGTACCTACGAAGCAAGTTCAAATCAGAGTGATGTTGAGGCAAGGAGCACCTTGACAGCATGGGGGATAGCCTAGGGTAGGTAGAGGTGTTCTACCCCCACCACAGGTATCACAGTAGCAACAAGTTGTTGCAGCAGGACAACAGGCAGAGGCAGACACTTCAATGGCAGGTGGAGAGTCAGGGCTTTGAGGGTCTTCATCTCGTCGACGACCTCAGAGTGGAGAGGAGGAGAAGATTGAGACCCTGTGGGGATAGGTGGCTACATTGGGGGTGCAGTTAGCCTAGGCACAAGGTGAGATAGCCATTTTTATAGGAGAATGGGATGCTGCACTTGCGAGATCTTGGCAAGTGGAGGCTATAGTGGCTAGTTTACAAGCTTCGGGTGCCGATATGAGCCCAGTTTTGACACTGATATAAACACAGTTGTCTCAAGTATAGGGACAACTATTAGAGGCTAGAGGATAGGCAGATTATTATCGAGGTGTTTATCATGCGGCAATGCTTGCAGAGCAATGTGCACCAAGCTATAGTCAGTTCAGTGGGTCCAGGATGTCTAGGTCACACAGATCTAGATCAGTTCAATCTGTTCAGTAGTCGATGGGTCCCCCATCATATGTGCCCCAGCAAGCTACACAGGTATAGGTTCAGCGACAGCCACAAGTAGAACCACAATCACAGCCACAACCACCACCATGACTAGGATCACCTACTGAGTCAGAGAGAGGGTCCTCTATTTGACAGCTGTATCATTTTGGTCCTTGAAGGCATTGTATCATGACATATTATTATTATTTTTTTTATCTATATACATGAGCGATGTGCATTTTTGTGATGATCATAAATGAGATGATGCTTTTTATAGACCTATTTGTTTATTTATGATGCTTTTATATGATTATGATGATGCTTATGTTGATGGATGCAATATTCTTTATGGATTATATGCTATGGATGTGTTGTGTTTATGTAATGTATTATGTTGATGTTATGGATGTACCTATTGATGTAATATGATGGATGTTATTGGTGCCTGTATGAACAGTTAGGTTTCAAGCTTCTAAATCTGCAGGCACCCTCCAAAAAATCCAAAATTTCTAAGTCTTTGTGCCCTCTCAGCATGTTTCAGCCTAGCCTGATTCTCTAAAAGAGGAGGGGGTCATCATCATATTTTGAATATCGGGTGATCTTTTGAGGTTCACCCCGATGCTACTGATGTCATTCTTATGTCAGGGTGATATCTTCTTATTTATCAGCTTCATCATATTCTGAAGGAGGGGGTGATATTTCCAAATATCAGTCATATTCAAACATCACCCCGATGTTACAATGAAGCTACAGTGCACACTAATATTTGTGTGGGGGGTGATATTTCGAATGTCAGGTGATATTCCGCATATCACCCTTGCCGCTGAGGTTCACCTCGACATTGCAATGTGACATGACATCATCAGGATCGATGGGGTGCATCAGATGGTCATGATGATGATATTGGTCATCAAGTTGGTGTTCAAGGATCAGGTGATATTTTCCTATCAGGGTGATTTCCCGATAGGGGTGATATTTCATATCATGGTGATATGAAATATCGAGGTGATGTTTCGAGGGAGAATTATCATGATGAAGTATGTGCTGGCGTCATCAGGGGCAAAACCACTGACATCATGTATGTTCGCGGCCCAGTTTATAAAGTATTCAGAAGGTCGCCGCGGGGTGCATGTGGGATAATTGGTTCCCACATGATTTGAAATATCAGGGTCATATTTCTTGGCGGGAAAGTTGTAAAGCGCATTGTCCACTGTATTTCCAGGCACCGCGGGTTGGTATACCATTAATGGTGGATGTTACAGGGTATGGACGATGGTGTGGATGGATCAAGTACTTGATTGAAGGTGTGAATCCCCAGGCAACAGCACAAGGCTCGAGTCCAACTACCCTATCTCCTCCTCTACCTGTTGCATTTATGTTTGAGTGTCATTTCTCCATTATGAACTATATCTGGTAGACTTTTGATTTGGCCATGTAATTAATGCTGAGTACGCCCTCTTGCTGTATTTAGGAGGCCGTGTTACTCATTTGTGGTGGTTGGAAATTGGACATTTTTTGGTGCTGTGACACAATACAACTTCATTGGTGGCCCTGTTCTGGATGTCATGTGAATTTATGAGTCTCATGTTGTATGTTTTTCTGCACAAATCTACTGATATCATGCCGATTTAAATGAGTAATGCTATGTTGCATGTGTTCTATTATCTGTCTCCAAATTGAGTATGTTCTTCTGAATCTAAGCATCTAAGGGGTGTTCATGATTCTAGAATATAGGTTTACTGTATTGAATGCTTGATTTCTTACTTTTGCTCACGAAGTAGATTAAATGTTTTAGATCAAGGGTTGGGGAGAATGTATTGCAGTGAGGATATTGTAAGTAGAGATAACAGGATACCCTATTTTGGGAGGTATCTGTAAGGTAGATACTAGACCCCCCTTGATATCCAATCTTTGGTATTTTTTCATGCAGACCATTTACATGTGTATATCTATTGACTCCGAGCCCAGGATAGGCACCGATCCAGTCTTGCATTGAGGTTGTAACCCAAAGTCTCAATTTTGCATCCATACATAAAATTAAACTTAAACTTCAAATTCAAACCATTAGGATTTTAGAGGTAGTTTAGGATCCAAATCCTCTGTCTACAACTGAAATAGGCCCAAAGCTAGCCCCTTTACACTTATCTCATAGTTTTGGTCTACATAAAGGAGGATTTATCTGCTTTGTGTCAACATCCCACCAATCCACAGGCATATCTTATGGATGTTGAATAGGGAATACCCCCCTTGGTTCTGCAGAGCCTAAAGAAGAAGAGGAGATATTATAGAGTCTATCTCCTACACTGTTGGTCGCTGGCCCAGAAATCCTGTTGATCATTGATGGCTACCTTGTAGGGATAACTAGGAATAAGCATCTGGTCGGATTGAGAACCAACAGATTTGGCGACTCCATTGGAGAGGTGAAGTGAAAGAACCCTGATTAAAAAGAAAATAATTCCTAATAATAGGTGGCGACTCTCAACAATCTCTCAACCAGTAAAGTAAAAATTTGCATGCAAGGGAGAAGATCCCTACGAAATCCTCTATTTGAAGAGTTACCCAGAAAAATGATGTATAGAAAGAAGGGAACTGTTCAAGCTAGTCATGAGGGTTCTCCCAGAAATAATGATAATATTCAAGATAATCCTAGGTCTTTAGGGCAGCAAGCCTCTTATTTTTCAAATACAGAGGCTGAGATTCAAGAAATGTATGAAAGACAACAAGGTGGTGGTCTGAGAATGAGGTCAGAAGTGTTTCAAGAATGTCCTTTCTTGGACCCCAGTGACAGATTTGAAGAAGTTGAATCTCCAAGAGATGATGATGATGATGACCAGAATGGAATAAAACCATCCTCTTCTATGCCCAGAGAGGAGGAACTAGCCGATGAAATTAAGAGCTTAAGGGCAGAATTAGAATATTTACAAGCAGTAAAGATTAGGGATGACATGAGACAGAAAGTGTAGGCTCTGAGAGTTGCTCAGAATGATTCAGTTCCTACCCTTGGCAATGCAAATATGCAAAGAAATCAACACAGGAATGAAATACAAGATTAACACAATGATCAAAGACAGAATGTAAATGATGCCAGAATACCATTAAATAATGTAAGAAATTAGAATGCAAATAGAAATGCCAATGTTAATCAATTTGGTAGACAACCTATGTAGCTAGACAGATTCAGGCAACTAGTTTTTGATGGCATTCTTGATTACCCCAGTCCTATTGACAAACATGTGAGGCTGCAAGTGCCTAAATTTTTAGGAAATAACACTGTGTCAGGGGAAGACCATTTAAAAGCTTTTCAAAATATCATGGATAACTTTGAGGTTGAGCATGAGGATGTTTTCATGAAATTATTTATGCAATCCTTAGTTGATGAGGCCAGAGAATGGTACAAAGGTCTGCCTGACAGAAGTATTTCATCATGGGATGATTTCAGAAGGATATTCAAAGAACAATACGGGGACAAAACTAACCCAAGATTTTTTGTAAATGAATTTACCAGTATCACTAAATGATCAAATGAGCAGGTTGTTGAGTTCAATGCTAGATTCACTAAGGTGCTGAACAAATTGCCACATCATATGAGACCAAATGAGCCAATTGGTGCAGGAGCACCTTGGTAAATTAATATTTCCCTAAACAAATCTTTGAGTTTGATTAAATTTGTATGCTTCCACAATGTAATGAGGTTTATCAAGTCATTTTTATGTGTTTAGGTCATTAGGAGTTTAAAAAATGCAAAATATTGCAAACCATGTAAAGGTTGTCAATGTAAAATTGGAAAAAAGATGCAAACTTGGAAGGTGAAGAGTCATTTGGCTCTTGGTTTTCTCCAAATCAGTTATGAACTGAAGAGACATGTTTTAATGCCTTTAAAAGGCCTTGTAACTATGAAGAATTCATGGGTGGTTGAAGATTTGAGCATGGAATGAGAAAAAACAATGTTTTCCTGTATTTTCCTTCAAAAATTTGTTGTCTTTTGCTATTGTATGGCCCTGTAAGGAATTGAATGGATGCCTAATAGATTGTAAATTTTATATACTTCAACCACCTTCCATTTTCTTCTTGCCCCATGCATTTTTATTTAGTTTTGTGAAAGATATGAGTGTTTTATGGACTATCATTTTCTGATTTTCCCTGCAACAGTCCTGTTACAACATTTGGTACGGTTTTGTATGGATATATACAGGAGAAAACCATATATGGTTGGAAAGAGTATTGTGTCTACTTTCCATTTATTTTTGTTTCATAAAATTTTATTAAGATTTGAATAAGTTATGGCATTTTTATGGAGGGTAGGTCTGCAGAGTTTAATTTTCTGAAAATACAGTCTGAAAATATGCATGGTACGACTTGGTACGGCCTCACATTGATGCATATAATAGATGGATGGAAATATATGTGTTCCTAGTTTACAATTATTTTGGTTTGGTATACCTTCATTAAGTTTTGTGAGAGATATTGCAATTTTGGTGAGGGCAGGTCTGAACGCTGCCTAGGGTTTGTAGTTTTGGGAAAAAAGTCATAACTTTCTCTCCTACCTTTGGATCTTCATGCAAATTGGAGGAAAAGTATGTATTAATGTTCTCTTAAACCTAACCAAAGCAATTGGATTAGTTCTTTTATTTGTTAATGTTATTGAGGATAGTTTTGGTCCTCCTACCTCTGCATCATATTGGTATCAGAGCTGGCGAAAGATTTGGGTGGTGTGTATTTTTTTTTTCCTGTCACTAAGAAGGCAGGTGAAGAGCGAGAAGATCTTGATTGTGTAGATAGATTTTTGAGGGAGGAAATCTACACCTTTTGGATTTTGTGTTGCTCAGTTGTTTGGTTGCAGGTGCTTGTTCCATCTAGCTGCAAGAAGGATGTTTTCTGAGATTGTGTGTGGGCAGACAAGATGAGGTCTGTCATGACCATTCTCCAATAGAGATTTGGCTGGAGAAGGATGCATAGAGAAACCACTGAGGAGAGAGTGGTAGGTGCATCACTAAGATCTGTTGTTGGGTGAGATGAATGGTTTGGTGAGTTGGTTTGTTGTGAAGCAGTGAGAGAGATGGATACCTGAAGAAGCACTTGATGTTGTAGCCTAAAGAGTACTCCACTGATGGGAGTAGAAGGAGCCCAAAGAAGCTCTAAAGAAGATGGTAGTTTGTTTTGTTGGTTGGTTGGTCACCTTTCTATTGGTCTGAAGATTGGAAGATGGAAGACTGAAGCTAAAGAAGATAAAGCCAGAGGAGATGCAGAAAAAGACTTTTGTTGCTGATACATTTCCAAGGGACTTGGAAATTTTGTTGGTTGGTTGTATGGTGCAGGAGCACCTTGGTAAATTAATATTGCCCTAAAAAAATCTTTGAGTTTGATTAAATTTGTATGCTTCCACATTGTAATGAGGTTTATCAAGTCATTTTTATGTGTTTAGGTCATTAGGAGTTTCAAAAATGCAAAATATTGCAAACCATGTAAAGGTTGTCAATGTAAAATTGGAAAAAAGATGCAAACTTGGAAGGTGAAGAGTCATTTGGCTCTTGGTTCACTCCAAATCAGTTATGAACTAAAGAGACATGTTTTAATGCCTTTAAAAGGCCTTGTAACCATGAAGAATTCATGGGTGGTTGAAGATTTGAGCATGGAATGAGAAAAAACAATGTTTTCCTGTATTTTCCTTCAAAAATTTGCTGTCTTTTGCTATTGTATGGCCCTGTAAGGAATTGAATAGATTCCTAATGGATTTTAAATTTTAGATCCTTCAACCACCTTCCATTTTCTTCTTGTCCCATGCATTTTTATTTAGTTTTGTGAAAGATATGAGTGTTTTATGGACTGTCATTTTCTGATTTTCCCTACAACAGTCTTGTTGCAGCATTTGGTATAGTTTTGTATGGACATATATAGGAGAAAACCATATATGGTTGGAAATAGTATTGAGTCTACTTTCCATTTCTTTTTGTTTCATCAAATTTCATTAAGATTTGAATAAGTTATGGCATTTTTATGGAGGGTAGGTCTACAGAGTTTAATTTTCTGAAAATACAGTCTGAAAATATGCATGGTACGACTTGGTACGGCCTCACATTGATGTATATAATAGATGGATAGAAAGATATGTGTTCCTAGTTTATAATTATTTTGTTTTGGTATACTTTCATTAAGTTTTGTGAGAGATATTGCAATTTTGGTGAGGGCAGGTCTGAACGTTGCCTAGCGTTTGTAGTTTTGGGAAAAAAGTCAAACTTTCTCTCCTACCTTTGGATCTTCATGAAAATTGGAGGAAAAGTATGTAGTAATGTTCTCTTAAACCTAACCAAAGCAATTGGATTAGTTCTTTTATTTTTTAATGTTATTGAGGATAGTTTTGGTCCTCCTACCTCTGCATCACCAATGTGCATAGTGCTATACATAAATACTTTTGATGCCAAAATAGCTTATGGATTAAGGGATAAGGGTCCAAATAGCCTCAGGGATGCTTTCAGGATTGCAACAAATATTGAAAATAATAGGAAATCATTCGGTAAAACAAACAGAAGGGATGATATGAAGATCTTGCAAAATCCAAATAAGCCCCAGAATACTCAAGGTAATGCATCTACCCCTGAAGACAAGATAGATAAATTGACAAATGTTGTTAAGGACCTAAGTTATAGATTAGCCAAAAATGAAAAAGGAATAGGTCCTGACAGGTAGGTTTACCAAATACAAGAAAAGAGGCCGTCATTACATGACATGCCATATAACACTAGTTGGCACAATGGTAAGCCCGTGTTTCCCCATAACAACACAGGACAGAGGACTCAAAATATTAGAAAAACACCTAACCCTTTGAAGAAAGCTGTAAATATTGTTGATGACACCCCATGGTGCATCATATGTCAGATGCCTCATTCTCAGTCACAATGTGTGATTGCTCAATCTCTATATAATAATGTTGTTGCTTGTAATGAGTGCAACGAGCCACATTAGATGCAGGATGATATTGTCAATATGTTGTCCACAAACAAGGAGTGTTCCTATCGTCATGTAGTTGAAAGTACAGGTTATGGGACCCAGGTGTGCCAGCAAGTTTCCTGTGATGAAGATGATGAGGATAATTGTGCTTATGCTCAAGACTCACACACCTTCTTGAATAACCTGAGGAGGCCTTCTGATGAAGAGATTAGAGCCCTCACAGGTGCAGCAGTAACTCAAGTCAAAAGCAATTACAATCTCAGGGGTAAAGCTCAGGTAAGTAACTCACACAAACCAGAGAGTACTTTTATGAACCAACCTATGCATAGTCATAAGGGTACTGAACTACAAAAGAAGCAATGGAGCAATAATAGGCAAAGTTTTAAGCAAAAAATAGGATATGATCTTCAAGGACTAGAAAATACAATTCCCCAGGTTGAGGATCAAAACAAAAATTCTCAGGGCAGGAATGATAGTCAAATAGCCATAAAAACTAAGGCTAGATCATCCCAGGATAAAGGTAAAACGGTGGAGCAAGTTACAACTGTTATTCAAAATTATGCTCCATTTGACATGACTCAAGTCTTATCATAGATAAAAGTCTCTATTCCACTGATGGAATTGATGAAAGTTGAAGAATTCAAAAATAAAGCAGTGTCCTTAATTTCAGGAGTACCCTGTCAAGCTAATCAGAATATTGAGACTCAGGGTAGGAAAAAAGCCCTGTACATTGAAGAGGATGAGACTCCTGAGGTATATCTGGGGGTGACCATGACAAAGTGCCCTTCACAGGTTGAGCCATTTTATGTTTCCCTAGTCATAAATGGAAAGGTGATTAAGAATTGTATGCTTGATTTAGGAGCATCTACAAATATCATGCCTTTGGCCATCATGCAACAAGCTGGATTAAAGATAGACAAGGCATGTGGGAAATGCTATTCCATGGATGCTAGAGAAGTACCAGTCATTGGAATCATGAAAGATGTGGATTTCAGGTTGGCAGCATATCCTGAAAAAAATTACAAAATGAACATAACAGTGGTTGATATCAAGCCACAATATGGCATGTTATTGTCGAGAAGATGGGCAACATTGATTGGTGGGAGTATGCAATTAGATCTGTCATATGCCATGATCCCTATGAATGGAAAGGATGTCAAATTGATTAGTGAAGAAAGGTCACAGGAGACAGTTGAAGATCGGGATTCAGAGGAGCATGTATGCTTTGTGGACACTGAATGTGATAATTTCATAGTTGTCTGGGGTGATCAAGAAAATAATAAGGAGGATGCTTGCATTCAAGAGCCTGACCAGTAGGGTCTATGGACCATGTATTTTGATGGAGCTTGTGCAAAAGAAGGCTCTGGTGCTGGAGTTGTATTTTTTTCTCTAGCTGGTAAGCTTCTAAAGTTCTCTTTCTTGCTGAAGTTTGCTTGTACAAACAATATTGCAGAGTATGAAGCTTTGTTACTAGGATTGAATATGGCTCTGAAGCATGGAATTAAGATGTTAAGAGTGTTTGGAGACTTAGAGTTAATTGTTTCCCAAGTTAGAGATAGGTATGCATCAAAAAATAAGAGTTTGAAACAATATAAACCTGCTATTTGGGATACAATTGAATTGTTTGATGCATTTTCAATAAACTAGATAGAGAGGTCAAAAAATGTCATGGTAGATTTTCTAGCTAATGTAGCTATAAGTCCATATGACATCACTCTGTCAGATGTTACAAATGTTGAGGTCAAACTTAGACATGCAATACCAGATAATGTATGCAGTTGGCAAGTGTTTGATAATGATAAGGATTTGCTGAGATTTTTGCATTGCATTGATGAATATGAGAACCAAGAAATGGATTTTCAGAACTTTGTAGAGGTTGTAGATGGAAAAGAAACTCTCTTAGGGAAGGAGGTAATACAACTCAAGACAAACAAAATCCCTAGAGGGCTAGTAGCTTTAGAGAGAGCTTTTGACAATAGAGATCAATTTATTACAAAGGCATCTCTAACAAACAAGAATGATTTAGAGGAGATAAATCTAGGGACATCTCATGCCCCCAAGAAGGTATACATTGGCAAATAGCTCAAGCCACATATCAAAAGTATGTTGATTGTACTACTGAAAAGATATAAGCATGTCTTTGCTTGATCATACGAGGACCTGAAGGCTTATAGAGAAGATCTATTCTAGCATGAGATCCCATTGAAGCTTGGGGCTAAACCATTTAGGCAAAAACAAAGACCTATTAATCCTATCTTAGCTCCAAAAATGCAGCAAGAACTCAAAAAGCTTAGGGAAGTTGGAGTAATTATACCAATTAGACATTCAACTTGGGTGTCTAACCTTGTCCCAGTCAGAAAAAAGAATGGTGATATAAGGCTTTGTGTTGATTTTAGAAACCTGAATGTATCCTCTTTGAAAGATAATTATCCACTGCCCAACATGGAGGCTATGTTACAGAGAGTGACCGGCTGTGAACTTTTATCCATGATGGATGCATTTTCAGGGTACAATCAAGTGAAAGTGAAAGAATCAGAACAATTCAAGACTGCTTTCACCACTCCATGGGGAACCTATGTATATGTGAGAATGCCATTTGGAGTAACAAATGCAGGTGCCACATTTAAAAGGGCAATGGATGTTGCTTTTGCAAGATTAATTGACTCAATCTTGGTTGTATATCAGGATGATCTAATTGCCTATGCAAAGAGGGACGAGCAACATTGCATGCACTTAGAATAGATTTTTATTAGAGCACTAGAATATGGCATCTCACTCAACCCAAAGAAATGTGCCTTTGGGGTAGTGGAAGGAAAATTGCTTGGGCACATTGTTTCCAAGGATGGAGTCAGGATTGATCCTAAGAGGGTGGCTACAATTGACAAAATTCAAATCCCTAAAATAGTGAAAGGTGTTTAGTCCTTCTTTGGACAAATT
The DNA here is from genome assembly GCA_027924645.1 of Cunninghamia lanceolata. NCBI lineage: Eukaryota > Viridiplantae > Streptophyta > Pinopsida > Cupressales > Cupressaceae > Cunninghamia > Cunninghamia lanceolata. The sequence continues at coordinate 11,511,140 of BSBN01001583.1, forward strand.
AACTTTGTTAGAAGATTTGTGCCTAACTTTGTAGAGACCACCAAAGATATCACTAAGATGTTGAAGAAAGGTGTAGCTATCAAGTGGGAAGACAAGGCAACTAAATCATTTCAAAATATCAAAGAGGCTATAAAGTTGGCTCCTGTGCTAAAATATCCTGACTTTACTAAGCCATTTTAGTTGTTTTCATTTGCTTCTTACCATACTGTTGCAGCATGCTTACTACAGAAAAATGAGGAGGGTTTTGAACAACCCATTGCCTTCTTCAGTATGTCATTGCAGGGAGCTGAATTAAAGTATGATATCATGGAGAAACGAGCATATGCATTAGTTAGGGCAGTCAAGAGCTTCAGGCCTTATTTAGTAGGCTCTCAGATAGTTGCATATGTGCCCCATGCAGCAGCCAAGGATATTTTTACTCAACAGGAGGTAACTGGAAGAAGATGCAGGTGGATAAATAAACTACAGGAGTTCAACATTGAAATACAGATCACAAAATTGGTAAGGGGACAAGGCTTGGCAAGGATAATGACAAAATGAAAATATTAAATTGTCAGAATCTGAATGGTATAAGGACATTATATATTACTTATAGAATTTGAATTGTCCTTCCCACTTCAATGATAGTCAGAAAAGGACTTTGAAATTACATGCAATCAAATACATAAATCTTCAAGGAGAGATGTGTTGGAAGAATCCTGATGGGGTCCTGTTGAGATGTGTGGATGAAAATCAGGCTGCTGATATTTTAGATGATCTGCACAAAGGAATGTGTGGTGGACATCACACGGCTAGGACAATAGCCCACAAAATTCTTAGAGCAGGATACTGGTGGCCATCTCTCTTCTCAGATGCGCAAAAGTTGGTGAGAAGATGTGACTCTTGCCAAAGGTTCTCAAGAAAGCTAAAATCTGAAGGTGCATTGCCCCTTAGGACTATAACTGTAGAAGCTCCATTTTAGCATGGGGGATTGACTTTATAGGGGAATTCTTAGAAAAATCAAGTGGAGGACACAGTTGGATTTTGGTTGCTACTGATTATTTTACCAAATGGATTGAGGCCATTCCAACTAAAAGAGCTACAAGCAAAGTGGTAATGGATTTTATTCTAGAAAATATTATTATCAGGTTTGGAGTACCATTCAAGGTTATTATAGATAATGCCATGTGCTTCAAGTTTGGTGAATTTGTGGAATTTTGCAACAAGTATGGGATCACTCTGTCACATGCATCACTATATCATCTGCAGGGAAATGGTCAGGTAGAGTCAAGTAACAAGAGCCTCATGAAAATCATCAAGAGGATGGTGGACAAGAATAAAAGGGCATGGGATTCAAAACTGAAGATGACACTATGGGTTGACCGGATAACAGTGCAAAAATCAACTGGAGGGTCACCTTTTGAGTTAGTATATTGTGCAGCAGCTAGATTGCCTATAAATAACCTCCTACCAGTTTATAAGTTTATATAGGAAAATGATGAGGAAATTGGGAATTCAATGACTCAGAGAATAAATCAGCTGGTTTCCCTAGATGAAATTAGAAGAGAGGCACACAAGATGAATATCAAGAAACAACAAAAAGTGAAGTATCTATTTGATAAGAGGGCAGCAGAGAGAAGGTTTCAGATAGGTGACTTGGTCCTTGTATGGAATGCAAGAAATCAGGATAAGGGCAAGCATGGCAAGCTTGAGCCCCTATGGATGGGCCTGTATCTAATTAGAGATATTCATGGGGAGGACTCATATTTTCTCCAGGCTCTGGATGGTGAGAGAATGGAATTGCCTGTGCACGGTGAATTCCTTAAGCTTTATATTTCATAAGTGATTATCTTCTATGCACATTTGTAAATTGTTTGTAAAATTGCTCTGTATAGTCAGTGTTTCGCATTTTTTCTGTATTTTTCTTGGTCTACCCGGAGGTGATCTGGTTCTTGTTGCAGCCTTATGCCTGCACGTCCCCAATCAGAGCCAATGTTGGTGCCTGTATGAACAGTCAGGTTTCAAGCTTCTAAATTTGCCGGCACCCTCCAAAAAATCCAAATTTCTAAGACTTTGTGCCCCCTCAGCATGTTTTAGCCTGGCTTGATTTTCTGAAAGAAGAGGGGGTCATCATCATATTTTGAATATTAGGTGATCTTTCAAGGTTCACCCCGATGCAATTGACGTCATTCTTATGTCAGGGTGATATCTGCTTATTTACCGGCTTCATCATATTTTGAAGGAGGGGGTGATATTTTCAAATATTAGTCATATTCAAACATCACCCCGATGTTACAATGAAGCTACAGTGCACCCTGATATTTGTGCAGGGGGTGATATTTCAAATGTCGCGTGATATTCCGCATATCATCCTTGCCTCCAAGGGTCACCCTAACATTCCAATGTGACATGGCATCATCAGGATCGGTGGGGTGCGTCAGATGGTCATGATGATGATATTGGTCATCAGGTTGGTGTTCAAGGATCAGGTGATATTTTCCTATCGGGGTGATTTCCTGATAGGGGTGATATTTCATATCATGGTGATATGAAATATCGAGGTGATGTTTTGAGGGAGAATTATCATGATGAAGTATGTGCTGGCATCGTAAGGGGCAAAACCACCGACATCATGTATGTTCACGGCCTAGTTTATAAAGTATTCAGAAGGTCACCGCGGGGTGCATGTGGGATAATTGGTTCCCACATGATTTGAATTATCAGGGTCATATTTCTTGGCGGGAAAGTTCTAAAGCGCACTATCCTTTGCATTTCCAGGTGCCGCAAGTTGGTATGCCATTAATGGTAGATGTTATAGGGTATGGACGATGGTGTGGACGGATCAAGTACTTGATTGAAGGTGTGAATCCCCAGGCGACAACACAAGGCTCGAGTCCAACCACCCTGTCTCCTCCTCTACCTGTTGCATTTATGCTTGAGTGCCATTTTTCCATGATGAACTGTATCTGGCAGACTTTTGGTTTGGCCATGTAATTAATGCTGAATACACCCTCTTGTTGTATTTAGGAGGTCGTGTTACTCATTTGTGGTGGTTGGAAACTGGACATTTTTTGGGTGCTATGACACAATACAACTTCATTGGTGGCCCTGTTTTGGATGTCTGATGATTTTATGATTCTCATGTTGTATGTTTTTTTGCACAAATCTACTCATATCATGCTAATTTAAATGAGTAATGCTATGTTGCATGTGTTCTATTATCTGTCTCCAAACTAAGTATGTTCTTCTTCTGAATCTAAGCATCTAAGGGGTGTTCATGATTCTAGAATATAGGTTTACTATGTTGAATGCTTGATTTCTTACTTCTGCTCATGAAGTAGATTAAATGTTTTAGATCAAGGGTTGGGGAGAATGTATTGCAGCAAGGATATTGTAAGTAGAGATAACAGGATACCCTATTTTGGGAGGTATCTATAAGGCATATACTAGACCCCCCTTGATATCCAGTCTTTGGTATTTTTTCATGCAGGCCATTCACATGTGTATATCCATTGACTCCGAGCCCAGGATAGGCACCGATCCAGTCTTGCATTGAGGTTGCAACCCAAAGTCTTAGTTTTGCATCCATACATAAAATCAAACTTAAACTTCAAATTCAAACCATTAGGATTTTAGAGGTAGTTTAGGATCCAAATCCTTTGTCTACAACTGAAAATAGGCCCAAAGCTAGCCCCTTTGTACTTATCTCACAGTTTTGGTCTACATAAAGGAGGATTTATCTGCTTTGTGTCAACATCCCACCAATCCACAGGCATATCTTATGGATGTTGAATAGGGAATACCCCCCTTGGTTCTGCAGAGTCTAAAGAAGAAGAGGAGATATTATAGAGTCTATCTCCTACATTGTTGGCCGTTGGCCTAGAAATCTTGTTGATCATTGATGGCTACCTTGTAGGGATAAATGGGAATAAGCATCCAGTTGGATTGAGAACCAATAGATGTAATGATGGTTTACTTAGTTTGATATGTGCATGTTTGTGATTTATGGACTATGATGTATAATGCAAATAAATGTTTAGAATAATAAACATTTATTATGGATGTAAAATATAATGCAATGGAAATGTATGTTTATCTTAATAAACACATGTTATGTATGGAAATACAGATATGCAACTAGATGGTTATAAAATTCAACTAAATGATTATGATTGTGATTATGCAATGTAACTAAATGATTATGCTATGCGAGTAAATGATTATGATATGCAATGTAATGATTATATGAAGTGCAAATTAAATTATTATGGAATGCAAATTAAATGATTATGGAATGCAAATTAAATGATTATAATATGCAAGTAAATGATTCTAAAATGTGCCTAAGTGATTATAAAATGCAAACTAAATGATTATAATAAGCAAGTAAATGATTCTAAAATGCACCTAAGTGATTATAAAATGCAAACTAGATGATATATGAGTTGCAAACTAAATTGTATGAAATGCAAACTCAGTGATTCTTAAATGCACCTAAATTATTATGAAATGCAAATTAAATGATATGAAATGCAAACTAAGTGATTCTAAAATGCACCTAAATGATTATGAAATGAAAATAAAATGATATGAAATCCAAACTAAATGATATGTGATATGATTAAGTCTTGATACACATGATGTTCTTTGTTGAACCCTGGGTGGTGGGGCTGTGTGATAGGGGAATATGTGGGGAGAGGATAAGGGTGGATGGATTGGGTACGTATATGATTGGTTGCGGCTAGATTGGGGGGGTGGGGGGGGTGGGGTGGGGGATGAGGAAATTCCTAGGTCATAAGACACCACATCATTGAGGGGGGATTTTCTTAGGATGTGTTGAGTGAGAATAAGTTGGAGGAGTGGGATTAGTAAGGGGATTTGGGAGAGGGGGTAAGCTAGGTGATTACAAAATCTAGGCCCAAATGGTATAGTGGAATAAATGATTAGCAGGATGATTTGAGCTAGTAACAGTGGCTACATAATATTAATTAAGAGCATTTCTTAGTTTATTATAGCAATGTAGGATGCCTTCCACAAAGGTATGAGATGACCTAAGTGTTGATATGTATATCCCATGATTGCATGGACTAGACCCACAAACAATAGGTTGATGTCATGGATTTCCAAGGTAGTATAACCTTGCCTAGCCAAGGAAGGGGACTCATAGCCGTTGATACTCATAGTACATATAAGGTATTGCTTCCTGTATATGTAAATGAGGTACTATATGCTAGAACCAACCCTGGCTTCAAGATATGAATACTATCCCTGGAGTCAATGAAAGCAACCCACAAGCACAGCATACAAAAGCACTGACCATGTCACCTCTAGGTGTTGTCCTCTACTAACCATGATATGATGAGATCAAGGTAGCTTTGGAATTGACCTAGAGTGAGACAAGGAGATAAAAATCAATAATAAAAAAAGACCAACAAAAAGATGCAAATAGCCATTGTGCACTCTTGCCAAGATTAATGTTGATAGGATAACAGATTCTTGTCCATTGTAGGAATGATATATCCTAGGATGCGAATTGGTTGGATGTTGTTGAATAATTTTTTGAAATGTGGGAAAAAGTATAGTCAGGCCATGTGTTGACTTATAGTTGGTATGTTGATGGATGATTTTTGCGTTAGGGACCATGCTTCAAGTGTATACCCATCGTGTGTATCATTTATTGGGTCTAGCAAGATTAGTGACTGGGGACCATCCAAACGGGTTGGATGGGTACATCTTATGTACCTATGTATTGGATACTTCCTTCATATTCTAGACTGCCTACATACCCTGTGTCCATGGGATCAAGGTACTTTCAAGATGTGAGCGAGATGAATATGTAGTTCTGGAAAGACTTGATGATGTGGGAATGGTTTAGGATGAGTGTGATGCTGAGGGTTGATGGATGTTGATGGTTGTAATTTGTAGAGAGTACTATTATGGATTGATGCATGGGGGTGATTTGCAGCAAATTGTTAGAAAGGATTTTTGGATTTTGGTAATTTTTCCATTATTTTTTTTTGGATTTTTTAATTTTCTATTGTTTTTGGATTTTTTGATTTTCTATTGTTTTTGGATTTTTTGACTTTTAGCTATACAAAAGGAAGCTTACAAGGATCCTCGTTCCATGAATTAGCTTTGGATGGGATGATGCGGGGTGGGCAGTAGGATTTGATGTTTCAGAATTCCAAGCCATGGGATGTGTGCAATATGGAGTGTTGTGACAAAAAGAGGACTTATTAGATGGTAGAACTAGCCACTACACATGGTGCCTAAGATAGGTTTTCACCATGGTACCAATCCAAGGTGTCACCGAAGTGATTTTCACCATTGGAAGTCTTTATTGCACTCAGGTTTTTTTATTTTTGATTTTTTTAATTTTTTTGATTTTTTTAATTTCTTGATTAGGGTATTCGATGGGTTATGTGTAGAATTTCTTCAGGTGTAGAATGTTCATAGGCTCATCCAGAGGCTGCCCCATAGGTGTTGCAAGCTGGTATGCTCCTGATCCATAGCTGGCTATGATGATATAAGGCCCTAGCCAATTGGGCTCAAATTTTCCTTTCTTAGTGCACTCCTACAATTTTTTCTAGTTTTCCATAAGAACAAGGTTGCCTACTTCAAATTTTTAGTTCTTGATTTTCTTGTGATAGCTCCTTTTGAGGTGATTTTGATAGGCCTGTAGGTGGTTCAATGCATCTAGACATTTGGGTAAGTGCAAGAAGCTGGGGGGCCAAAAAGGGGTCTTAAGTAGCCACTTTTTTTCTAAAATCAAAAAATATTAGCCTTGGATGAGAAATTGAGCATAGTTACACTCAAAATTTGGAGATGCAACCAAAACAATGTTCGTAGTGCTCCGAGTCTACTTTCTAAACTACTATTTTTTAAAAAAAATGGCATAGATTAAGGGGTTCAAAAGAGGGAGCCACAGAAATTGGTGTTGTTTCTGTCAAAAAACATAACATAGCATGTTTTGTGGCTCCCTCAAAAGGTCAACTTTGTTTGGGTATTTTTAAAATTGCTTTAGTGAGAAATTAGCTAATAGCATGTAGTTTATGCCCAATTTTTCTGATAATTTTTTGGTGAATATTTAATTTTTTACTAATTTTCAAAGTGGACACATCCTTAAAAGTAGAATTTTAGCCGTGAAACCCCTATAAATTTTGAAAACTAATTGAAAATCATTTTTTTCTTTTTTTAATATTTTTGGAATGGAGTCTAGTTTCTAAATATGTAATTTTTTTGAAATTTCAATGAATAGTTAATTTACAATGAAAAAAAGACCAAACAGTGATTTTTGCCCAAAAACGGACACACAAACAAAAGAAATTAAAGATGAAAGGCTTAACATTGTTAAAATGTGAAAAAAATCACATCGTCAAATAGATAATAGAAAGCCTAACATTACCCAGGTGTTTGATTTGTTCGACCTTGAAACATGTGCAAATCTGAGGGTTAGCACGAACGAAATTATCTGAAATCTTGAAGAATATGGAAAAACACGTCTGTGGCTGTTCAAAAGGCACTCCAAGACTTTGGGTTGGAAATCCAAAGCAAATCCCAAGCCCAAGGCTTCAGATTCCCAAAGCAAAACATAAGGTGAGCACGTTATAATGCGCTTGCGTTATATTTTGCTTTGCATTTTTCCTTTTCCGCAAAAGTTTGTGTTATTTACCATGTTTGAAATAACGTGCTCGCATTATGTTCCCCTTAAATTTTTTATGTTCAAGGCTATTAATCATGTATGTATGTATGTATGCCTATATGTATGTATGTATGTATGTATGTATTCCTATATGTATGTATGTATGTATGTATGTATGTATGCCTATATGTATCTATGTATCTATGTATCTATGTATTCCTATATGTATGTATGTATCTATGTATGCCTATATGTATATATGTATCTATGTATGCCTATATGTATGTATGTATAGTGTCGAGGGTAGAGGAGGGTAGAGATGGGAGTGAGCCAGATAGGGGAGGAGAGGGGTGGATAAGGATTGAGTGATTAAGGTTTAAGATTGAGGGTTGAGCGTTTAGGGATAGGATTTAGAGTTTAGGGATAAAAGATTAGAGTCTAGGACCTTAAGGGATTAGGGTTTAGGGTTGAGGCTTTAGGGATAGAATTTAGGGTTAAGGGTTGAGGGATTAGGGTTAAGGTAGAGTTTTGAGGGTAGAGGGATTAGGGATAGGGTTTAGGGTTGAAAGTTTAGGGTTGAGGGATTAGGGTTTAAGGTATAGTTTAGTAGTTCTTGTGGATAGAGCTAGTAAACATTGGGAGATTATTTGCCTATTTCATAACAATATACCTCCCCTAAGTGCGGGGTGGACAGCAAGAAACATAGATGTACCCCAATGCAAATCTTTTCTCATAATGATCATCCTTCTGATTTCAACTATTAATTACTCATTGTGGATGTACCATATGCAAAGCTTTTCTCATAGTGTGTACACCTATTGGCATAATGAACCCCAGATGGGCCAGAAAAACATGCCATATAACATTACTAACATTAAAAAAGTTCATACCCATTTTTCTGACATATTCTTGCAACTCAAATATCTTTAAGAGAAGAGTGTCAAAATGATGGGTTTAACAACCTAACATAAGGCAAAGCATTTTTGTTGGGTTTAGGGATAGGGTTTAGGGTTGAGGGTTGAGGGATTAGGGTTTAGGGTTGAAGGATTATGGTCTAAGGTACAGTGTTGAGAGTTGAGGGTTTAGGGATAGGGTTTAGGGTTAACGAATTAGGGTTTAATGTTGAGAGTTGAGGGTTGAGGGTTGAGGGTTTAGGTATAGGGTTGATGGTCAAGGGATTAGGGTTAAAGTAGAGTGTTGAGGGTAGAGGGATTAGGGATAGGGTTTAGGGTTAAAGGTTTAATGATTGAGGGTTGAGGCTTTAGGGCTGAGGGTTAAGGGATTGGGGTTTAAAATATAGTGTTGAGCATCGAGGGTTAATGGATAGGTTTTAGGGTTTAATTTTTAAGGGTTAAGGATTGAGGGATAAGGTTTAGGGTTTAGGGAAGGGATTAGGGTTTAAGGTATAGTGTCAAGGGTTGAGGGTTTAGGAATAGGGATAGCATTTAGGGTTTAGGGATGAGGGATTAGGGTTGAGGGTTGAGGGATTAGGGTTTAAGGTATAGTGTCAAGGGTTGAGGGTTTATTGATAGTGTTTCAGGTTGAGGGTTGAGGGATTAGGTTTTAGGGTTGATGGATTAGGGTTTAAGGTATAGTGTTGAGGGTTGAGGGTTTAGTGTTGATCGATTAGGGTTTAGGGTTGACAGATTAGCATTTAATGTCGAGGTTAGGGTTAGAGTGTTGAGGGTAGAGGGATTAGGGATAGGGTTTAGGGTTGAAGGTTTAAGGATTGAGGGTTGAGGCTTTAGGGATAAGGGTTTAAGGCTTAAGATATAGTGTCAAGTGTTGAGAGTGTAGGGATAGGGTTTAAGTTTTAAGGGTTAAGGGTTGAGGGATAGAGATTAGGGCTTAAGGTATAGTGTTGAGGGTTGATGGTTTAGGGATAAGGTTTAGGTTTGAGGGATTAGGGTTTAGGGTTGATGAATTAGGATTGAGGTTCGAGGGTCAAGGGTTTAGGGATAGGGTTGAGGGTCGAGGGATTAGGGTTAAAGTAGAGTATCGAGGGTATAAGGATTAGGGATGGGTTTGGAGGGTTTAGGGATAAGGGATTAGGGTTTAAGGTTTAGTATTGATCCCGTTGAGGGTCTAGGAATAGGGATAGCATTTAGGGTTTAGGGATGAGGGATTAGAGTTGAGGGATGATGGATTAGGGTTGAGGGTTGAGGGATTAGGGTTTAGGGATAAGGTTTAGGGTTGAGGGTTGAGGGATTAGGGTTTAAGGTATAGTGTTGAGGGTTTAGGGATAGGGTTTAGGGTTGAGGGATTAGAGTGAAGGGTTGAGGGATTAGGATTTGATGTTGAGGGTTGAGGCTTGAGGTTTTAGGGTTTAGGGTTTAGGGATAGGGTTGAGGGTCAATGGATCAGAGTTAAGGGTTGAGGTATTAGGGTTTGACATTGAGGGTTGAGGGTCGAGGGATTGGGGTTAAAGTAGAGTGTGGAGGGTATAAGGATTAGGGATAGGGTTGGAGGGTTTAGGGATAAGAGATTAGGGTTTAAGTTATAGTATCGAGTCTGTTGAGGGTTTAGGAATAGGGATAGCATTTAGGGTTTAGGGATGAGGGATTAGAGTTTAGGGATGAGGGATTAGGGTTGAGGGTTTAAGGTATAGTGTTGAGGGTTTAGCGATAGGGTTTAGGGTTGAGGGATTAGAGTGAAGGGTCGAGGGATTAGGATTTGATGTTGATGATTGAGGGTTGAGGCTTTAGGGATAGGGTTGAGGGTCAAGGGATTAGAGTTAAGGGTTGAGGGATTAGGGTTTGACGTTGAGGGTTGAGGTTCGAGGGTCAAGGGTTAAGGGTTAGGGTTGAGGGTCGAGGGATTAGGGTTAAAGTAGAGTGTGGATGGTATAAGGATTAGGGTTGGAGGGTTTAGGGATAAGGGATTAGGGTTTAAGGTATAGTATCGAGTCTATTAAGGGTTTAGGAATAGGGATAGCATTTACGGTTTAGGGATGAGGGATTAGAGTTGAGGGATGACGGATTAGGGTTAAGGGTTGAGGGATTAGGGTTTAGGGACAAGGTTTAGGGTTGAGGGTTGAGGGATTAGGGTTTTAGGTATAGTGTTGAGGGTTTGGGGATAGGGTTTAGGGTTGAGGGATTAGAGTGAAGGGTCAAGGGAATAGGATTTGACATTGAGGGTTGAGGGTTGAGGCTTTAGAGTTTAGGGTTTAGGGGTAGGGTTGAGGGTTAAGGGATCAGAGTTAAGGATTGAGGGATTAGGGTTTGACATTGAGGGTTGAGGTTCAAGGGTCAAGGGTTTAGGGATAGGGTTGAGGGTCGAGGGATTAGGGTTAAAGTAGAGTGTGGAGGGTATAAGGATTAGGGATAAGGGATTACGGTTTAAGGTATAGTATTGAGTCTATTGAGGGTTTAGGAATAGGGATAGCATTTAGGGTTTAGGGATGAGGGATTAGAGTTGAGTGATGATGGATTAGGGTTGAGGGTTGAGGGATTAGGGTTTAGGGATAAGGTTTAGGGTTGAGGGTTGAGGGATTAAGGTTTAAGGTATAGTGTTAAGGGTTTAGGGATAGGGTTTAGGGTTGAGGGATTAGAGTGAAGGGTCGAGGGATTAGGATTTGACATTGAGGGTTGAGGGTTGAGGCTTTAGGGTTTAGGGTTTAGGGATAGGGTTGATGGTCAGATCAGAGTTAAGGGTTGATGGATTAGGGTTTGACGTTGAGGGTTGAGGGTTGAGGTTTGAGGGTCAAGGGTTTAGGGATAGGGTTGAGGGTTGAGGGATTAGGGTTAAAGTAGAGTGTGGAGGGTATAAGGATTAAGGATAGGGTTGGAGGGTTTAGGGATAAGGGATTATGGTTTAAGGTATAGTATCGAGTCTGTTGAGGGTTTAGGAATAGGGATAACATTTAGGGTTTAGGGATGAGGGATTAGAGTTGAGGGATGATGGATTAGGGTTGAGGGTTGAGGGATTAGGGTTTAGGGATAAGGTTTAGGGTTGAGGGTTGAGGGATTAGGGTTTAAGTTATAGTGTTGAGGGTTTAGGGATACGGTTTAGGGTTCAGGGATTAGGGTGAAGGGTCGAGGGATTAGGATTTGACATTGAGGGTTGAGGGTTGAGGCTTTAGAGTTTAGGGTTTAGGGATAGGGTTGAGGGTCGAGGGATTAGAGTTAAAGGTTATGGGATTAGGTTTGACGTTGAGGGTTGAGGGTTGAGGTTCGAGGGTCAAGGGTTTAGGGATAGCGTTGAGGGTCGAGGAATTAGGGTTAAAGTAGTGTGTGGAGTGTATAAGGATTAGGGATAGGGTTGGAGGGTTTAGGGATAAGGGATTAGGGTTTAGGTATAGGGATAGAATTTAGGGTTTAGGGATGAGGGATTAGAGTTGGGGGATGACAGATTAGGGTTGAGGGTTGAGGGATTAGGGTTTAGGGATAAGGTTTAGGGTTGAGGGTTTAAGGTATAGTGTTGAGGGTTTAGGGATAGGGTTTAGGGTTGATGGATTAGAGTGAAGGGTTGAGGGATTAGGATTTGATGTTGAGGGTTGAGGGTTGAGGCTTTAGGGTTTAGGGTTTAAGGATAGGGTTGAGGGTCAAGGGATCAAAGTTAAGGGTTGAGGGATTAGGGTTTGACGTTGAGGGTTGAGTTCTAAAGATAGGTAGAGAGATTTTGTATTCAGGTTATTTAGATGTTGATGGGTTTAGACTTGAGCTGAAATGTTGGACTCTTAATCTAGCCTGAAGAGAGTTTTTGTCATCAAATGCAGATTTATGGATTCGATTATATTGATTGCCTCTCCAATTTTGGGGTGTGGATGTTTTGGAATCAATCAAGAAGTCTTCAGGAGACTTTGTGGAAGTGGATTGGCAATCGCTTGACAGAACCCCTGCTATTTATGCTTGGATAAGGATTTGTCACAAACTAGAACTTTTTCTTCCAAAGAAGATCTATCTTTCTTCCTCGATGGGAATTTTCTATCAAGAACTTGATTATGAGGGCTTGCCCCTTCATTGTTATGCCTATCATATGGTAGAGCATTTGGCAAGCTCTTATAGGAAACAGGAAAAGTTCTCCCTCAAAAACCTTGTGGTCATTCAAGTCTGAAGGGGAAGATTTGGAAAGAGAAATGGATCACCAAAGAAGATAATGCACAGGATGTGATCAATCTATAGCAGGACAAAACGCGAGCGCGTTATAGTCCTACTATAGAAATAGTAAAAAAGTGTTGACCCCCATGATCCAGGCCCACATGCTATGTTTTCATACTGATTCTGCATATGCTCCAACAAAAAATAAGTGCTTTCATGTTGTTGGGAAGTTCACATGCACATTTGACACATTGTACCACCTTTGCATGATCTTTCCACCACCTTTTCTGCTTTGCCAACTTGAGGAGGAAATAACATAGTTTTCACACCAAGTTTGATATATATCTATTCAAGTTTCAATTTTTGTAGTGTTGTAATGTTAATTGTGATTCAATTTTAGGAATTTAACATTTATAGATTGGTTAATAGTATTGTTGTTAATAATTATATTTGAGTGTTATTCAATTTAACATTGAAAAGGAAGCAAGTGGTGAAAAACTCAAATTGTTGAGGAGTTTGATGCAAGAAGAAAAAAAACACTACATAATTGGGTACTCTCTCCATTCGAATCTTCATTTTTTAGGTACGTCAAGTCCTTACATGCATGTTCTTTACATTTTCCTTAATTTGGATTGAATTACTTTATCATGCTTTATCATACATGTTTAAAATAGACACATTCCCAATCAAGAAAGCAACCTACAATCTCACATGATGCCATGTATATTTTCTACACTTGGGCTCTTTAATAATTATGTGTAATAAACAAACCTTAACATACCATGAGTCAAACTATACAAGAATAAATCCTTACAACATAATAAAAATGCAATCCCACTATTATCTTGTATTCATTTCTTAGGAAGTAAGATTGGTCTCTTTATCATGCTACAGACAAATTCTCTGTCATGCTGAGGAAATGATCAAGAATTAAACCAACACAGGAAGAGATAGAAGCTAAGAATGCAAAGAAAGTAGTGGCTATGAGGGAACTTCGTGAGAAGAGAAAATTGGACATGATAAATGAAGACATACCAATTGAAGAGGAACCACAACCATCACCAAGAGATATGGTATTGGTGGAACAAACAAAACGAATGCAAAAACTTCGTGCTACGAGAGATTTGAATACCATAGTTGGAGACACGTCCTCTACTGCAAGTCAATATGTAGGGACACCATCTAGCACATCTCAAGTTGAGAGTACATCATCACTCACATGTGATGGAGGTACGCCATCATTCCCACCTCAACCTCAAGGTATGTCATCTATTCTATCTTCGATCGAAGGTATGCCATCTAGCCCATCTCATTTAAATATTGATGAAATTCCTAATGTTGAGATGAATTTACCTAACTTAACACCACCTAGAATTTTGCATAGAAAGCCAAAGTATTTGATTGAAATTGATGAGAATATTTTGTAGCCAATGGAAGGTAAGATTCCAAAATGCACTTGTAGAAGATATGCTCATAAGATTTGGAGATTGTTCTTTGAAAAGTTAAATGAGACTGCAAGATGTCAACTATTCATTGAAATGATGCGAAGTATAAAGTATAGGTCCATCATGAAGATTCTTGGGTTGAGAACATCAAAAGCTTCAAGTGAAAAATCTATTGTCAAGAATCTAATGAGTGCGTATGAGAGTGTGGGTAACACCTCACACATAAAAGATAGTAATGCAACACAGCGTGTGATTACATCAACTATAGTAAGTAGTCAAACAAGGAAAGCTTGTCTCATTAGAAAGATAAGTCAAGAATTGAGAATTAGTAGGAAAACTTTATCAAGAGTTATTGGAAGATGCCAAAGAATTGAGGACACTAATGCCAATGAATTATGGGCATTCTTGGGGAGACTACCACAAAAAGATAAACCAATTGTTGAAGCATTGAGATCACTAATTGAAGACTTTTGGAATAATTACACAAGGGTATCTTCAAATCAAAGGGATGTGGTAAGAAGGAGAATCGGTAGTCAGAACCGTGAGCCACATCCAAAGCATTTTTTGAATGAGATTCAAACATAGTTTTATGGTAAATTTCTAGAGAAGTATCTTCAAATTAAAATTTGTCAAAGATATTTTGAAATGCTAAAACCTTTCTATGTCAAGATAAATCACACACACACTACTTTTTGTTGTAGATTACATATTGAATTTTCTAACCATTTTGATGCTTATAGATCTATATGTTTAGATATGCATAGTAACAATGTTTTGCAGGGTTTTACCATATGTGCCCCACCAACATCTTCAAGAGACTTCATATCAATAATTTTATGTGAAAGAGAGGAAGGTCAAATATTCTACAAGAAATTATGCTTGGTTGGCACATGTCATCGTTGTGGTGGCTTGCAACATTTTCCAATATGTGAACATATGGAAAGAACACATGTAGTTGGAAATGAACTAGTAGAGTTTGGCAAGTATAAAATAGTGGCATACAATACAAAAGATGGTAAAGAAGCAAAGAGGTGTGAATTGGTTATTGAAAAGATTCTAGCAGTTTATGCCTATATTTCATGATAGCATAGTGTATGAGTATGTAGAACATGCCCATAGAGCTCGATGGTTGGACTTGCAATTCAAGTTATGCAAGGACACATTTCTGATTGGTAGCTTTGTTTCAGTCATTGACTTTGTAGAGAACTATAGTTTATAGCCACAACATGAGGTGCAATCACAATATTACAACTCCATACAGGTTTCTATATTTGTGCACATCACATTCATTCATGCGAATGATAGTACAGAGGATGATAGAAAGATCATAAGGGAGTATAATTTCTATATTAGTGATGATCACACACATTCTACGGAGTTCGTACAAGGTTGCTTTTAGGTGTTCTACAATGATTTGGCTAGAAGGGGCATATCGTTCAGTCATCATATCATATGGTCGGATAACTGTGCGTCACAATTCAAGAACTCACGAAATTTCTATTAGCTGAGTAGGAGGCATAATTTTACATGTATTCAGCATATGTGGAACTTTTGTGAGGCTGGGCATGGAAAGGGGGAGCTTGATGGTGTAGAAGCATGTATCAAAAGAGCCATAGCACAAGAAGAGTTCAAGTATAAAGACAATGCAAAGTTGACAGATGCAAAATTGATTATCAAGTGGTGTAATTCTTCCATGGGTCCAGGTAATGAAGGTAAGTTTTCAGTTCGTAGATTTTTTTGGTTGATAGATGATACTAACATTGCACCATATGAGGACTGTTGTACACTGACAGGATCAAATGAGATGCACTCTTTTAGAAGCTTAATTGCAGGTTCATGGAGTATCCATATGTGAAAGATGTCATGCTTTTGTTCTTCCTATACAATTCAAGTCTGGGATGAGTGTGAGTCAAAGGAGTGGGTTGATGAATGGCAGTTAAGTTATCTTAGCCCACTTGACACATATCAACCCCCGACAGCACTAGAACTAACACAGATGGAATCATCAGCTGACTTTGACCACATAGTAGATTTAGTTCAACCAAGTAATATAGGGCACATATATGCATCTAATTTCATCTAGTTCAACCAGGTAATATCATCTTACTTTGTGGTGTTATTGCAATGTTGACTAATTTCATCTAATTTACTACACATATCAATGTAGGGCATGTGTATGTAGTTATTGTAGATGAAGATAATGAAGAGAGAACAAATTATTACTTATGTCATTGTGTTGAGGCCAAAAAGAAATTGGAGGCCCCTATTATAGATGGAGAAAATATTGAATACCCTATAGACTCAGTGGTTATTACTAGAACATGGCTTAGAAGGTACCCACATAAGAGTGTTAATATTTGGTTGTTTCAGGACTTTGACACGCATCGTAAGATTCTTTGTTACTCAAACCTTGTCGTGGCATCCAATGTTCATTTGATAAAGTATTGGGGTAGACCTTTGAACAAAATCTTGTGGAAGGTGCGTGAGTCTGACCATGAAGCAATAAAGGACACAATAAAGAGTAGAGTAGACCCAGATGGTTCATTAGATTAATTTGTAAGTATTCACATTGATTTTGTAAAGTCATGTTACATTGAGTTGTAAGTATGCACATTAATTTGTAAGGTTTGTCTTTTTTTAATTTTCGGCTACATTTTTACACATATACACATTTTTACATCATCATGTTATGCATTTTTGGTGTCCTGCTCTTGATGTGACCAAACTGATAGTTCCAACACATCTGGATGGGTATGTTTAGGCTAGGCATTGTTCTATTTTTCACCCAAACATGTCGAAATAGTTTGAGCTACATTGTACCGACGATATCCCTAAAGAGTCTAAAGTGCAAAAAGGTAGCAATCTTTGATGAGATGTTATTCAAAAATTGTGTCACTTAGAAACATTCTATCTAAGGAAATGTGATCATGTAGAGTGCCTCTACAATAACCTCTCTCTTTTTTTATATCTCTGAGGCATTTTCCCGTCGTGAAAGGTTTTCTGCTGCCCTAAAAATCGTCAAAAGGAGGTAGTGTAAAGTTGCAAAGGGGTGTAACTTTCATCCTACTCCTAATGTGACCAAATTGACTATTCCAACACATCCGGATGGGTACATTTATGCTATGCATGGTCCTTTTTTGTACCCAAACATGTCAAAACAGTCTGAGCTACATTGCACCGACGATATCCCTGAAGAGTCCAAAGTGCAAAAGGGTAGCAATCTTTGACGAGATGATACTTGAAAACTGTGTCACTTAGAAACATTCCATCTGAGGCATCATGATCATGTAGAGTGCCTCTACAATAACCTCTCTTGATTATTTTATATTTCTGAGGCATTTGCCTGTGGTGAAAGGTTTTCTGCTGCCCCAAAAATTGTCAGAAGGAGGCAGTGTAAAGTTGCAAAGGGGTGTAACTTTCGTCCTACTCCTGATGCGACCAAACTGACTATTCCAACACGTCTGGATGAGTACATTCAAGCTAGGTATAGTCCTATTTTTCACCTAAACATGTCGAAACAGTCTGAGCTACATTGTACCGACGATATCCTTGAAGACTCCAAAGTGCAAAAGGCAGCAATTTTTGATGAGATGTTACTCAAAAATTGTGTCACTTAGAAACATTATGTCTAAGGCAACGTGATCATGTAGAGTGCCTCTACAATAACCTCTCTTGGTTTTTTATATCTCTGAGACATTTGCCTGTGGTGAAAGGTTTTCTACTGCCCCAAAAATCGTCAAAAGGAGGTAGTGTAAAATTGCAAAGGGGTGTAACTTTTGTCTTGCTCCTAATGCGACTAAACTGATGATTCCAACACGTCTAAATGGGTACATTTGCACTAGGCATGGTCTTATTTTTCACCCAAACATGTTGAAACAGTCTGAGCTACATTGTACTGACAATATCCCTGAAGAGTCCAAAGTGTAAAAAGGCAGCAATCTTTGACAAGATGTTATTTGAAAACTGTGTCACTTAGAAACATTTCGTCTAAGGCAACATGATCATGTAGAGTGCCTCTACAATAATCTCTCTCAATTTTTTATATCTCTAAGGTGTTTTCCCATGGTTAAAGGTTTTCTGCTGCCCCAAAAATTGTCAGAAGGAGGCAGTGTAAAGTTGCAAAGCATTGCTAAGAAATCCTCAATACTCAAACACTCCAATGAACTGAAGCAACTTCTTCTTAGGTGCAAATGTAAGGGTACACAAGGAGAAAATGGTGTCTAGATGACTTAGTGCATTTCTATGACTTCATTCACATGTTTAAATGTTTGAGAAACTCTCCTTTACTAAGCGCTTGTCCTCATGTCAATGTTAAGCTTTATACCTCCTAGGTGCTCAATTAGGTAATTTCATTAGATACAACTTACCCTTAGGTGCCAATGTAGCTTCTTCAATCCATCACACTACTAGGCGCTGAAATTTGAGGTCTTGGACTTGTATCTTATTCCTAGGTGCAATTGGATGATCTTCCTAGATATAGGCGCTCATGATGGTGGGAAATTACATGAAGGGGCGCCTAAGTCCAATTTGACTTTGTATTTGATATTTTATGACTCCAATTGACTAGGAATGGCTCAATTTCTAAAGTGTTGACTCAATAATGTAAGTTTAAGGTCTTTTCCTCCTAGGCGCCAATTAATGAGTTCACTAGATGCAATTTCTCCTGGACTTGAAGACTGTGAAAGAACTTGAAGCTTGGATGGATGTCTTCGAATGTTTGATGAAGAAGTGTTCCAACTTGAAAGGTCCTTTGATGTGTAGATATTGATGATAACACTTTCCCTTATATGTGAAGTAGATGACTTCTCAAGGAGGCTTGAATGTATCAAAGGGACTTGAAATTGAATGGATGTCTTTGGAATGCTTGATGATGATGAGAAGTTCCTTTGGAGCAGCTACATGATGATCTTGAAGTGATGATTGATGAAGAATCTAGTTGATACTTGAACATGAATGGAACTTGAAGTGATAGATGGAAGTCTTTGAACATGATGCAACTGGTGATGTCGTTGATGAAGAAAACTTGAAATATATCTTGTTGTGACCTCTTGGAGCAGCTACCTCTTGAAGTGGTGTTTCCTTGGTAGTGATTACTTCCATCTTAACTCTCTACAATGAATGAATGTGAAAGGCTCCTTTGGAGCAGCTACATGATGACTCTAGGTGACTCCAAGCTCTTGCTCCTACCTTTTCCTTCAATCTTCCTACAATACAAACCAAGAAACACATCAATCCTCATGATAAAAATTTTATAACACAAAGGAATCCTCTTTAAACATGGAATAATCTTACTACAAATCTAGGTGCATATATAGGTAAAAAGAAGAGCAAAGGGCATCTAACACAAGTTGGTCCATATTTATCACTTTAAATGATTTCAAACAATTGTAATGGCTTAAAGAAGTCAATCTCCCTTAAGAGATTCATTCAAAAGGTGTCTTTCAATGCAATTTCTCCCTTAGGTGCCAGAATGGGTTTGTACTAATGGAGAGTGCGCCTAGATTTAAATGTCTTTATACTTGCAATTTTGCAATTCTAAATGATGAGACATGTCTTAGAATGAATTCAATCTTTCAAGCGCTCACTCCAAAAGGTCATCTCATGCAATTTCACCCAAGGCTCTCATTGAGGTGTCCTCAGAGGCTAAAGTGTGCCTAGCTCAATTGCCTTTATCTTTATCATTTTTGTGCTTTCAAAAATTGAAAATGACCTAGAGTGATCCTTTGTCTCAAGGCACTCACCTGTTGATATGAAATCAAGTTATTTCCCTTAGGCGCAATTTTAGGCTTGTATGGGTGAAAAGTGTGTCTTACATACTTAGGTGGTTCTTTCTAATTCTTAATGATTTCAATCAAATGCCAAGTGTCTAAGGAAGCTTTTGTCTTGAGATGATTAAATTTTGAGGTTCAAGGCACAATCTGAGGGTTGTATAGATGAAAGTTGACTTCAACTTGGGCCCTCATTTGAGTTGGGAGGAGCTAGAATTTGCGCCTAGATTGGAGATAGATATTTTGGCTTATTTGATGATGGTCTCAAGTCTCTCTACCAAGGCGCATTTTGATGATGTTCTTATTTAAACTCTTATGAAGACTATCTCATCCCTAAGCACTCATCCTCATGATTTTCATGCACTTAGACTTCAAGGTGCCAAACTAGTAGGAAAATTCACAATGAGCGCCTTTGCTTTAAAAGAATTTCTTATTGATCATTAGGCACACTTTGGAGTTGATATGTACTTCCTTTACTTCCATGTACTCAATTCATCATAATTATTGTCAAAGACTTCTCCAAGTTGATTGATAACATGCTTCTTGATATTAAGATCCTTCATTCATTCCTTCTTAGATCTGGGCGCTCATGATGGTGGGAAATTACATGAAGGGCACCTAAGGTTCAAGATAGGTTCTTTCCACTCATCTTAACTTTCAATCATTGTAGTTAATCTCAAAAGGCATCATCCAAAATGAGAAACCTCCAAGACTTGTCATTTTAGGTTGATTTCGTCCAAGGTGCCAATACAAGGTTCTTTTGAAGGCAAAGGGCGCCTAGGCTTATGGGGCTCAATTTGATGTATTTATTGAAAGCTCAAGGTGAATTGATGCTTATTGAAAATTCCACTTAGTCCTTCATTTGCATTATAGGCACCATTTCCTATTGACTTATATACTCCTCCTCATGCTAGGGCACCATAATGAAGTGGTTTAGACAATAGGTGTGCTTCACTTACTAGAGGCTTGTTCTCTTTCCACCTTAGGTGTACTTTTATGGTGGAACAGGTGTCAATGGGTGCCTTGTCTTAAATGAATGCTCTCTCCAAGTTGGGTGCCCTTTTGAGGCTTTATGAGTTGCAAATTATGCCTTAACCTTTCATGCTTGTTGCTCAATGTTTGAATGTTTAAGAAAGTCTCCTTTAGGCACTCATCTTAATGACTTTTTCTCAAGGCGCAATCATCCTAATGACTTGGATATTCATCCTAGTGTTTCAGGATATCAAGCTACTAGACTTAGTCATTTTCAGGATCTCAAACATAAAGAATAACATGATGATTCATTTTTTTGTATTGCATATAGTTGACATTGTATGCTACTCATAAAGAATATTAATATTTTGTGTTCAACATGATGATTCATTTTTTTTAAATACAAATTTTATCTTTTAGTTCCAAAATGAGGTTTAGGTGATACTTGAATAACAATAGCTAGCTTATTGGATCAACAAACATCCTATGTAATATAATTGGACTTTAAATATTTGAAGTAGTCATCTACAAATATCCATTCAAACATGGATTTACAATGCAAGTATGGACGCCATCAATAAAAAAGATTTGTATTAACAAAATACCCATATAGGCATACATCAATATCTGTCGATATAAGTATAACATATATACAAAATAGCTATATAGGCTTACAAGAATGTCATATAGGCATACAATGTCAACTATATACAATACAAAATATATGTCCACAAATGCCATATAGGCATACAACAAAGGAACACAATAAAAAGTCATTCCCCTCTGGCTAGTGAAGAGAATAGATCATGAGTAGCCTTTGATCTTCTAGGGGATGGAGATGCACATGTGGGTGGTCTACTATGAACCTGAGGGCTGCTCCTTCTATTTAGTTCTTCCTGCATCTTTAGTTGTTACAATAAAAAGTATAGACATTAATATATAGAAATTACATGTTATAAAAAATGAAACATTTAACAAAATAATCACTTATTGCTACCATATAATCTGTCTCCTCACTTGCCTCAGTAGTAGGAATAGGCCGTGGTGATGTCATGTCCTATAGAAACCATCCATATAGAAATTAAACTTCAAATCAATAATCTTTTGATTTTTCAAAAATAGACAACTATAACAATGAATGTAAATTGAAATTTACTAATCTACCTCATACCCCTGTCAATGCCATGGAGCTATGAATCGCAGAGGCCACACCATGCTCATTGCCCTATGAACATGGGGAGGTGTCTCCGTAGCCTACATCATCTGGAAATAAAACAACATTATTCAATTGCAAAAATTATAATAGTGATGCAAATCATGGCTCCTAACATACACACACGTTCATCTAAACATGGAAGTACACACAATAAAGCACACAAGTCACATACAAAAATCTAGTAAGTACAATTCATTCGTTAAACTATTTATTTTATTACCTCTGTAAAGCTTTGAAGTCCACCACTACTGGTAGGTGTTGCCATGAAATCTACAATATTAACCTATTCAACATCCAAAATCAAATATTAGAATACCATTCGTATAATGATGCTATTCACATGTAATATTTATAATTATTTACTAGTTACATACCCCAACAGTAGATGATCTAGTGTAAAATGCAAGTGGAGAACCACTGAAAACTGCATCGACGCTATGACCCTAAAATTTCATTAAAATCACCAATTTAAATTAGTTAATTTTGCATTTCAAAAATGAAATTCAATAAACTTGTTATTATTTACCTGAGTATCGAGGCCGAAAGTCTCACTCAGTAGGGTATCTGTCATCACCATCTGCTCAGCTACAGATGTAGCCTGTGCACCTGCGTCCTGACTATCCATGGGGTCATAACCATAGGCTGACCCGCAAGCCTAACAAGCATGGGGTGGGACCCTACTCCTCGCACTATCTCCCTACCCACTATGTACTACAAGACCAGCATGCTCTATGATGCTCTGGGTCAAGGCACTAATGGACTGAAGTGTATCGACCTCAACACTCTCCTTCACAATGGAAGGGATAGAAGCATGCTCATGGGCTGGTTTGCTTATTACTCATCTCACTACCCGCTGTGGGTCAAGACGTGCCCCTGGTCTATCTTGTGCTGACCCCCCACCTCTACCCTGGAAGTCCCACATATCAAAATAGTTTGGCACTTTATTGAGGACAAACTCGTAGTAGAGTTTCCTCAAAAAGTATTGCGGGACCTCATTATTATTGCATGGAGGATGTTCAAAAACCATCCACCACCTCTACCCAAAATTGTCCCTTATTGCTTGGTTGTTGCACCAATGGATAAGGAACCTCTTGCATGTAATGGGTGGAGGTTGATTTGTTTGTGAGTTTGTGAAAATTGAACACAAGTCTAATTTTGTGATTTGTAATTTTTTCACATCTTGGTATGACAGCTTGTCTGCATAAAAATCTCTAAACTCTCTCCTCTTATCCATCCAACTAGTTATTTGCTTCCTAATTGAATCTACATTTGATAACATAGATTCAAGAGATTCAGTAAGCATGGACCTATTCAAGGTTGAAGTGGAAGGATCTTTCAACCTTGCAATTATATCTTCAATTTCTTTTTTGTTGTTTTCAATTTTCCCCATTATATTTTCTTGTGTTCTAGGGGCATGTTGAGGAATGGATGGAGGAGGTTGTTGTTCTGCAGGATTTTGTAGATTTTGAGGAGGAGGAGGTGCATTAACATTTCTTGACAATTAATGAAATATACATCAAAAAACAACTCAAACCTACCTATTTAGAAGCAAATTCAAACAAAAAAACAAATAAAACTCACTCCTTTGGCGTGCTCAACGTCGTGGCGGCATTTTAGCGATGAATCAACAAGATTTTGGTGTTGAATTATCTTTTCTAAAATGCGAGCGTGCTTCCTAGGGTTTACAAGTCGCGAGAATAGAGGAGAAAAACATAAATGAAATGAAATGACAAGACTTTTATTTATTTATAGTAGTTAATAACGCATTCGCGTTATAACACGAGTGCATTATGCTTTGGTTTTGATGAGCCTTAGGCGTGTCATTACCAACCCACAATGCAAGCGCATTATAATACGCTCGCGTTATGTATTATTTTTTTTTTAAAACCATTTGGCCACTTTTTGGCTCCCCATCTTTTCTCACTTACCTATTTCTCATCCAATAATTCTAGGTCATGTAACCTTGCGACTCGGTATTCCTCATCATTGATTATATTTTGTAAAGATACTCTTAGGGATGGGAGCTCAACCTCAATAGGTAAAATGGCTTTGGATCCAAATACAAGAGAATATGGAGTGGCTCCTATGGGGGTATGGATGCTTGTGCGATAGGCCCATAGGGCGGGATTAAGATGGAGGTACCAGTCACGGCTAGCTTCATTAACCTTCTTCTTTAGAATGAGGAGGATGGTTTTATTTGAAGCTTCTACTTGACCATTTCCTTGAGGGTAATATGGAGTGGAGAAGTGGTGTTGGATTTAGAATTTTTCACACAAAGTGTGGACTTCTTGGTTCTTGAATGGCTTTCCATTGTTGGTGATGATGGAATGAGGGATACCATAATGGCATATGATATAATAGAGGATGAACTTGGATATCTATGTTCCATTGGTGAAGGTGAGTGGTATTGCTTCCACCCACTTAGTGAAGTATTCGGTAGTTGTGATGATGAATTTATGGCGGATGATGGTGGATATATTTTGCCTACAAGGTCAAGCCCCCACTGTGAGAAAGGCTAGGGCGTCATGATTGGTTGTAATTTTTATGCTGGTGCGTGAAGGAGATCTCCATGCTATTGACATGGTAGGCATTTTTTTACAAACCTGTAGGTGTCTCGTTCCATGGTTGGCCAATAGTATCTGGTCCTCAGGATCTTTTTAGCGAGAGTGGGTCCTCTTGAATGTGCCCCACAAATGCCTTCATGTGCCTCTTACAAGGCCACTTCAACTTTCCTAGAGTCTAAACATCGTAAAGGCATTCCATCAAGACTCCTTTTGTATAGGGTATCTCCTACAAGGGTGAAGTGAGAGGCATGGTGGATGAAAGTTTTTCATTGTGAGGTAGATAGGTTAGGAGGGATGATGTTGTCATGGAGATATAGATAAATTTCTTGATACCATGGGGATAAGGGACCAATGACTTCGCACACTAGCTCTGATTTGGGAACATCATATGCTGGAATAGGGAGCTCTTCTATCAGGAATTCACACTTCTTTCTATCTTTCTTCATGTCGACCAGGGATCTGATGGTGTGTTGGCAAGAGACACTATATGGATTCATGGTTGTTGTCATTGATGGCAACAAAGGTCATCCCACATATCCGCAAGTCATGATATGTCTCTACCGGAAGTCAGATTGAAGATTGTGGTGGTCCGGTGAACAAGAACAGAGCATGTGGCAAGGTCCGACAGATTGGTCCGGATCTCTCAGAGGAAGTGTCTTGGTGCAGTGCGGATCTGGGGAAGTCAAGAGGACTATCTTGAGTAGTATATTCCAAGGATTTAGCCTCCGGAGATGGACAAGGAAAAAGATATGAATAGTTGAGTACCGGATTCCTGAGAGACAGTGAAAACAGAGGAAGAACTGACTGACTGAGTATCAAACTACTTTCCGGATGTGTTACAGATGATGATAAAGGTTGCGGAGGCATGAATCATGTTTGGCCGACATAATTGATGATATCTACAAGTATATGCTTGATCCGCATTGCTTGGTGAGCAAGGATTCAGCCGACAGAACTAAGTTTGTAAGAAACTAGACTGTTCCGGATGCCGACTAGAAAGATGATGAAATTACTTGTGCGGATATATATAGAGGATGGATTTAGTTGAGAAGTGTGTGTGAGGATATGCGAACAAGTCCAGAATAGAGCAGAAGAAACAAGAAAGATCCGGTATGTGAAAGGACAGCAGACTAAAGAACAGAGGAAAGATGAAGTGCAGCAGATCAGTATACTGAACCTAACCGGAACTGAACTCCAGCATATGCAGATGCTTCCAATCAGTTCAAGACTGTGATTCTTATCACTTTGTAAGACAGTGTGTCTTCTTGTAGGCAGTGAGCCTCTTGTGAGCAGTGTGCTCGGGCAGTGAGCCCTAATTGGCAAGTGCCATTTTTGTAATTTCCTATTCTTCTAACAGAGAATAATTCTTGGGTTAATCACCCCGTGGTTTTCTCCCTTAACAGGGTTTCCACGTCAAAAATACTGTGTCATGTGTTTCTTACTTCATGGTTAATGTTTTGTGTTTGATTTTATGCTGCTTCATTTAAAAGGAAAGTTTAACAAGGGAAATAATTAGAGTAACTGATTCACCCCCCCCCCCCCTCTCAGTTATCAACAATTGGTATCAGAGCTAAGTTCCTCCTAATAGAGCCTAACAGCTTGAGGAAGATCTGGGATTTCAAATGGATGCATATGGTTTAAAGGAGCAACTCAAGACTGCCCTTGAGGATCTTGAACAGTCAAATTCTGAAGTCAGTGAATTAAGAGAAAGACTCAAACAGGCTGATGAATTCATGAGGGAATTAAAAGACAAATTAAGTCTCTCTATGAAAAAGAGAAAGGAGCTGCTCCAACAGTTGGCAAGACAAAGTGAAGAAAGCAATACAAATGAAGAATTGACTGAGCAAACCAAGTTATGTGAAAAGTTATCAAAAGAAGTCATTATGTTAAGACATGAAATGGAATCAGGAACTATAAAGTTCACTCAAGAGATTGAAGAAAAAAGAAAGTCTGAAGACAATCTAAGACAATCTCTTAAGGAAAAATCAGAAGAATGCCACCAGATGGACAGGATTATCAGACATCTTGAATCTGATCTTGAAGATGCCAAAGATAATGAAGAAAAACTTGAGGATCAAATTACCTCTCTCAAAAGAGATCTTCAAACAGCAAATGAATATAAAGAGAAATTCAAGATAAGTTCTGCTCAACTTGAAGTTCTTCTTGGAAGTCAAAAGAGGACTGATGACAAGTATGGTTTGGGATATGAGAAAGGAGAAAGCTCCGGATCCGGTCAGAAGAATCTTGGATCAGAAAATCCAAGGAGCAGGCCTAGAAGACCTCCGGTAAGACAGCCAAATGCTCAAAAATATCCATCCTTCAATGGATACTGCCACAGCTGCAACCATTTTGGTCACAAAGCTAATCAGTGCAGAATGAGAATGAATCAGATTAATTCATCCTTCTCCAGACAGTGCTTCAACTGCAAAAGGTATGGACACAAATCCCATGAATGCAGAATTATGCAAGTAAACAAATCATTCAAAGGTAGATGCTTTACATGCAATAGAGTAGGTCATATGGCTAATCAATGCAGATCAAGGGGATATCAGTTAAATATGCAAAGAAATGTTACTTGCCAAATCTGCAATAGATCCGGTCATAATGCTAAAGTCTGCAGAAACAAGAATCAGGATAAAAGAGGTCCGGTGTATAATCAGAATCAAGACAAGGGTAAACAAAAGATGAATGCGGATGAAGTTAGGAATCAGATGAGCAAGATCTGGGTGAAGAAAAGCTCAGAGAATGTAGAGGTTGGATCCGCACCAGATTCTGGTGCTGATATTTCTTCCGGAAATTAAAAAGTGAGCTCAGGCTCAGGGGGAGACTCAAAGAAGATTCTGTTCCCCCAGCCAAACAAGTTGTGCCCGATGTGGCACAAGATGCGGATTAAAGGGTTTGTAGATATAAGTCCTGAGATGCTTCAGTCAAGTTTTCAGAGGTCCGCATGGAGTTATGAAGAAGCTGTGTTCGATTAAGTTAGACCTGTTCAAAGAAAGTGCTCCGGTATGATAAAGGATTACAAAAAGGTCCGGAGAGATCCGGAAGTGCACGATCTTGTCTTGCGGATTGGACAGAGTGTTTGGGATGTTCTTGTAATATGTTACCTAGATTTATTCATGATTTAAAGATCCGGATGATATTCAGTGATCAGGACTAATCCGGGATACTCCAAGCTGTCCAGACATGGTAAACCGGAATAATGCAAGTGAAGCATTTATTGCAGACAGATATTAGGGTTTGCGGAGCAATATAAGGGATTTCTCAAAAGTTATCTGCTCATTCTACACTTGAGAAGAAGCGAATAGTGGAGCTCTGCAACAAGGTTCATCAAGCACACCAAGGATCTCCTGCCGAAGCTATTGCATAAAGAAATCGATCCAACCACTCCGTGCAAACCGAAGGCGCATAAGGTATTCTTCGTTTTCATTGCCTCACTGCAAATCTTTGAAGAATGGCTACTCCAAACATAGTTAAGATCTCTGATAGACCTCGCCCCTCATTCAAGAAACATCCCTACAAATCATTGGAGGTAGATCCACTAGGAGCCTTCTCTAGTGTTCCCCACGGAGTCTTACATACTGAAGATATTAGGGTTTACATACACGCAAACATTGAGGAATTTGGGGAATTCAAATTAAGAGACCTCTATCACAAGCAACTGATAGACAATGCTTTTGAGCTCAAACCAGAGTATAAGGGTATCCAGAAGAAACAATTTGAGCAATTCATTCATTTCCCTAGCTTTGAAGAAGATGAATGGGTCCGGTATGTACTGAGCAGGATGCATGACAACTTCCTTTGGCTAGATAGACCCTGTAAGATTACAAAAGAAGCAATTAGAGCAGTAACTGGTCTATACTCTTCCGGGGGGGTACCTATCCTCAAATCTGTCAAGAACAACGTTGTAACTGAGGCCACCGGATCAAAATATGATAAGAGGGCAATGACCATTGAAGATATTTCGGATCCGGATATCAAATATGCATCAATGATAATAGGATACAAGATCTATCACTCCAGCAGGGAGAATTCTGTATCCGGAACTGCAATATACACAGCATATGAAATGCTAAGAAAGAATGCAGATTATGATCTTTGTGAACTACTACTAAGCCAATTGATGGAAAATGTACAGAAAATCAAGAAAGACAAGAAGAACTCCTTTAAGTATGGTACTCTCATTGTATGTCTATTCTTTTACTTCATGAATGAGCTACCCGGAACAAGTGGATGGGTATGGCAGAATGACAAACCTGTTGCAGTCCAGATAAGAGACTATTTGCATGGACTTGGGGATGCAAAAGTGAGAAATACAGCTCTATGGGGATACTTCAAAAACTTTCAGAGCATGATGCAAGCAAGAGAGAGAATTCCCCAGTCTCTCATTGAGAAATACAAGGACTCAGTATGTTTTATGGTTGACACTGATCAGTGCCTAATGGAGGCAGTGGAGCCAAGGACTGTCTGGATCATGCCCATGGGGTATGAAGTTGATGAACAGATAGTAGAGCTGCATGTTCAACACATGCTAAGTCAGCCCAAAGATCCTAAGGCAGAAAGGTTTGGAACCTTTGAGGAGCTGAGCGTGAAATTACATGTAGAACTCAGGGAACCTGAGATTAAGAGAAAAGTGAGAAAAGAAGTAGAGCACATTGCTCAAGGCCTAGGCATCTCAAAAGAGGCACTTGATGCCAGCCGGGAAAAGAGGAGAAAGGCTGAGGAAGAAGAGAAAAGCAAAGAAAGTGCTCCGGTTGAAACCCCCACCCGGACCAAATCATCAAAGAGATCTGCACCTTCCACAACCAAAAGCTCAAAACCGGAAGTCCAGGCATCCGGTAAAAGATCCAAGACAAAAGCATCAAGGGCTTATGAAAGCCAAAAGGATGAAGAGGAGACAGAATCAGATGAAGGAGTAAGAGAAGTAAAGAAACAGAAAAAGAAAGGATCCGGTAAGCCCTCCATAGGCCAAGACAAGGAGGAAATGGCAGAGGTAACTGTTGAAAAGCCCACTCTGTCACTAGAGAGCATAATCAAGTCGGTCACGGTGGATGGAAACCTTCAACCAATGACTGAATCCTATGATGACTTCAGTGAGGCAGACCAAAAGACTCTGCAGGAAGCCACAGTTAAATATCTGAACACATACAATAAGGCTTTCATTGAGATCATATCTCTCATTCCTAAAAGCCTAGAGAAGGAAATGGAAGTAAGAAAGAATAATGCTCATGCCAAAGATCTTGAGATCCGGGAGCAGATAGCTATTCAGCGATATCCTCAAATTGATCCCAAGACAATGAACATGATCTTCAAGGACTGCAGAGATGAGTTCAGAAGTAAAGCCAGGATGAATCAGCTCATGCTTGGTGAGACTGACAAAGTGGCACAAGAGACAGAAGAGATCCTCCGGAAGGCCTTCAAAAGGTTCAATCTTCCTGTTGTAGAGGACTTAGGTGCAGAAACAGCTGCTGATTTGGAATCTTCTGTTCCGGAAGAAGTGAGCCATGAACAGACAAGTGAGGACTTGGGACCCTCTGCTCCAGAAGAAGTGGCCCATGAGCAAGCAAGCATCTCTCCTCCGGTTTCCCCTACAGTCTCCGGATCCAAAGAAGAAGAGCAATTGCAGGAGAAGGAAGCAGTGGTGACAGACAAAGAGGTTGACAGTTCTAAGACTGCAGAAGAAAAGAAACATCTGTCTCCGGCAAGAGACACTGCACAAACTGTTCAACAATTTTTGAGCAAAGAAACTCTAGAGATTGATGAACCGGAGCTTCTAAAAGGTCCATTTGATTTTGACTCTCTCTCTCCGGTACAAACAATGAAGATAGCTTCATTTGCAAATGCCAAGGCAAATGAAAAGCTCCTGAAGTCTCATATGGAAGACTGTGAGTTGATAGAGGCTGCTTCCGGAGTACTTGTAAAGATCATGCCATCAATCCAAATAGATCCGACAGCCTCCACTTCCGGTAATCTAAAAACCTTAGTCAGCAGTATTGATACACATTTTAATTCTCTAGAAAAATCAGCTGAAGACAAGGTCCGAAAGGAATTTTTGGATAAGAGATTTTCTGAAATATTAGAATTAATCTCTAAGGATAGGAAGATTGTAAGCATTGGAATAAAGAGTTTAGAAAATGCTCTTAAGGATGGCGGTGACATCTACAAATTTTGTATATCTTGGTCAAAGGCAACAGCAGCAATTGACAAGAAAATAAAAGAGGAACAGGACAAGCTTCAAAGCTTATCTCAAAGTTTTGATCCTCTCTCTTCCTCTATAATAAATCAAGAATGTCAGACTATTGCAGTCTTGAATGAAATAAAGAATCTTGAGAAGGAGAGGAAGAACATTACCAACCGGATGGGAGAACTTAGAAGGATTATAGTCCCTAAGTTGGAAACTATGCATGAGGCCATCAGTGATGCCCAGACCACCGCCCATACAAAAGACCCGACAGATCTCAGGCGGGCAGAAGCTTTTGCATTTTTGTTGAGTGGTCACATTTCAATCTTGGACAGAATGAAGCTAAGTTGGGCTACTGAAATGGTTCAACTGCAGACATCCTTTGCAGACATTCTGCAGTATATGTGAGTATGTAAATATGCGGCTATATATAGAAAATTTTTGAAAATTTTGGTGTGCGGACCCTACCCTTTGCCATTGATGTCAAAGGGGGAGTGAGGAGCAGTGAAAAATGAGGAATCCAACTCAGGGGGAGTTCCAGAAATTGTATATAAAGACAGAGCATCAGCAGAGGGGGAGCATAGTGTAAACACTTAGTCATTTTTCACTAAGTGTTGCCATCAATGCCAAAGGGGGAGATTGTTGGCAAGAGACACTATATGGATTCATGGTTGTTGTCATTGATGGCAACAAAGGTCATCCCACATATCCGCAAGTCATGATATGTCTCTACCGGAAGTCAGATTGAAGATTGTGGTGGTCCGGTGAACAAGAACAGAGCATGTGGCAAGGTCCGACAGATTGGTCCGGATCTCTCAGAGGAAGTGTCTTGGTGCAGTGCGGATCTGGGGAAGTCAAGAGGACTATCTTGAGTAGTATATTCCAAGGATTTAGCCTCCGGAGATGGACAAGGAAAAAGATATGAATAGTTGAGTACCGGATTCCTGAGAGACAGTGAAAACAGAGGAAGAACTGACTGACTGAGTATCAAACTACTTTCCGGATGTGTTACAGATGATGATAAAGGTTGCGGAGGCATGAATCATGTTTGGCCGACATAATTGATGATATCTACAAGTATATGCTTGATCCGCATTGCTTGGTGAGCAAGGATTCAGCCGACAGAACTAAGTTTGTAAGAAACTAGACTGTTCCGGATGCCGACTAGAAAGATGATGAAATTACTTGTGCGGATATATATAGAGGATGGATTTAGTTGAGAAGTGTGTGTGAGGATATGCGAACAAGTCCAGAATAGAGCAGAAGAAACAAGAAAGATCCGGTATGTGAAAGGACAGCAGACTAAAGAACAGAGGAAAGATGAAGTGCAGCAGATCAGTATACTGAACCTAACCGGAACTGAACTCCAGCATATGCAGATGCTTCCAATCAGTTCAAGACTGTGATTCTTATCACTTTGTAAGACAGTGTGTCTTCTTGTAGGCAGTGAGCCTCTTGTGAGCAGTGTGCTCGGGCAGTGAGCCCTAATTGGCAAGTGCCATTTTTGTAATTTCCTATTCTTCTAACAGAGAATAATTCTTGGGTTAATCACCCCGTGGTTTTCTCCCTTAACAGGGTTTCCACGTCAAAAATACTATGTCATGTGTTTCTTACTTCATGGTTAATGTTTTGTGTTTGATTTTATGCTGCTTCATTTAAAAGGAAAGTTTAACAAGGGAAATAATTAGAGTAACTGATTCACCCCCCCCCCCTCTCAGTTATCAACATGGTGGACATGGCATCTACAGCTTTGTTGTTTAGCCTTGGGATTTGTTCAAAGTGGATGTCATCAAAATAGTCTTTAAAGTCATCAACCATCTTTTTATAAGGTAGGATTTTATCATCCTTAGTCTTGTACTCATTGTTTACTTGTCGGATGACCAGTTGGGAATCTCCATACACTATCAGCTTCTCAATTCTCTATTTGATTTCTATTCAGAGACCTATGATAAGGACCTCATACTTTGCCACATTGTTGGTACATAGGAATGTAATTTTGAATGACTTGGGGATGGTGTCACCTTGAGGAGTAACAAACAAGACGCCTTCCCCCGAGCCTCTGTGTGTATATGACCCATTGAAGTACATTTTCCATGTTTTTGTTGCCGGTGCTATTGTCAAGATGGTTTCGTCAGGGAACTCTGCCAGTGTAGGATATTCTGCAGGAATGGGTGCTTCATCTAGCTAATCAGTGATAACTTGTCCTTTGATAGCATTTCTCTCAGTATATTCAATGTCAAATTCACTGAGGATCATGACCCATTTTTCCATTCTTCCCGTAAGAGCTGCTCTATTTAGCAAATATTTTAGTGGATCAATCTTGGTGATGAGCTTAGTTTTGTGATTAATCATGTAGTGTCTTAGTTTTTGTGAAGTAATGACCAGGGCTAGACATGCTCATTCAATTGGTGTATAGTTCAGCTCATAGGATATCAAGGTACGGCTGAAGTAATATATGGCTCTTTCCTTCCCTTTCTCATCGTGTTGTGCTAATAAGGCTCTAATAGTTGTTTCTGTTGCAGAGATCTATAATAGGAGGGGTTGTCCTTGCCTTGGCAAAGTCAGAACAAGGGGATTAGCTAGGTATTCTTTTATCTGGTCGAAGGCAGCTTGAAACTGATTGTCCCAGATAAAAGTTGTATCCTTTCTGAGTAGGTGTTGGAATGGTTGACATTTATCGGCAAGTTGAGCAATAAACCGATGAATGGACTGGAGTTTCCCATGCAAACTTCTTAGTTGTTTTAGTGTTTTCAAAGGAGGCATTTCAGTGATGGCCTTGACTTTTGTGGGGTCTACCTCAATTCCCCTTCTGGAGACTATGTATCCCAAAAGTTTTTTGGAGGTGACCCCAAAGACATATTTCTTTGGATTCAGGCGAACATTGTATTGCTCCAGTCAGTCAAAGATCTTTGCTAATACATCTAGGTGTTCCTATCTTGTCTTTGATTTCCCTAGCAATTCATCCACATAGTCTTCCATGATGTGGTGGAAAAGATCATGGAAGATGACAATCATGGCTTGTTGATATGTGGCTCCAGTATTCTTTAGGCCAAAAGGCATTACCACCCAACAATATGTCCCCCACAGACATATAAAGGCTGTCTTATGTTGGTCCTCTTCTGTAATCCTGATTTGATTATACCCTGAAAAATCATCCATTAGGGATAACATTTCGTGTCCTATCATAAGATCCACTATCATGTCAATGTTTGGTAAAGGGAAGTCATCCTTCGGGCAGGCTTTGTTAAGATCTTGGAAGTGGGTGCATCAATACATTTGGCCATCAGATTTGGCTATTGGTACTAGATTGGAAACCCACTCGGGATAATCAATTGGTCAGATGAACTCAACATCCAGTAGTTTCTTCAATTCTTCTTTGACTAGGAGGGCCACCTGAGGGTTCATTTTTCTTAGCTTCTATTTCACTAGTTTTACATCAGGCCATATTGCAAGGTGATGGACCACCAAAGCGGGATCGAGCCCTGGCATGTCCACATAAGTCCACACAAAATTGTGATTTTTGCATTTGAAGAAGGCTAAGAAGTTGTGTTGCTCCATTGTACTGAGAGATTCTTCCCTGAAGGTGACTTTTGGCTCTTCTTCCATCCCAAGATTCATCTCTTGAGCTGGCTCCACCAGGACGGGTGATCTATCGGGATATACCTTCTCTATCTCGGGAAGGCCCATGCTTCCATCTCCTAACACCTTGTGAAGGTTTTCACTAGGAGATACGTCCTTTGTTTTTACTTTTTTAGGATTTGACACTGCCGCGGAGCAGTTTCCACCATTAGATCCATGTTTAATTTTTATATTTTTGCGACTGGAAGCAGGGGTTGTCTCCCCAAAATAGGCAGATGTATCAAGTTCCATAATGTATCCTACTTTATGATCTCCCAGGGGGAAGTGTTCTCTAACCCCCATCATTTCAGTGATTTCTTCATCATTTGGTGCTACGTCGAAGATAGGAGGTCCCTGTTGGTCCCAATCTATGAGGTGCGGGTATGCAAGGGGTAAGTCATTGGATAAAGAGGTTAGGGTGGTGACTGTGTATATGGTACATATGGATGATTCAAAGAATTTGGCAAAGTCACTAAAGGAGTCTTGATGGCCCATTTTGTTGACATTATTGACTTCAAGGGAGACCGTAGTGACCTCGGCTAGGATACATTCACCAGTAGTGAGGATACGTTGTCGTTGACCATATCCTAACCCTTGAGTATAAGGATTTCTTGTCACATGGACTAGTTCCACAATCCCTTGTTCATGAAGGCTAATATTGCCTTATCCTTTATAGCCCATGTTTTTGACAATCTCTAACCCTTTGCCATAGATCTCTGTTGGTATTGTGGGAGCTTCTTACTCCATTTCTTCTTCTTTATATAGCCATGACGATATGTCTTCAAGCACATCTTGATCAAGGAGATGTTTCTTCTCAAAGGTAGGTGATGGTTGACATTTGATGACAGTTGTATTGGCTTCTTCTATCTTTGGGAGACCAAACATTTTAGGGTTGGGTAATGTGCCTACACAAAAGGTATCATGTAGGTTGTATTCCCCACATCCCATGTCACTAAGCTTGATGTTGACCTCGGGCGGTGGAGGTGTTTGGGATGAAGTGGTGGCAATGCTAGTGGGGTTGGCTTTGGTGATAGCTTTGTTATACAGACAAAAGGTGTGGTCATGGCCTTCCAAGAAACTATAGTATTGGAAGGGGCGGGGGTCAACATAGATAGTTACTTCTGTGCCATTGTGAGGGAACTTTAGACATTGATGGAATGCAGAGGGGAGTGCTTGCATGGCATGGATCCATGGTCGGCCGAGAAGAATGTTGTAAGGG
This sequence comes from Cunninghamia lanceolata, assembly GCA_027924645.1. NCBI lineage: Eukaryota > Viridiplantae > Streptophyta > Pinopsida > Cupressales > Cupressaceae > Cunninghamia > Cunninghamia lanceolata. The sequence continues at coordinate 11,546,783 of BSBN01001583.1, forward strand.
AGATCAAGATCAAGGACCTGACATTTTTTTTCCATTATCTTTTGTCCCACTTGAATAGGGAGCTTGATAGTACCCTCAGATAGTCATTTAGTGTCATCATACCCTTTGATTGTAATGCATTCACTGGTGTCTACAACCATATCCAAGTAGCCCAAGTGTTTTAATAATTTAAGAGTGCATAGGTTTAGGTCAAAGCCACCATCTATTAAGACTCTCTTGATGATATGCTTGTGGATGCAAACTTCGATGTGCAAGGCGTCATTATGTGAGTTCTCAGAAGTGGGAAGATCCTTTTCTGAGAAGGTGAGATGATGAGGCACGGTGATATGACCCACCATGGCTTGGAATTGATTCACATTCAGGTTGGTAGGGACTTGGGTTTCCAAGAGTGCTTTATCAAGGACTTCCTTATGGAGAGTTGTTGTGCGAAGAAGCTCAAGTATGGAGATTTGCACAGGGGTCTTTCCTAGATGTTCTAGGAGGTTGTATTTAGTGGTAAGTCATGTGCGTGTAGCTAGATGATTGGGTAGGGGGTCTGATGTGGATGAGGGTGTTTGATCAGTGGTAGGGGCTGTGTGGATGGATACATAGCCATGACAAGTTGTGACGGCACAATTGTGTGCTTGAGGCCGAATGGTGATTGTGTTGACATGGTTGGACAATGGATCTATCCGCCCTACAATAGTCATAGGATGCGGGAGGTGGGGTGACGTTGTAGGCTTAATTAGATGATGAGGCCTTGTTATGATTAGGTAGTGGATCCTTGTAAGATCCTAAATTAACATTGGGTGATGGTTGGGTGCTCTACTCAAGACTGACTTTATTATGATCTATGAGGTCTTCCACACAATGATTTAATTTCATGCAATCAGCCATCTTATGACCCATAATGCGGTGGTAGTCGCAATAATCATTTTCATTGTACCATGCATCTTTGAGCTCACTCTCTTGGTGGGGTTTAACAGGTGAGAGTTATCAAACCTTTCTTTAGACATCTATCGAGAATATCCTCATTTGGTTCCCCTAAAAGTGTGAATTGACTTCAAGGTTTGTTTGTTTAGATTGCCCCTTTGGGATATTTACATTGGCGGAATATGTACTTGAGGGTGTTTGATTTCGTACATGTTGGACGATCTTTACATCAATGACTCCGTCGTTTAGGGTATTTTTGTTCTTTCCCCAAAAGCGTGACTTTTCATTTGATTGTGTGTTGTTATTGGGGACGTTGATATTGACTTTGTTGTTGTTGTTGTAGGACTTCTTGTCATATAATTTGATTGAGCCTTTGGTGATAAGGGCCCTTTCTATGGTAGTACCTTTGTCAATGACTTCTTCAAAGGTAGATGCACAAAGGATTTGTAGATGGAACCCTATTTCTTGGTTTAGGTTAGTCACAAACATGGTGACTAATTGCTTCTTAGGAATTGGCCAAGGGAGTTTGCTTGGGAAGATGTCTGACAGTTGAACTAAACTAGTGAACAGTCTGTCGTTAAGGCCGACATGACAGTATGATGTGTATGGATTAACTCTTGGTGTTTAGAACCTAATCCTAAGTGGTGAAACAGGTGAGGCTGACATGGTGAAGGCATTTCAAGTATTGTTTGGGTTTGGTATAGATTCTGGAGTATGAATTTGGCTGACAGAGTACATAATGCATGACTACACAGTATACTTCATCAAGCCGACCTACTATGAAGATTTTGTTTGTTGTGGATATATATATGGGATTGAATTCAGTGTTTGAAAGAGGTAATGTGAATGTGAATGTGAAGTATAATGTAGAGCAGAAGAAGAGTGATCTTGTCTAATGTAAAAGTAGAGCAGTAAAACAAAGCAGTCAAGATGAAGTGTTTTGAGACAGTGTTTTGAGCATTCTTTGGAGCTACAATCATGCATATGTAGATGCAATCTGAGCAGTTCAAATTGGCAGTGAGCCACCCTTCTTCTTTCTTTCTTTCTCTAGGCAATGAGCCTTCTTGTAGTGAGCACTTATTTTGGGTAGTAAGCCTTTATTGTAATTCTGTATTGTTCTTACATAATATATTGTGAGATAACACTCACCATGGTTTTTCCCAATTTTGGGTTTTCCACATAAAAATCTTGGTGTTCATGTGTGATGGATTTTGGTTGTTTATTCTCTATTTAATTTTCTTTATTATTGCATGCAGTAAATGTTGGAAAGAGACACTACTACACATGATAGGTATTGTCATTGATGGCAACTAAGACTATCTTACACATCTACACTACATAATTTGTTCATACCAGAAGTCAGCGTGAAGATTTGTCTAACTTTGGGTAGTTAGAAATAGAGCATGTGACAGGGTCCAGTATCTTGGTTCAAATCTCTCCGATGGAAAATCACAGTGTGCTGTAGATCTGAGGGAGTGATAAGGACTGTCAGGACTATCTAAATCCATAGATTTAGCCTCTGATGATGAAGGATTCAAAAGTTATAAGCATCTGAGTATCGGGTTCTAGTTAGTCAGTACAATCAAAAGAAGAACAGGCTGACCCAGTATTTGATCTTGGTCCGGATGAAGAAAAGTTGTTGGATAAGCAATTTGTGATAATCAATGGTATTGGCCGACATGATTGATGATTTGAGAACACAAGTTTTTGGTCCACGTTGTTGTTGTGCATGAATTCAACCAACAGAGCAGAGTTCTTAATAAATGTTCTAAGTTTTCTTGAAGCTGACTATAGTTGATTGAATCTCTTGATGCAGATATATATAGCCAATGGATTTGAGTGTTTTGGTGTGATTGTGATGTGATAATGAAGTAAGTGCAAAAAAGGGCAGAAAGAAGTACGAAGGTGAAGATCTAAGCATGATAAACATTTCATTCAGATTATAGGGTTTCCATCCTTCAATGAAGATGAGTGGGTTTGGTATGTGCTGAGTCAAATGCATGATGAGTTTATATGGCTGTTGAAACCATTCAAGATAAGCAAGGATGCCATCAAGGCCATGACAGGGTTAAACTCATCCAGTGGACTACCAATGTTGAAAGTAGTAAAGAATCAAATAGTAACTGATGCTACCAGTTCAAGGTTTGATAAAAAGGACAATGACAATCAATGACATTATTGATCTGGATGTCAAATTTGCTTCAATGGTGATTGGATACAAGATTTATCACTCTAGTAGGGAGAATTTTGCATCTGGTACAACTATCTATGTAGCCTATAAGATGTTGAGAGAGAATGTTGATTATGACTTGTGTGAGTTGCTACTGAACTAGTTGATGGAAAATTTAAATAAGGTTAAGAAGGATAAAAAGAATACCTTCAAATACGGTACACTAGTCTTGTGTTTATTCTTCTATTTCATGAATGAGATGCCTAGCAAGAAAAGCTTGTGTTGGACAAATGACAAACCTATTTCTATATAGATAAGAGAGCACTTGAACAGCATTGGTGACTCTAAAGCATAGAAAACTACAATCTGGGGTTACTTCAAGAATTTTCAGAGTATGATGCATTCTAGGGAAAGAATACCTAAATTGGTTGTTGAGAAGTACAAGAATGAAATTTGTTTCATGGTGGATATTGATCAGTGCTTAAGGGAAGCAGTAGAACCCAGAATTGTTTGAATCATGCCCATGGGGTATGAGGTAGATGAAATTTTTTTGGATATGTATGCTCAACATCTCTTGAGAAAACCCAAGGATGATTCTGTGGAGATATTTGGGACATATAAGGAGCTCAGTTTGAAATTGCATGTTGAGATCAGAAAACCTAAAATCAAGAGGAAAGTTCAAAATAAAGTAGAAATGTATGCTAAAAGCATTAGCATTAGCATTTCTAAGGAAGCTATGAAGCAAAATAGGGAAAGGATCAAAAAGGCTGAGAAGGAGAAGCAAGATAAGAAACAAGGAAGTGCTCCGATAGAATCCTCCTCCACATCAAGGACTACTAGGAGCTCTATTGCTGCCCCTATTCCCACAAAACTTGCCAAACATGAGAAACTGAAAGACAAATCATTTGGAAAAGAAGGGAAAAGGGTGAAAACTAAGGCCTCCCAGACATATGAAAGCATGAAAAGTGATGAAGAAGAAAATGATTCTGATGTTGAGATCAAAGAGTTGAAGGCCTCAGGTACAAAAGCAACCAACGTATCTAAGGAGAAGCCCTTCAGAAGCAAAAGGGCAAGCAAGAGGCAAAAGATTGAAACATATGTTGAAAAGCCTACTCTTTATGTGGATGACATCATCAAATCCGTCACTGTAGATGGGAACTTAAGGCCAATGACTGAATTTTATGATGATTATAGTGATGCAGATAAGAAGGTTCTAGAGGAAACAACAGTCAAATATCTGAATATCTACAATAAGGCTTTAATTAAAATAACTTATGAAATCGCAAAAGGTCTTGCAGATATTTTGGAGTTAAGAAAAGAAACTGCAAAATGTAAAGACATTGAGCTTAGGGAGCATGTCCTGATAAAATGAACATGATGTTCAAAGAAGTAAAAGATGATTTTAGGAGTAAGAAAAGAATGAATAATCTCATGCTTGGTGAAATCGATGAGATAGTCAAAGATACTCAGTAGATTTTCTGAGTGCATTGAAAAGGCATAATCTTCCTTTTGTTGAAGAAGAGATTGATGATGGGATTGATTCCTCAATTCTGGATGTTGAAGAACTGAAGATCAATGTGCAGCAAACTGAGATAGATGATTCCTCTGTTTCAGAATAGGAAGCAATAAACAAAGAAGATGAAAGAATGACAGGTAAAACTGATGAAGCAAGAGATATTCAAACTCCTCTAGATCAATCCGACAAAGAAGATATAGAGATGAATGTTGAAACTGATGCTTAAACTGAAGATGATTCATTGAAAAATAAAGAGCTTGAATAATGCAGAGAGGATACTCTCCCTTTCAAATCTTCAACAAATACCAACACAAACACACACAAAAGCCTATGCAAGAAGGCTACAAATGAAGTGAAACAATAGAAAAAGGAAGAGAAATCTACAACACTTATTTTATTTCAATCATAAATTTCATTAATCAACATGAAGCTTATGAGCTTCCTAAATAAATTTTCAGCATCCTGGACTCATTTCCCAACATCTGGGTCTCTCTCTCCTTTTCTTTTTTTCCAGCTCCAATAAAAACCTGTCACTTATTCCTTTCACCATGCCCTCATTTTTTGGAATTTTCTAAAATGGTTTCTAGGTTCCGTGTCTGTCTTTCTCAACTTTCCAGAACATTTTAAATTTCTTAATTTCAATAAGATATGAGAAAGTTATGCTAATTTTACCTAGACTAGGTCTCATAATTTCGACCCAGACATGCAACAACATGCAAATCTTTGTGGCCCATATGGAACCACCTCTTGAAAATCTACACCCTTCTGGGAGGTTACAATTTGAAAATAATAAAGATAAAATATTGTGCAATCCACCTTCACATGGACACCTAGCATTTGCCCAATCAATTTTGGGTTGTTATGACAACTTACAGATTCCTTACAACTATGACGGTTACAATAATAGATGCCATTAATTCTAAGATTCTTGGCAGCCCCACTTATGAGAAAATCAGTCAAATCCCACCAAAATTACATTTACAATTGCACCCAAGGGAAATTACATTTGTTGCAAATTAAAAATATTATTTCCCAAAGCCCACAAACTTTATTGAAAACAAACCAAATTAAAATAACAATATTTTTGGTGATGCAAGATTGCCATTGACCGTGGATGCTCCTACATCAGACTCCTAGAAAAAAGATAATTCAAGTCCCATTGAATGCTAGTTGCTCCTTCTTCCTAGTCTTCCAATTCTTCTACAATTTATCCTTCATCTTTGCAACTGTCACTGGGTCCTTCTTTCTCTTCTTGCTCTTATACCATCTCTTATCCAGCATCCTCTCAACTTTCAGGTTCCAAAATTCCATTTCTTGTGTATATACCTTAGTAGTATCATCTATGTCTTTATCCTCATCTTTGGCATCATATTCACCATTACTACAATCTGCATTATACTCTTGTAAATCTGCATATACCTCATTAATAAACAAATCTATAACATCTTCATCAACAACTTCATTATCAACAACTTGCATACCAACTTTATCAGCTAAACAAAGAGATCCTTGCATTCGCAAATACAAATGGAAAATCTAAACCATGCATCTCACCTCGCTCATCTTGAACATCAAACTCAAATAACTGAAAATGACATGGAGACTCATCCACAACTATATCTACCTTGTCTTCTTGAACTTCTTCAATGTTCGATGTCAAAACAAACTTAAATGTTCTCATCATTTCATTTTTTTACCTCTTCTATTGTTGTTGTCCTTGTTTGTCTTCTTCTTCTTTGAATAATCTTCTTAATAGGCCATGATACCCTCTTACTCACTGATAAGTGCCAACTTTGCTCTTGTTTAAGAAAATCCTTCCATTCTTCCATTCTTTATCTCATCTCTTTGAGTTCTTCCATAGTCTGCCTCAACTCTTTTATCTCTTTCTCAACCTCTATTTGCCTCATCTTTTCCTCTTTCCTCTTCCTCTCTTTTTTTTCTTGCTTCTTCTTTTGTGAACCTCCAGCCTACAAGTACCTTCTAAAAAAATCCATCTTTCCTCAAGCAAGTCTCTTTCACCTTGCTTCTTCTTTGCCTTTGCCTCACCTAAGTCTCTTCTCTTTTCCTCTACCTAGTCTTTTGGCAACTAGGTTCTCTTTTCAACCTGCACAAACACAAACCCACAAACACCAAACTCTCTTTTGCCTAGACCTTCTGAGCTCTAATACCACTTGATGTAGAGAGGATACTCTCTCTTTCAAATCTTCAACAAATACCAACACAAACACACACAAAAGCCTATGCAAGAAGGCTACAAATGAAGTGAAACAATAGAAAATGGAAGAGAAATCTGCAACACTTATTTTATTTCAATCAAAAATTTCATTACGTCAACATGAAGCTTATGAGCTTCCTAGAATCATACATGCAACACCTGCAAAAAATAAATTTTCAGCATCCTAGACTCATTTCCCAACATCTGGGTCTCACTCTCCTTTTCTTTTTTCCAGCTCCAATAAAAACCTGTCACTTATTCCTTTCACTGCACCCTCATTTTTTGGAATTTTCTAAAATAGTTTCTGAGTTTCATGCCTCTCCTTCCCATCTTTCCAGAACATTTCAAATTTCTTAATTTCAATAAGATATGAGAAAATTATGCTCATTTTACCAAGACTGGGTCTCATAATTTCGACCCAGACATGCAACAACATGCAAATCTTTGTGGCCCACATGGAACCACCTGTTGAAAATCTACACCCTTCTTGGAGGTTACAATTTGAAAATAATAAAGATAAAATCTTGTGCAATCCACCTTCACATGGACACCTAGCATTTTCCCAAACAATTTTGGGTTGTTATGACAACTTACAGATTCCTCACAACTATGACAGTTACAATAATAGATGCCATTAATTCCAAGATTCTTGGCAGCCCCACTTATGAGAAAATTATTCAAATCCCACCAAAATTACATTTACAATTACACCCAAGGGAAATTACATTTGCTGCAAATTAAAAATATTATTTCCCAAAGCCCACAAACCTTATTGAAAAACAAACCAAATTAAAATAACAATATTTTTGGTGATGCAAGATTGCCATTGACCGTGGATGCTCCTGCATCATTGAAATAGAAGAAGCTAAGGACCAAGAAGTAGAAAAGGCCAAGGACAAAGATGAAAAAGAAGAATAGATTACAAAGGTTGATGAAGATTAAAAGCAGGACAATCTAGTTGACAGTACCAATAAGGATCAAATAGATACATCAGCTTCTTGGGCAAGAGACACTATAGAAGTAGTGAAAGAAATTTTGGAAAATGATAAACTAGTTGCAGAAGAGTTGAAAGGTCCAATAAATTTGGACAGTCTTTCACCTATTCAGAAGATAAAGTGGGCCTCTCTCACACAAGCTAAGGCCAAAGAAGACATTTTGAAGTCTCACATAGAAGACTATGAGCTACTTGGTCTGGCATCCGGGATTTTGGAGAAAATCATGCCATCATACTAGAAAGACTTGTTAGCTACTCCCTTCGGTCAGTTAAAGAACTTGATAAACTCGGTAAGTTCTCATTTTGAATCTCTTGAAAAGTCTGTAGAGGTTAAGGTTCAAAATAAATTCAATGGTAAAAGATTTGATGCTCTAAAAGGGATGATTCGAGTAGATAGAATTGTGTTGGACACTAGTGTAAAGAGTATTCAAAATGCTCTTTTAGAAGGAGGGAATGTATATAAATTTTGTTTATCTTTTCCTGAATCTATAGAGGACATTGGAACAAAAATAAAGGAGTCTAAGGAAAAACTGTCAAGTGTATCCCAATCTTTTGATCCTTTGATAGCATCAATAGCAAGAAAAGAGTGTCAGGAAATTAGTCTAATTAAAGAAATAAAGAAATTGACTAAAGAAAATAAGAGCATTGAGGCAAGGATGAGTGAGCTCCGGGGACTAATTTCCCCCAAAATGGAAGCAATGTTCAATGCCTTGACCAAAGCCCAAGTTGCTGCTCAGTCATGTGACTCCACAGATCTATGGAAGGTTTCCTATTCAGTGGTCACATCTCAGTTTTGAACAGCATGAAGAAGAGTTGGGACAATGAGTTGGCACTATTGAAAAATATCTTTGGTGATGTGTTCAAACTCATGTAAATAAGTCATAAGGTTGTTTATATGCCCATGTACATAAAATTTTTGCATGAATTTTGGTATGCAGATCCCACCCTTTGCCATTGATGTCAAAGGGGGAGTGAAGAGTAGTGAAAAATGAGGAATCTAGCAGAGGGGGAGCAATGGAGATCAGTGAAAAGCATAAGTGTACAAAGTAAGGGGGAGTTGTTCTGACACTTAGTAATCATTTTTCACTAAGTGTTGCCATCAATTCCAGAGGGGGAGATTGTTGGCAAGAGACACTACTATGCATGATAGGTGTTGTCATTGATGGCAACTAAGACTATCTTACACATTCACACTACATAATTTGTTCATACTGGAAGTTAGAGTGAAGATTTGTCTAATTCTGGGTAGTCAGAAATAGAGCATGTGACAAGGTCCAGTATCTTCGTCCAGATCTCTCCGATGGAAAGTCACAGTGTGCTATAGATCTGAGGGAGTGATAAGGATTTTCAGGACTATCTAAATCCACATATTTAGCCTCTGGTGATGAAGGATTCAAAAGTTATGAGCATCTGAGTATCAGGTTCTAGTTAGTCAGTACAGTCAGAAGAAGAACAGGTCAACCTAGTATTTGATCTTGGTCCAGATGAAGAAAAGTTGTTGGATAAGAAATTTGTGATAATCAATGGTATTGGCTGACATGATTGATGATTTGAGAACACAAGTTTTTGGTCCGCGTTGTTGTTTATGCATGAACTCAGCTAACAGAATAGAGTTTTTAATAAATGTTCTAAGTTTTCTTGAAGCTGACTATAGTTGATTGAATCTCTTGATGTGGATATATATAGCCAATGGATTTGAGTGTTTTGGTGTGATTGTGATGTGATAATGAAGTGTGAAAAAGGGCAGAAAGAAGTACGAAGGTGAAGATCTAAGCTCAGATTATGGTCGAAGAGTGAAATAGGGCAGAATAAGGATGAAGTGTGTAAGATCGATATTCTGTGCTTAACCAGAAACTACATTTTTACATTGGTAGATGCTATTCATCAATTCAAACATTCTGTAATCTTCTTGTAATCATTTCTATAGGTAGTGAGCCTCTTGGAGCAATGAGTTATGGGTAGTGCACCCTGAAGGCATGTGTCTTCCCCATTTGTAATACTTTTAACCGAGTATAAATTCTTGTGGGTTAACCCCCACTGTGGTTTTTCCCTTAACCAGGGTTCCACATAAAAATCTTGGTGTTATGTGTGTTGATTTGTTTCTGCTCATGTGTTATTGATTCATGTTTTCATGGTTATATCATTCACCTATTAATAAGTGGTAAAGAAGTTTAAGTTGCAAGAAAAGATTAAAAAAATTGTGACAACTGATTCACCCCCCCTCTTAGTTGTATGTCCTTATTTCAACAGTAAATGGATTACTAGTTTAATAAACAAGAAGTTTAATACAGTATTGATTCACCCCCCCCTCTCAGTACTTTGGGTGTTCAACAATTGGTATTAGAGCCTAGTTCCTTGGAAGAACTTTAACAACTTGAGGAAGATCTTGGAGACTAAACATGTGATAGGTAAAAAAATGTCCTACTCCTAAAGAGATTGATGCAACTGAAACTGAAGAAAAATGCACTCTAGTCAATAAAAACTCAAGCTTGCACTTATAGATCTTGAAAAGGCTGAAATAGAAAATAGGGATCCGAAAGATAATGTCAAAGAAGAAGATGAGTGCATAAAGAAACTAAGGGAGCAAGTCAAGAAGTTCAAGGAAAAATACAAGGAGGTTAGTGAACAATTGATATCTATAGAAGACACTTTGAGCAATCTGAATGTGGAAGTTGTAAAAAGAGAAAAAGTAGAAGAAGACCTAAATCAGTTGGTGAAAAGAAAAATTGAAGACTACACAAAGCTTGAACAAGAAGTTATGGATTTGAAATATTATCTAAAACATGCTCAAGGAGTTAGGAAGAAAAATTCAGAGTAAGTGTTGCTCAACTAGATAGAATACTTGCCAGTCAGAAGAGTCCTGATGATAAAGAAGGTTTGGGATTTGAAAAAGGTGAAAGTTCCAAAACCGGTCAAGAAAAGAATGCTGGGATCAAGAAGGACAAAGGCAAACAGATTTAGAACCAAAGGAAAAGACCTAGAAGACCACCGGTCAGGCAACCAAATGCTCAAAGGTACCCTTGTTTCAATGGTTATTGTAATGCATGCAATAAATTTGGTCATAAGGCTACTCAATATAGGAGCAGAGTAAATCAAAATGTTCCATCATTCTCTGGTTAGTGTTTCACTTGCACCAAAGTAGGTCACAAAGCTAATGAATGCAGAAGTTAGATGAGGAATAGTTATGTAACAATGGAAGGAATGTTCAAACTTTCAAAGGTAACTACTTTAATTGCAAGAGGTTTGGTCATAGAGCTAGTGAATGAAGAAGTCAGATAAGAAACAACTATAATAATAGAATGAATATTCAATCTTTCAATGGGAATTGTTTTACATGCAGTAGATTTGGACACAAGGCTGACCAATGCAGATCAAGGATGAATGAAAGGAACAATAGACAGAGAAATGTTATGTGTTTCAATTGCAACAGGCCTGGACATTTTGCAAGATTCTGTAGGAATGGGAATATGAAGAAGGATAATCAAGTAGAAATGAAGAAACTGGTATAAAAGGTCGATGTAACAGAGATCAAGAAAGAGATGAATCAAATGTGGGTCAAGAAGGGAGTACAGGAAGTCAAGGATGAGTCTTCACTAGACTCTGGTGCTGGTACTTCCTCCAGGAAGTAAATTGAGAGATCTGGCTCAGGGGGATCTTAATGCAAAATCCTATTCCCCTAGCCAAAAATGTGATGCTTCTATCCAGCACGAGGATATAAGATAGAAAATAAGAAGACAAAGCTCTTGGAAAAGATTCTGGCACAAAATAATTTAATGTGGTATATTGCGGAGCAATCTTGGTCGACTGTGAGTAGCAGAGAAAGGGTTTGACAACTTTTTGAACAAGCATTTATTGTAATGAAAAGAGAATATAAGGGATTCATTTGAAAGAGAAATTACTTTGCATTCAAACCCTTAAGAAACTAAAGAGACCTCAGAAGCAAGCTAGGGCAAATTCAAGCATCCGACGAAGAAACCCTAACAGAGGCAAAAGGAATTTATTGTTATCTCTCTCAAAATTTCTCTATGTTGAATTTGTAAAGATGGCTACCCCACAATTAGTTGAGATAACAGAGAGGCCATGTCCAAAATTCAAGAAACATCCCTTCAAATTGTTAATGACTAATCTAGAAGGTGCATTTTTTGAGGTTCCACACGGTGTTATTCACACAGAAGATATTAGGGTATACATATATACAAACCTAGAGGAGTATGATCACATGAAATTAGGGAAATTGTACTTGGATGAGCTAGCTACTATCAATATTATGTTAAAAGATGAATACAAGGTTCTGCATGAGAAAAATCTAGATACTTGGTTAGATTTTTTTATATTCTCAGATGATGCATGGGTTAGATATGTTTTGAGCAGAATTCATGATGAATTCTTCTAGCTTGATGAACCCCACATGATTACTAAGGAAGCTATCAAAGAAGTTACTGGCATGAGCTCTACAAGAAAGGTTCCAACCCTAAAAACCATGAAGAACAATGTAGTAATGCAGTTGAGCGGTGCAAAATTTGATAAGAGGGCTCTAACTGTGAATGATATTGAGAATCCAGAAGTTAGATTTGTATCAATGGTTATTGAGTATAAGGTCTATTTCTCCAATAGGGAGAATTCAGTGTCTACAATTGCTATATACACTGCATATGATATGGTAAAATATAACACAGACTATTACCTATGTGAGCTGCTCCGGGAACAACTAATGGAGAACCTAAAAAGAACAAAGGAAACAAAATATCCCTTTAAGTATGGAACTTTGATTACTTGTCTATTCTTTTACTTTTTGAGAGAGTTACCTAGTTTGGAGAATATAGGTTGGCTTGATCATGCACCTGTAGCTGCTCAAATCAGAAATCATTTGTACAGTTTGGGAAATGCTAAAAAAAAAATGCAACTTTATGGGGTTACTTCAAAAACTTCCAAAAGAAAATGTAAGCCAGGGTTAGAATCCTTGAATCAATTGTAAATTAGTATGAAAAGGATATTGTGTTCATGGTGGACAAGGACAAATGCCTCATGGAGGCTGTTGAACCTAGAATTGTATGGGTCCCAGCAATGGGATATGAACTCTCAGAGGAGGTATTAACTGGTTTGATAGATCTTATCTTGAGAAAACCAAGAGACCCCAAGGAGGAAAGGTTTGGTACTTTTGAGGAACTGTCTCTCAAAGTACATCTGGAGCAAACACAACCAGAGACCCAAAGAAAGGTCAAGAAGTATGTAGAGAAATTGCCAAGAAACATGGGTTCACATATGAAATAAGTAAAACAAGAGCAAAGGCTGAGGCATCAAAAGCTGCAAGTGCTCTAGAGAAGAAGGAAGAGGAGAAGATTGAAAAAGAGAAGCCTGCATCTGGCCCTTTAAGAAGAACAAGAGCATCCACTTTTGTAGCTGCTTCAAAGAGTTCTGGACCCTCTGTAGAAAAAGAGGCAACTGAGAAAAAGGTTGAAAAAGAAAAGACTAAGCCTGAAAAACAAGTATTGGCAAAGAAAATTGTAGAGAATAAGAAAAGAAATAAATTAAAGGCAACAAAAAGAGTGTATGTGATCCTGGGTGAAGGAGAAGAAGAAGAGGAAAGAAAGACAGATGAAGAGATTGAGGAAAAATGAGCAAGAATAGAGGAAACCACCTTTGGAAAGAAGAAGCCCTCATAAAGGACCAAGAAGAAGAAGGAAGATGAGAAAACTAAAAGTGAAGCAACACTTTCCCTGGAGACCTTAGTTAATGTATTTGCTCAGCATGGAAATTTGAAACCCATAGCTCAAATGTATGATGAAAGATCTGACGTAGACAAGGTGATTATTGAAACTGTAGTTGTCAAATATTTAGAAATGTTTAGCAAAGCTTTGATTGAAATCATAGATCAATTACTGGATAGGCTTGCCAGCATCATATTAGCAAAGAAGGAAGTGGCTATGGCCAAAGATGTGGAGATAAGAGAATATGTCTTGTTGAGTCTTTGTCTAGACATAACAAAAGAAGAAAAAGCCAAAGTCACTAAGATACTCAATGACAAATTTAGAACAAAGAGAAGAGTTAATGCACTTATGGTTGGTGACACTGAGAGACTAGTTAAAGAGACAAAGGAAATAACACTGATTGTGCTACATGAATTGCAAATTACAACTATTGTAGATATTGATGGAGAAGAACAAGTTAACAATGTTGACACTTCTAATGTTGCTCTGGAAGTAAATATTGAACAGAGCATGGACCAAGGCACAATCACTCCTCTAGAGAGTTTAGGAAAGGTGGAAGGAATGAAAGAAACTAAAGAAGAGAAGAAGTTTGAAGAAGAAAGGACAGTTCTTGAACAGAATATCTCTAAGGAACAAGAAGAGCATAGAGAAAAAGAAAATGAACAAATGATGGACACTCCTGTTTTGGAACTGGAAGGAAATGGACAAGAAAACATTCAACATCCCCCTCTGGAGAGTCAAGTTATTGAAATGTCTCAAGAAGAAATAAAAAGAGACACTGTTGACTCATTAAGGGAATTCTTATTGAAACAGAAGGAAGCACAAATAGCAGACACATTTGATTTATTGCAAGGACAAATAAACTTGGCAACCATGTCTCCCTTGCAGAAATTGAAATTGGGTACAATGTTCCAAGCAACTTCCCTAGAAGAAATAATAAAGTCTCATATGGAAGATAGTGGGCTACTTGGTGAGGCAATAATTTTTTTTGAGAAGATTATGCCTAGAGTTTAAAGAAATAGAACACTCTCTCCCATAGCACAAATGAAAAGGCTTATGGAGTCCATGAATTCCCATTTTGAATCTTTTGAGCAAGCTGCTGATAAAAAGGTAAGAGTTGAAATAGACAGTAAGAGATTAGCTGAACTAAAAGATAAAACTTCTGAAGACAAAATTTTGCTAGATAAAAGTATAGAGTATGCACAATTAGCCCTTAAAAAAGACAATGAATTATTTAAACTTTGTCTTACATGGCCGGTTAAAACTAAGGATATAAAGGATAAGATAGATAGATGGGAAGATTAGATAATGAAGATCTCCAGAACTTATGACCCTACAAAAGATGCTAAATTGGTAATCAAAGGGCACAAGTTGAAACAATTCATTCTAATATACATAAGTTGCAGACCCAAAGGGATATTATAAAGCATAGAATGATTCAGCTCTAGGAGGTAGCAAGTTTCAAAATTGCATCTTTAACCAAGTTGATAGTAGTGGCAGACAAGACAAGGCAAATCACTGAAGCCCATGATATAGTGAATAAATCAGAAGATTTGGTGTCTCAGATTAATGGGTACATACTAATTTTGAGTGATGCTAAGGCCAGTTGGGATGAAGAAATGGTGCAACTAAAAATAATCTATAAAGATGTTCTCCCAGAACAACAACAGTAAGCATTTTTTACATCACTTGTACATATGCGGTAAAATAGAAAAATAGTTTTGAAATTTTGGCAACTTGTACATATCCTTGTATCATACACCTTTTCCATTGATGTCAAAGGGGGAAAAGAAATGAAGCATGTGAAAAACTTTTGAAAAATAATAAGGCATGAAGATAGGGGGACTAGTTTATAAAGAGAAAGGGGGAGTTGTAACAATTTTTCACATCAAGTATTGCCATTAATGCTAAAGGGGGAGATTATTGGCAACTTGTGTATGATGTCTGAAGATGTTGTCATTGATGGCAACAAGAAAAGGAACAAGATTGGAAGAATGTTTTTGGTTCGAAGAAGAAGACTTAGACATTTTGACCAAGTGTTAGCAGTATACTGAAGCAGCGACAAGGAGACAGTGTTTGCACAGGTATTGGTCCATAGTAGAAGATCATATCATGCAAATCAGGTATGTTTTTCACAGTCCTTAGATGATCATTTGTCCAAAATTTCAGTCCTTGATAAGTACCAGAAGTATATCTTCAAAAAGACCAAGTCCGACGGTGTAGAGAATAGGGGAAATCATAACAAAACACCCAATTGAATTGGTTCGCATTCCTCTGCTATGGCATATTTCGTTATGTAGTTTCAAGGTAGTGTAAACACAAGTATGAAGCATCTAAATCCAGATTTGCAAGTTATGAGTTTGATCGAAGAGTCACTTATGAATGCCTAAGTATTGCTACTTGGTATGGTATAGTTTGACAGCGACAGAGCATGTGTCCCAGTGGTCCTCATTCTACCGCAAAAAAATGTTTTTCTTTGCAATTCTGGAGGTATGATCCATGATATATGAAGAGTCTTTGATATGGATTTGGGCAAGTCTTGTGGTCCGTAGTGGAAGATGTTATCTGACAATTGAACTAAACCAGTGAACAGTCTATGGTTAAGGCTGACATGATAGTATGATGTGTATGCAGTAAGTCTTGGTGTTTAGAACCTAATCCTAAGTGGTGAAATGGGTGAGGCTGACATGTGTGAAGGTGTTTCAAGTATTGTTTGGGTCTGGTATAGATTCTGGAGAATGAATTTGGCTGATAGAGCACATAATGCATGACTACATGGTATACTTTATCAGGCCGACCTAATATGAAGATTTTGTTTATTGCAGATATATGTGGGATTGAATTCAGTGTTTGAAAGAGATAATGCGAATGCGAATGTGAAGTATAGTGCAAAGTAGAAGAAGAGAGATCTTTTCTAATGTAAAAGTAGAGCAGTAAAACAAAGCAGTCAATATGAAGAGTTTTAAGATAGTATTTTGAGCATTCATTGGAGCTGCAATCATGCATATGTAGATGCAATCTAAGTAGTTCAAATTGGTAGTGAGCCACCCTTCTTTCTTTATTTCTTTCTCTAGGTAGTGAGCCTTCTTGTGAACACTTCTTTTGGGTAGTGAGCCTTATTGTAATTCGGTATTGATCCTACATAATATATTGTGAGCTAACACTCACTGTGGTTTTTCCCAGTTTTGGGTTTTCCACGTAAAAATCCTAGTGTTCATGTGTGATGGATTTTGGTTGCTTGTTCTCTGTTTAATTTGCTTTATTATTGCATGTGGTAAATAGATTACTAGTTTAATAAACAAGAAATTTAATACAATATTGATTCACCCCCCCTCTCAGTACTTTGGGTGTTCAACACATATTTACCTAAGTCTTTCAAGATCATAGTATTTGGGGAGGTGCTTGTTTCTCCTATTCAAGTAGAAGTTGATTTGGCAAGGGCCTGATTTATCAAGGCCCAATGATTTTGCATTCCAGAATGGTGCCTTTGTATTTCTTCAAAATTCAGGCTTCGGAGAGTCTCATACTTCTATTCAAAAGTAGAAGGATGTCTAGCGAAGGCTTGATTGTTGAGGCCTCATAGGTTTTCTTTTCCATTGTATTTCTTCAAACTTCAAAAATCAGGGAGTTTCATACTTCCATTCAAAAGTGGAAGGATGTTTAGCAGAGGCTCGATTATCGAAGCTTGATAGCTTTTCCTTCCCATTTGGTAGGCCCTATATGTTTTCCAAAGTTGTGAAGAGTCTGATTCTCTTGATTCTAAAGAAGAATTCTTAGCGAAGGCCTGATTTGTTGAGGCCCAATGAATTTGCCTTCCTAGTGAATTGATCTCTTAGCATGTGATGGGATGCTCCAGTGACTTTCTGAGCTTCCATTAATGATAATTTTGGAGTCTGATGGCATGGTAGGTGAGCTCCATCTACGCTAAGACTGTTTTGGATCCTTCCTATATTGATTTCTTTTACCAAAGTATGGGCAAACACTCCAAATCTGTAGGATATTTTGGTACAACCCATGTGGTTCTAATGCAGCATTTATGGGTGACCTACAAACATGTCAAGACTACTCTGGATCCATCTCCAACCTACAATAGTGAATTGTAATGTTATATATGCATGTTCCTAAGTTGTAAGTTAGGTTTTGATTTTAGGGATTTTTATCACTAGTTTTCAAAAGAGACTACTGTAACAAGACTCTATATCAATTGTATTTTGCCTTACAATAAATAGAATAATTAATTTTTTGCCTTTGTCATGTATTTTGCATTGTGTATTATTGGATGCTGAAGATCTATTTTGAGAATCATTGGTTCCTTATTGTTTAGGTGAAAATTGGATTGTTTATTGTTTTAGCTGTTAGATGTTTGAATCCTCCTTTCACCCTTAACATTCAAGGACCTAGGGTCGAGTGGCAATGCACTATCATACCCTAGGTCGCTATGAGATGTAGGGAAACTTGGATTAGGGTGTTGAATTATCAATTTTCTTTCTCTTATGCTTAATTGACCATTAAAACCCTAATTATGCAAATATTGCAATAAACTAATGAATAACAGAAAAAGCTCTTGTAGAGAGATGTAAAATATCAAATCATAGAGTACCTATTTTCAGGGTTCTGAGGCAGAAAAACTGGGGACAAAAGAGTGGGCGCCCAAGTCCAATGCCCTGCTTTTTGTCTGGATTTGGGAACTTAGTCTGCAACTCTTTCTTGTTGTTCTAGAGATTTTCCCATCACGGAACTTGGAAGACTAATGAGTGGGCACCCAAGTCCAGGGGGCAGATTTTCTTCCTGTTCTACAATTCTGACACTCCAAGATGTCTTCCTACAACTTCACTTTGTCCAGCTCCGCAACCTATAACCTGCAACCATGAAAATTTTGGGAGGGGGTTGTGGTGTTTAGAGGCTTTCTTCTGTCAAGCCTCGAAGGACACTTAAGTCTCTGAACACCTTTGTTAGATAGAGAGTGTGTGCCTAGGGAGGTAACGGCAAAAAATAAATAAATAATTGATCACAAACATAATATAATGTCACCTTGTAGTGAAGATCTCATGGGAGGAAGATGTTCTTCATTCCATGATAAAATGGATACTTAAATTTGCAAACACAAACACATAGACCACACAAATCTTCTCTTTCAACACAATGAAAGCCTTGAATCACCTTGAGAATGCCTAAAGTTCACAATTGCCATCTAGTTTACAAATGAATGCCTAAGCATGTTTTTACTCTCACCAAGATTTTGTAAATTCAAACTTACCGTGTCGGCATAGGACCCAAGTAACAGTAACAAGCTGACACCCAAAAATTGGGATTGCCCCAAAATAGGGCAGGACTAGGGTGCGTGTGCCCAAGTCCTCCCCCCTATTTTGGGTAGGGTCTAGCTCAATGGGTCCTCCTAGGTCCCATTTGTCATGTTACCTAGGGCTCATTCCATCAGGATGCCAAATTATGAAGTAAGATGTCCTAAATGCATGCAAAAGACCCAAGACCTAAACCCTAAGAGGGAAAATCCCCCAAGGGGACATTTTCTGATGTTATATTTAGCCCCCACTTTAATGTATGTATAAACGCAAGACTAATACATGCATTAAAGTACGGTCACAAACACAACAAACACACCAAGTACAGAGAAGACACGCCAATCACATAGAAGATAGTAATAGGCACGCAAAACACAGAGAAGATAGTTACAGTCACGCAGAACATGGAGAAGATAGTAAATGTATAGAAGACACATTAATGCATGGAAGACAGAAATGATATCTTTTCATTTCTTTTTCTCATATATATGAAATGCAGATGCAAGTACTAGAAAGTAAACAAACCTCCTATAATATAGGATGCACTCATCGTGCAAGTCTTTATACTATATATATGGGGCAACACACACGCAAGACACGTAAAACCTCCCAAAATGCAAGATGTACTCATCGCACTGCATATGGGGCAACAAACACGCCACACAAAGCAAACACGCCAAAAACACACACTTTAAAGACACGGAGAAAACATGGCAGACAAGCGATGGAGTGTACCTATTTCTAGGTCCAACACCATCTCAGGCACATTACAGGCACACACCAACGATTGGGCTTTGCCACAACAATTGCTAAAAACACGCTTAAGGGTTGAGTTAGTCACAGAACTACTCCCTGCCTCCATAGAGGACTTTTGAAAATGACATGATGATGTAAACTACTTTGAGAAATACACCATCCCCACCTCTGCAAAGGGCTTAAGATAAAAATGATATACACAATATCCTACCTCTGCAGAGGGCTTACATGATTGATTGCAAACAAACTCAGAGTGCAAGATGTACTCATAGCACAAACTGCACCTGAGGACAAGCACATTGCTAACATCTACTACAAACAACTTACCTTATATATGCCCCCACCTTAAGGTGGTTGATATCAGGTATCAATATCAAGCATGTTAAGGTAGGAAGAAAACATACAAGGGAACACAAGCTCTCACAAAGCCCATGCCCCCTAGTGGTGACATGTACTTTACGATCACTAAATGTTTCCACAAACACATCCCTGCAAGAAACATGTTAGTGTCTACAACATCATGATAAACAACAACATCAATGCATATGATTAACCACACAAAGAGCCAAGGTTATACAATGAATTTGGAGTTTGAGGATAGCCGTGGGGCTATATCATGAAGCTCTCTGAATCGAGTACCACCAAGGCTAGATTCAAAGACAATCAAAGGTGCATAGAGCAGTAGTATTGTTAAGGTTTGTAAATGAGATAAAAACATCATCAAAGTCACTACACAGAAAGCATGAGTGCTTCCACTAGCCAAGCGTCGGATAAAATATACAACCCCATCATCATATTAGGAACTAAGTCTAATTTTTGATTGCTCTCTAAAGGGACACTAGGTCCGCATCAGTATAAATGTTTTTCATCATCTGCTCGCTAGATAGAAACACTATAGGAAGGGAAATAATAAATAAGAGAGGAGAAACAAGTGTCTTAGGGACAGTCACATAGGAGGGTGCCCCCAAGTCACCAATCGCAACACTATGTCCATAAGACACAACACACAACAATGAAATTAGAGAGAGAGGTAATATAGAAGAATGATGATACAAATAGAAGAAGGTCACAACAGAGGTGATCTCCTGGTATCCCAGACCTTACAAGAGAATCGAGTGTCATCCTAGGAGACCTAAACAACACATAACACATCACGAGGGAAGCACATCACGAGAGAGAGAGAGAAAGGATTAGAGATACTTACCTGTAGGGTACCATTGTTAAGAATATACATGTCTAGGATATCTGTCATGTTGTTTTGATCTTGTTGAATTAACATTAAGTGTGGGACGACGAGAAGCTTTCTTTTCTTTAAAAGGATTATATCCAATGCCGCTTGAGTAATGTGTTGAAGCAGATTCTATAGGTACTCAAATCCCTTGTTGATTTAGACCACATCCCTTACCCTCATATTCACAGTTGTTATAAAGGATTTTAAATCCTCGACCATAAAGGGATGTCATTTCCTTAGAAGATGGTGAAGCCTCATAGGTGTCGTAATTTGTGGTATAAGTGAGAGTATTCTTTTTATTTTCTACAAAGGGGACTTTGGGTTTCTTAGGTGCTTCAAAAGATTGCTTAGGTGAGATTGATGCTCTTTTTGATGTGTCAAGGCTATTAATTTTGTATTCTCCTATACTGCAAGGATTAAAATCCAATGGGCCCCAATCATCACCAAAGAGTGCATTTGATGTTCTAGAGTCTTGCATAACATTATTCATTGATGGATCACCTCGCAAGTTGTTTAAGCATATATGGTTGTGAACCGGTTTTTGCTTTTTAATATGTAAACAGTTATCTAGTTTAGGATTAGTATGAATAGTATGAAGTTTACCTTTAAATATAAATTTGATTGAACGATGCAGGGTGGAAGGGACTACCCCCAATGCATGAATCCAAGGTCTACCAAGAGTCATGTTGTAAGAAAAATAACAAGGCATGACATGAATCAGGGTAGGCACCATCACAGGTCCTACCTGTATAGGTAGAGTTATAGTGCCCATGGTTTGTCGTCCAACATTATCAAATCCACGAATGCTAGTGCTGTTTGGTTTGATTTGTGATGTGTTAACTTTAATCTTATGTAATAAGTCAATGCCACAAACATTAAGATCTGATCCATTATCAATCGTAAATCTCTTAACCAATGATTTGTTTATTGTGATGAAGATAACAAAAGGTAATTCATGTGGTTGAAAGAGAATATCTATTTTTGTCGTATGCATACTATCTAATACGGTTGTTACATCATTAGGCTTTGCAGTAGGTGGCACAATCACCTTTTGTAAATCTTCTTGGAGCATTCCATGGTATGTAGGTGATCTTTGTATTAAATCCCAAAGAGAGATCTTAGCCGGAGCAGCGCAAAGCTGTTTGACAAGATCATACTATTGACCACTTTTATGAGTAAGGCAAGGTGATGGAGGGAGCATAGGTTGAGAACATGGAAGAGAGATAGGCACATGTGGTGCTTGCTTACTTTGCTTGTTATTACGAGTGTTATATGTATGAGAAATCACATTGTGGTGTGGTTGTTGTAACACATTTTGAACACCTTGACTCGGTTGAGCAATTTGTTGTTCATATTTATAGATGTAATTCAGGGGTTGACCTTGAATGGTAATTATCAGTTTTAAACAAGAGGGTGCACTAGGTGCTCCTCAGACAATCATCTTAGGATTATTGATACAAGGTCTATTAATGAAGATTGAATTAACATTATTTCCCTCTTTCTTGCACCCAACATCCATCCCTAAAGGATTTAATGTGAGAGACCTTTTCTCATCCACTAATGCTACATCTTGGCCAGGGAGAGCAGTGGGATGAGAGGAAAGTACAATATTGAGAGGAAGATTAGGTGTTACATCATTGATAGGGCTATCCATGGTCTTCTCATCTAATGTTCTTTGCCTTTCAACTATGGGATAAGGAGGCTAACTTATGGAATCATCATCATCGTCATCACCATATGTTTTAGCTATTAAATCCAAAGCATTAAGAGAACTTTCACTCTCATCATTCTCAATGTGTTTTGTCAAATCTCCTATGACCCAAGGGTATGTATTCATGAGATAAGTGATGTTGCCAAAATCAGAAACATAGTCAAGGTTTTCAAATGAAGAGCATTTAAATATGTCCTTGTGGTACATAGCTTGTAAATAAGTGAGCACATGAGGATTCATATTAAGAAATTTGTAGAAACTCTCGAAGTTTTTGATATATGCATGTAAAGATACCAAAGAGAAATGAGATGAATATTCCATAATTAAATGTCTTGTAACATCAATGCAAAATCATATTTTAAGAGCTTTTCAAAACTATGCAAGAGACAAGTGCAAAATGCAAAATTGACCTAAAATACTTGGTTTTTTGTACTTTTTCAATGCAAATGAATGAAAGAAAATGTGTTGTAAGGATTTTAATCAGGGGAAGAAAATTATATGTCTGATATCAGTCCAACACTGCAATGAGATCCTTCATAACACACTCTTGATGTGAATCTAAGATAATGTCAAGCAAAATATAGTGAAAATATGTCAAAATAGACACTTTTTTCACCAAATCTTGATGCAAACGAGCATGAAAAAGGGTGTTGTGAGGAAAATGATGATGGAAAGAGAAGTATATAAGTAATAATAGCCACTTAATGATAATATATCTGTCACAACATGCTTTGAGTACCACTTAAGGTCAAACCCTAGTGAAAATATAGCTAAAATAGGCTATTTTTCACGGTTTTTCAACTCCAAGACCTAGCAAAAGGGGTGTTGTAATGAATTTTAGGAGGTGAATAAAATAAAATCAATTATATCAGTCACCTCAATCCATAAAAATTTTCGCAACACACTTGGAGTGCAAACTAGGCCAAACCCTAAGGCAAAAATAGCAAAAATGTGTAGTTTTTTCACCAAATTTTCAATACAAGAGCCCGTTAAAAGGGTGTTGTGAATATTTTTAGGAGGGGAAGAAAATAAATACCCTGATAAAATCCAATTAATGTCAATATATCCTTCACAACACGCCTATGGTGCAAATTTAGAGAGTCGATAAGGCCAAATCTAGTGAAAATCGTTGTTTTTCAAGCCCTAGGTTTGAGATCTTGACACAAAATGTTAAGTGAATGATTTGAGGTCTGAATTATGATGAAAATTAAATACTCTCAGATCTTAAAATTAATTCCAAGATTTAATATGCAAAATTTCAATGCAAATCTAATGAAAATACATGAAAATTGCTAGTTTTTGTTGAAATTTTCTATGCAAAATGCAAATATTTTAAATCTAAATGCAAATTTACACCAAAATGCAAGACTAAAGACAAATTATAATTTGAATGAGCCTCTAAAATCAGTATAAAAAATCTTAAAGAAGATTTTGCTTACTAACCCTAGATTTTGGAATTACTAGGTTTAATGAAAATTGTCAAAATTTCTACAAAACCTTAGCAATTAAATGATGAAAATGCAATGCAAATTTCTAAATTTTTGTATTTTTCTATATTTTATATCATATCTGATGCAAAAATCATGAATTAGGGAAATTTAGAAAGAATTGATACAAATTAGGAAGCCTAACAATGCAATTTTTTTGAATTTTTCAAATTTTTTGAATTTGAATATATGAATGGATGAAATCAATCCAAATCTGAAGAAAAACACTCAACAAGTTGCAATTAAGTCCAAAAACATGGGTTCACCAAAATGTTTAGGTGAAAATTGGATTGTTTATTGTTTTAGTTGTTAGATGTTTGAATCCTCCTTTCACCCTTAATGTTCAAGGACCTAGGGTCGAGTGGAAATGAACTATCATACCTTAGGTCACTATGAGATGTAGGCAAACTTGGATTAGGGTGTTTAATTATCAATTTTCTTTCTCTTATACTTAATTGACCATTAAAACCCTAATTATGCAAATACAGTAATAAACTAACGAATAACAGAAAAAGCTCTTATAGAAATGTAAAATATCAAATCACAGAGTACTTGTTTTTGGGGTTCCAAGGTAGAAAAATTAAGGAAAAAAGAGCGGGTGCCCAAGTCCAATGCCCTGCTTTTTTTCTGGATTTGGGAACTCAGTCTACAACTCTTTCCTGCTATTTCAGAGATTTTCCCATCACGAAACTTGGAGGACTAATGAGTGGGCGCCCAAGTCCAGGGGGGTAGATTTTCTTCCTGTTCTACAATTCTAACACTCCAAGATGTCTTCCTGCAACTTCACTTTGTCCAGCTCTGCAACCTATAACCTGCAACCATGAAAACTTTGGGAGGGGGTTGTGGTGTTTAGAGGCTTGCCTCAGTCAAGCCTCGAAGGACACTTAAGTCTCCAAACACCTTTGTCAGATAGAGAGTGTGTGTCTAGGGAGGCAGAGGCAAAAACCAAATGAATAATTGATCACAAACACATTATAATGCCACCTTGTAGTGAAGATCTCATGGGAGGAAGATGTTCTTCATTCCATGATAAAATGGATGCTCAAATCTGCAAACACAAACACATAGACCACACAAATCTACTCTTGCAACACAATGAAAGCCATGAATCACCTTGAGAATGCCTAAAGTTCACAAATGCCATCTAGTTTACAAATGAATGCCTAAACATGCTTTTATATGCAACTACAGACACTTTCACCAAGATTTCATAAATTCAAACTTACCATGTTGGCATAGGACCCAAGTAACGGTCACAAGCTGACACCCAAAAATTGGGACTACCCCAAAATAGGGTAGGACTAGGGCATGGGCACCCAAGTCCTCCCCCCTATTTTGGGTAGGGTCTAGCTCAAGGGGTCCTCCTAGGTTCCATTTGTCATGTTACCTAGGACTCATTCCATTGGGATGCCAAATTATGAAGTAAGATGTCCTAAATGCATGCAAAAGACCCAGGAGCTAAACCTTAAGAGGGAAAAGCCCCCAAGGGGACATTTTCCAACATTACACTTATGATTTTAGCCCTCTTTCTTTACCTATGCAAAGATTTTCATGGGTATTGTGCAAGTATATCAATAGTCTAAGATCATTTTGTGCATGCAAGAGCTATTACAAATTTCATTAAATTTGAATTTGGTTCATCACTGTATTGTTTTTAGTCATTCTCCTTCTATGCCTTTTCATTGGTGAATGCTATAATCAAATAGATATCTAGAGGTTTGACCTCAAACAACAAGGTCCCACACCTTGAGGTCATTCCTATTGCATCCTTAGAGTGTTGAAACAGGTTCAACAAGGGTGCAAATCCAAGCGATAACATTACCATAAGGGAAAAACTTTGGTTTAACAAAGGAAAACATCATTTCTTTTCTTTGCATCAGAATCTATTACTCATGAAAAGTGGACACTTGCACACTCCATAATATGTGGATGCAGCAAGATAAGGACCAAAAAGACTTGATACGTCAATAGTAATCATATGTGAACTTTTTTTTGGAAAGAGACACTGTATAGCATTGATAGGTGTTGTCATTGATGGAAACCAAGATTGTTCCACACATGTGCAGTGTAGTATCTGATCATACCAAAAGTCAGAATGTTAATCTATCTAAGTCTGGGAGCTTGAAACAGAGCATGTAGCAGAGTCTAGTATTTTGGTCAACGGATCTCTCCAGTTAACCATTATGTGCTGCGGATCTGAAGGAGTATAAAGAGACACCAGGAAAATCTAAATCCAAGTTTTTAGCCTTCGGTGATAAAGGAATCAAAAGTTATGAGCATCTTAATACCGGGTTCTACTATGACAGAACAGTTCAGTGAAGAACAGGTAGACTTATGTAAATCCCTGTGAGGACCCAATAGAAGTATTTTGATGAACTTTGTATGAGGTAGGATGTTAGTGGACAACATGTATGATGATCTACATGTGTTAGTTTTGGTACACATCAATATTTGTGTATGGATCTAGCCAACAAAGCAGAGCTCTTAAAAAGTTCTAAGTGTTGTTTGTTGTTGCTGACTGGCAAGTGATTGCAATTTCAAGATAAGTATATATAGCCGATGATTGTGAATATTTTAGGTGTGTATGTATGGCAGTCATGAAGATAATGTGAAAAGAGAAGAAATCTAATATCTGAATGAAGGCATAATAGAGAGAAGAGCAGAATAAAGATGAAGTGTACAAAGTCAGTATTCACACTTAACCGGAACTAATCTCTAGCATTGGTAGATGCATCTAACCAGTTCAAAATCTCTGCAAATCTCTTGTAAAAATTTTTGTAGGTAGTGAGCCTCCATTTAAGCAGTGAGCTTAGGGTAGTGAGCCCGAATGCATGTGCATTCCCATTTGTAAAATACTTTTAACAGGGTATTAATTTTTGTGGGTTAACCCCCACCGTGGTTTTTCCCTTAACCGGGTTTCCACATCAAAATCTTGGTGTCAAATGTGTCATTCATGTTTTCTACTCATATGATATTGTCTAAAGATGGAATGTTTATATCAATGATTTAATCTTAAGTTGTAAAAAGGAATAACAATAGAAAAAGTTTGATAAGAACAACAACTAATTCACCCCCCCTCTCAGTTGTCCAAACCTATTCCAACAATTGGTATTAGAGCTGAGTTCCTTTGAAAAAGATTAACAACTTAAGGAAGATCTGGGAAGACAGTAGAATGGATGAATATGACCTTCAAGAGCAACTTAATCTCGCCCTAGATGATCTTGAGCAGTCCAAGGTAGAAGTTCAAGAGCTACAAGACAACCTCAAAAAGGCTGAAGACTTCATTAAAGTTTTAAAAGAAAAATTGAGTAAATCCTATGCAAAAGGAAAGGAGGAACCTCTTCAACTAGGAAAACCTTATGAAGACAAGTCCCTAGATGAGAAGACAAAGGAATGTAAAAAGTTAACTAAAGAAGTTACTATTCTAAAACATGAGATGGAAACTGGAGTGATGAGACTAACCAAGGAAATTGAAGATAAGAAGAAAGTTGAAGAAAAGTTAAATCAAAATCTAAAAAAGAGTTCTAAAGAATCCTACAAATTGGATGCGATAGCTAGCCTTCTAGAATCTAATCTACAAGAAAGCAAAGACAATTAAAGAGAACTTGAGAGACAGATTATCACACTCAGACATGACCTAGAAATTGCAAATGAGTGTAAGGAGAAATTCAAGATAAGCTCAGCTAAACTTGAAGCACTCATTGAAGGGCAGAAAAAGGATGTTGATAAGAATGAGAAAGGTGAAAGCTCTGGATCCAGACAGAGAAATTTTCAACCTAGGAATGGAAGAAATAGATCTAGAAAACCTCCAGTAAGACAGCCAAATGCCCAAAAATATCCATCATTCAATGGAAACTGTTACAACTGTAACAAATTTGGTCATAGAGCTACTCAGTGCAGAAGAAGAATAAATCAAAATGGTCCATCCTTCTCTGGTCAATGCTTCAAATTCAATAGGTATGGTCATAGATCAAATGAATGCAGAAGTATGAAAATGAATAATCCCAATATTAGAAGAATTAGCAATTCTTTCAATGGTTACTACTTTGTTTGCAATGGGTTTGGACATATGTCTAACCAGTGCAGATCAAGAGAAAATTAGGTTTATAAGAAAGGAAATGTTGTATGCTATAACTGCAATAAATCTTGTCATATTGCAAGATTCTACAGAAGTAAAGACAATGGAAGAAAAGGTCTGGTAAACAGAAAACCAGATGAGTAGAAACAAGACAGAGGCAAAAGGAAAATTGATGTGGATGAGATACAGAGTGAAATGAACAAGATTTGGACAAAGAAAGATATAGTAAACAATGATAATGAGTCCGCACTAGAATCCGGTGCTGACAATCCTCCGGGAATTAAGTCAAAAAAATCTGGCTTAGGGGGAGCTGTATAGAACATCAAATTCCCCTGGTCAGTAAGTGGGTGTTTGAATCTGGCACATTAACAGAAAATACTCTAAGTTAGTCCAGAACCTATGGAAGGATTTCTGGAAGAAAAGATGTTGATATATGAGGAACTATCTAAACAATGCAACCGGATACAATTAGGGCAATGCATTTATTGCAAAGGCAAATTAGGTAATGTGGAGCTTTAAAAGGTCACTTGATCACTCATTTGAATCACCTTGCATTCAAAGTAAACAAGAAGAAGAGCACTTGAGCTAAAAAGTCCAGAGACTGAGGCAGAGAACAAATTCATTTGGCAAGTGATCAACCCTAACACCGTGAAAGAAAAAGGTACCTCTCTGTAAATCTTGAATCTAAAATCTATTGAAATGGCTACCCCTCATGTTATTGACATTACCGAAAGGCCTTGACCCAAATTCAAGAAGCATCCTCACAAATAAATTCAAGTCGATCTGTTAGGTGCTTTTTCAAGCGTTCCGAATGGGGTGCTACATGTAGAAGACATTAGGGTTTACATTCATGCAAATATAGATGAGTTTGGAGATTCAAGGTATGTAGATTTGTTTGAAAAACAACTCATGGATGAAAATAAAGAACTTAAACCCAAATACAAGGCTCTACAGGATAAACACTTTGTTCAAGTTATGGGGTTTCCAATATTTGATGAGGATGAGTGGGTCTGATACGTCTTAAGTTGGATACATGATGAATTCATGTGGTTGTTAAAACCATTCAATATTACTAGGGATGCTATCAGAAATGTAACTGGTTTGAACTTAATCAGAGGATTGCCCATGCTAAAAGATGTGAAAAAATAGATAGTAACTGATGCTATAGGAGCTAAGTTCGACAGAAGAGCAATGGCCATAAATGATATTATAGAACTAGATGTCAAATTTGCCTCCATGGTGATTGGATATAAGATTTACCACTCGAGCAGAGAAAATTATGTTTTTGGAACAACCATTTATGCTGCATATAAGATGCTAAAAGAAAATGTTGATTATGACTTGTGTGAACTATTGTAGAATCAATTGATTGAAAATTTGAACAAGATCAAAAGGGATAAGAAGAACATCTTCAAGTATGGTGACAAGGTGTCATTGTACCTCATCATTTAATCATATTTTAGATGTCAAAATCCAGGGGCTGTGTCCTCAATTGTCTATAATTAGGGATTCTATAGTTACCAGTTTTCTTAGCTAATCTTAATAGCTTCTACTAATTTGAAGAGATTAATCTGTCTACTTACTGAATGAATTTAAGGAATGCTAAAGACATAATTAAATAGGAAGTTACTTAAAACAATTTAAAAAATAGTAACATGCATCTATCTATCAAAATCAGTAAATACTTTTCACAGCAAAATTTGAAGTAATAAAATAGTGGTACTAGCCTTCTGCCTTGGTGGTGAGAGTGGGCCCTTGCTCCACACCCTTAGGGCTAAAGGCTATAGTAGAGAATCAACACAAAAGAAGAAGATCACAACTAAATTCAATCCAATTCCATATGCTTTGCATTCATGAAAAATATTGATATCACAGAACTGAGATTACTGAGAATCAGAATAATCAATCATTGTATATATTTTCTGTTGTTTCTATCAGTCTATATAAAATGAGTGATGACATATCACTTATCTTATCTACCAGTTCTTCTATGAGATGACATCCATCTCTTTATTACACTAGCTGTCTAACTATTGGAAAATAATCATGCAAAAAAAGTAGACTGAGTGGAACAAAAGTCCACTCAGAATTCTAAGTTTGAGTCTTAATACATTTGGGCAATGAGGCCCTGAAAATATGGATATTGAATCAGTTCTATCTGTAACTCATGCAAAAACTTTAAAAAGATAAAAACTCCAGCAGTTAACTAAAGATGACCCTTCACCACTTAGGTGATGATTTGAGTGAAATGAGGGGTATTATGATCACTGCTGAGAGTGCTTGATCGGCAGCTTATGCTGGAAATATGCCCTACTCTTAGGAGGTGCTAGAGATATTTGTCCCTGTCTGTAGCTCTGGAGATATGTCTGTAGCTCCGGAGATGTCTGTAGCTCCGGAGATACCATTGTGGCCTTCTTTGTTCAGCTCCAGAGAGGCTTTCTCTTTCCTTCAAAACTTTTGGTGTCATGGTATTCTCGTATTGTCTCCAGAGATCCTTGAAGACTATCTCCGGAGATGCACAAAATTGTTGTTCCTGGCATCTACACTTGTTGATTCAAAAAGAGAGAAGTTTCTGCATTTTTTCCATCAATTCCATGCACATTAGTCCCTCAATCATAAATTATGATCTTAAGTAATCTATCTCAATTAATCATTATCTAGAATGATCTGGCTAGCTTATTTGGGTGTAGACATTAAGAAAGATGGGGTCAAGAAGGAGAAAAAGAGAGGTAAAAAGATGTATTTCATGGGTGCAACTTGGCACTCATCATATGGTACACTGATTTTATGTCTATTATTTTACTATATGAATGAGGTACCTAGAGTAAAAGGTGTACATTGGACTAAGGATGAGCCGATTGCCATTCAAATAAAAAATCATCTTTGCAACATTGGTGATTTCAATGCTCAGAAGACAACAATATGGGGTTACTTCAAAAGATTTTAGAATATGATGCACTCAAGGGAAAGAATTCCCAATTCAATTGTTGACAAATACAAAAATGAAGTATGCTTCATGGTTGATACTAAAAAGTGTTTAATGGAAGCAGTGGAACCCACAACTATTTGGATCATACCCATTGGGTATGAAGTAGATGAAAGGATCTTGGATATGTATGCTCAACATGTGCTAAGCAAGTCCAAAGACACAACGGTTGAAAGATTTGGAACTTATGAGGAGCTGAGTTTAAAGTTGTATATTGAGCTCAAAGAACCTGAAACCAATAGAAGAGTAAGAAAAGAAGTTGAGCAGCTAGCTGAAAATCTTGGCCTAACAAAGCAAGCTGTAAAGAAATTTAGAGAAAGAATAGAAAAAGGATGAGAAAAAAAAAGAGAGACAAACAAGTGATCTGGTGGAACCTTCTTCCACTTCAAGAACTACTAGAAGTTCTACTACTGCCTCTACTCCTTCAAAATCTACAAAACCAGAAGCAGAATCATCTGGAAAACATGAGAAATGGAAGAAAACAAAAGCTTCCCAGACCTATGAAAGCATAAGAGAAGATGAAGTAGATACAGACTTCGACATTGAAATCACGGACCCAAAAGTCACTGGAACAAAAGATGCAAAGTTAACCAAAGAAAAGTCCTACAGAAGCAAAAGGACTAGCAAAAAGTGAAAGACTGAAGAATATGAAGAATATGTTGAGAAACCCACACTCTCGCTAGAAAATGTGATAAAATTAGTCACTGTGGATGGTAATCTAAAACCCATGATTGAATTCTAGATGAATACAATGATATGGATAAAAGGGTGTTGGAGGAAGCAACAGTCAGATATCTCAACATCTACAACAAGGCAATAATTGAGATAACTTATGAGTTACCACAAAGTCTGGCAAATATCTTGGAATTGAGAAAAGAAAATGCCAAGTGCAAGGATGTAGAAATTAGAGAACATGAACTAATAAATCTGTGTCCCCAAATTTCTCATGAACAAATAGATATGGTACTTAAGGAAGTCAAAGATGATTTTAAAAGAAAAAGGAGAATGAACAAGCTCATGCTTGGAGAAACAAGTGAAATAGTTGAATAAACTCAAGAGATTCTTTTGAAAGCATTAAAGAAGTATAATCTTCATATAGTCACAAAAGAAGTGCCAGATGTTGAAGAAGAGAACATTATTGAGTAGCAATCTGAGTTGGGTGGAGCCTCTATTCTAGAAGTAGAACAAGCAATTCAGGAGGATACAGAAATGTTGGATAAAATATTTGATGCAGAAGATACTCCCAATCCATATGATACACCAAGGAAAGAGGATAATGTTATTGTTTCATAGAGCCCTCCTAATCAGATAGCAAGTGATGAACGAACAAGAAAAAGTTCCTCTGTAGAGAATATAGAAAAGGATAAAGTAGATTTAGAAGAAAGAGAAAGGAAATATAATATAGAAGAAGATGGTGCAAACGTTGAAGCACCTAAAGTAGAGACTAAGAAATCAGGAGATCAAAAGGTTGATTCTGAAATGGCTGCAAGAGACACTGCAGATGCAGTAAAAGGTCTTCTTGGAAAAGAAGTGATTGAGCTTGATGAATCAGAACTACTCTAAGGTCTAGCCAATTTGGATGCTCTCTCTCCAATTCAACTGATGAAGATAGCATCATTCACCCAAGTAAAGGCTAGAGAGAAGATGTTAAAGTTTCACATGAAGGAGAATGAGCTACTAGGACTTGCAACCAGAGTTTTGGAAAAATTAATGCCAACCTATTAGAAGAATCAAAATGATTCCCCCTCTGGACATCTAAAGAATCTGGTAAGTTCAGTAAATTCACATTTTGAGTCCTTTGAGAAGTGTATGGAGGTAAAAGTTTAGAAAGAATTCTTAGATAAGAAATTTTGTGAAATAAAGAACCTGATAGGAGATGATAGAAGAATACTTGTTATTGGCATAAAGAGTATTCAAAATGCTCTAAATAATGGAAGTGATATATACAAATTCTGTCTATCATGGCCCAAAGTTAATAAGGATATTGAGAACAAGATAAAGGAACAAGAACAAAATTTGTCAAATCTCTCAAAATTTTGATCCCCTAACAGTTTCGCCCATAAGTCAAGAATGTCAAGTAATTAACTTGACTGAGGAAATAAAAAAACTTGTCAAAGAGAAAAGCAACATTATGAAAAGAATGTGTGAGCTCTGAGGATTAATTGCCCCTAAGTTAGAGACAATGTATAATGCCTTATCTAAAGCTCAGACTGCAGTTCAGACCAGTGTTCCATTAGATCTATCAAAGGTAGAAGCATACTCATTTGTGTTAAATGGGCACATTTCAATTTTGGATGGAATTAAGAGTACTGTTGGAATAAATGAGCAATCTCTAATCCAATTGTTAATCATCAAATCACCAAGATATGATACCAATTGGTGAGATACAAGGCTTTGACTACTACAAAATAGAAATCTAAAAATTGTATACAAATCTGAAAATAAGTTTGCTTAATCCTTGAAATACCATGAAACAATTCAACTTCTTTATGATGGCAAAATCTGCCACTCTAACATGCTTGATAAAACCACCTTAGATGAACTTATAATAGCAATAACATCACCATAAGATAGCAGCAACAAAGAGGCACAAATCAGCAACATAAGAATGCAAGATCTCACAACACAAGGTAGCAATGGAACAAAAGAATGAACACATAACACAGTGTTTACATGGAGAAACTCTTGCAGGAAAAAACTCCACCAAGAAGAGAGGCCCAAGTTGTATTATCTTCAAAACAAGATTACAATACATCCACTTCCAATATCCTCTTCATTCTTCAATCCAACAGCAGCTGTGTACAGAAAATCTCTAACTCAACATGTTACCTGCAAGCAACTTTTCCTCTCATTGTTACTCTACAAAACTTCACTCTCAAGTCTCATATTTATCCAAAATGAGTACCCACCAAAGCAATTCATGGGAGATAGACAAAATCCAACTTTTCTATCTTGAGGTTCTCCAAAATCATCTTCTTACAGATTCTCTTACACCTGTCATAGGCATCTTCCCAATATAGGCGCCTAGAACCAAGAATAGGAACTTACAAGACAATAATTGCTGTCATATGCTGTCATAGAATCTCTTACACCTTATGACAATTGTAAGTTGTCATAGATGCTCTTACAAACTTATGACATGTGTCATAACAACCCAAAAATATATTTCCCTAAAATAGGCACCAAGATTCTCCACCTCACCTCATTTACTATTTATCAAGATTCCTTAAGCAGTAAAAGTAACTCTTTAACAACCTACCGGTGAAACCGATACATCCCTTATGGGTAATTACAAATTACAAATAACAAATACAATAAATACAATATTGGGATTTACAAGGTTAATGGCACCTTATCCTAACAAGTACTCGGGCATCTGAACTTGTGCAAATAAAATCTAGTTTTGTAGACATCCTCAAGTTCATGTGAATGGAACTTAATGGTTACTAATACATATGTGGTAATGTATACAGAAATTTTGGAGAATTTTGATTTGTGGATCCCACCCTTTGCCATTGATATCAAAGGGGGAGTGTAGGGTAGTGAAAAATGAAGTATTTAGCAAAGAGGGAGCACCAGAATAAGTGAATTGCACAAATGTACAGACAAAGGGGGAGTTACATAAAGACAGTCATTTTTCACTAAGTGTTGCCATCAATGCCAAAGGGGGAGATTGTTGGCAAGAGACACTGCACAGCATTGATAGGTGTTGTCATTGATGGCAACCAAGATTGTTCCACACATCCGTAGTGCAGTATCTGATCATACCAGAAGTCAGAATGTTAATCTATCTAAGTCTGGGAGCCTGAAACATAGCATGTAGCAGAGTCCAATATTTTGGTCAGCAAATCTCTCCAGTTAACCATTATGTGTTGCAGATCTGAAGGAGTATAAAGAGACACCATGAAAATCTAAATCCAAGTTTTTAGCCTCTGGTGATAAAGGAATCAAAAGTTATGAGCATCTTAATACTGGGTTCTACTATGACAGAATAGTTCAGTGAAGAACAGACAGACTTATGTAAATCCCTGTGCAGACCCAATAGAAGTATTTTGATGAACTATGTATGAGGTAGGATGTTAGTGGCCGACATGTATGATGATCTAGATGTATTATTTTTGGTACGCATCAATATTTGTGTATGGATCTAGCCGACAGAGCAAATCTCTTAAAAAGTTCTAAGTGTTGTTTGTTGTTGCCGACTGGCAAGCGATTGCAATTTCAAGATAAGTATATATAGCTAATGATTTTGAATATTTTGGGTGTGTATGTATGGTGGTCATGAAGATAATGTGAAAAGAGTAGAAATCTAATATCCGAATGAAGGCAGAATAGAGAGAAGAGCGGAATAAAGATGAAGTGTACAAAGTTAGTATTCGCACTTAACCGAAACTGATCTCTAGCATTGGCAGATGCATCTTACCAGTTCAAAATCTCTATAAATCTCTTGTAAACTTTTATGTAGGCAGTGACCCTCCACTTTAGTAGTGAGCTTGGGGTAGTGAGCCCGAATACATGTGCATTCCCATTTGTAAAATACTTTTAACAGGGTATTAATTTTTGTGGGTTAACCCCCACCGTGGTTTTTCCCTTAACTGGGTTTCCATGTCAAAATCTTGATGTCAAATGTGTCATTCATGTTTTATACTCATATGATATTGTCTAAAGCTGGAATGTTTATATCATCGATTTAATCTTAAGTTGTAAAAAGGAATAACAGTATAAAAAGTTTGATAAGAGCAACAACTGATTCACCCCCTGCCTCTCAGTTGTCTGGACCTATTCCAACACTTTTATGTCCAACTATCAAATTCCTCATCTGATGGCCACACTGTTTTCAATATAGCTTTGATCTTGTTCACACTAGTGCCATATCTAGCATTCAATAGGACCTTGACCCCTTTGGTGAAGTTATTGATTCTTCTCTCAAGAATTGTTGCTTTGTCCACTTACGCACTGACTAGAAGAGGGTTAATCTTTTCATCTCAAAGATTTGGATTTATCCAAAAAGGTATTAAATTCTCAAAGCCAAACTTCCATGTGTCAATCTCTTTGACATGGCCTTCAGTGTATATCACATATGGAAAGCCAAGGTAAATTAAGTTCTTATTTTCTACTTCATTTTCCTTCAAAGACACTTATAACTTGTTCATGAGTGTTGACACTTCACTCGAAAGGCGTGTCATCTCAAATATTTCACTAATGAGCTTGGGGTTGTCGAGGTTATACTTAGCATTTTAAAACAATTTTCATGACAGGGGCACGAGAAATCCACTTCATATTCAACTCCTTCAACTTTTTAGTTACCTTGTTCATATGTTCCTTATCACTCCTCATGTGTGAATGTCATTCCCAAAAATAATCAGATATCCTTAACAAGTTAACAAATCTGGCTCTTCAGATTCCCTTGACAAGGTCCTCAACATTCTACCTACCTTTATGAACTATATGCTAGACCTCTCCTTATAGGGTTTCAATCTATATTTCTAATGTTCTCCTCTCATTCTGAGACATATCATTTCTTTGAACAATTTGTAGTTGAGGAGCTAAGGCACTTGAATCCATCACCTTAAACTATTGCATATACCTTTCTGATTTTGCTTCTTTTTCATTCAACTCCCAGTGTACCCTTATGTTATCTTGTGATAACATGTCATAATCCTTTTGCAACTTATTGGCCATGGCCCAATTGAATTTTGTAGTATGAACAATTAAGGCTACAGCCTTAGGAGCAAGGGTGTCATCTACCCTTTCACTACTAAGAATCCAATCAAACCTTGGGGATCCTCGTGGATAGCTAGATTATCATGTTCAAGGGAAATCGCCCAAACTACCAATGTATTCTCATTAGGGAAGAATGTAAAGCCTAAATAAAACTTCTTTTTGCTTGCTTGTTATCAATGAAAACATCACCTGCCTCTGCATTTCTTCTCAAAGTATCAAAGTCTAATGTTGAAGCAATATCTCACCCTGGTAACACAACCAACCACTCTCTCTCACCTATCTTCTAGCTTATTCAGGAGTGATATACTCACAACTGACATTGAATGCAAAATCACTACCCTCTACTTCTGGATTGTAACCCAAGGCCTTGACAAAATATTATTTGGCTTGTAGGTCACTCAATGCATAAGTCTTCATTTTGAGCATAAAGTTTTTAAATTCATTAGTTTTGATGAATTCATCATCTTCCATAATGTCTCACAAGCCTTGATTCTTACATCATTTACAATTGAATGGCCTTTAAGATTACTTAACATTGTAACAACATCCAGTGTAGTGGCTTGTATTCCCCATAAATGCTCAAGGGAAATAACATCTCTAATGATTTCTTTACTCACAATGTCAACAATGTCACCAACATCTATGGTTTTTGGTTGCTCTAGGGACTCTGGAATTTCAACTACCAACCCCTCTAACTATTGTACTCTAGATGACCCTTCCATTATTATTCCTTTACCTTTTGATTGACACTTATAATATCACTCACCTACTAGGTTCCCCTTGAAGAAGAAGATTAAAGCACTCCACTTCCTTGAGTGAGCAATTTAGGAGCAAGGATGTAGCCAACTACAATCTTGGGAAAAGCTATGCAAAGGTTGGCCCAGTTATCCAACAAGTCTTGCATCCTCTGAATAAGGTTAGCAATTTTTAGTCTCAACACTTTTGACTCTAAACCATATTGTCCTTCTATCTCTCTTTTCCTTTTCATCCCTGCATCTTCTAATAAGATCTGCATTTTCATCATACTGGTTTTCATAACTAGACATTTCCAACTATCTTCTAGATTCACTTATGTAACCCTTAGGATCATATTTTCTTGCTTCATCAAGCTCTAGGCCATACCTACTAATCAAGTCACCTAGTCCATCATAACCATCAATTCCTTTTATTATGAAGTTAAAAAAAAATTCCTAGGATGGAAGCATGCTTCTTCTCTTATGCTACTTAAAATAGAAATGATTGGCAGTGGCCATCTACCATAGGGATTCCAAATATGTGATTCTATAAGGGACCTTAGATGGTAATTTGAGTAGCATGCAAGGGGATCTAAACACCCTAATGACAATGAATCCATTATGAAGGAACCAATTTCCCCAATTATGTAACCCCTCAGAGTTCCTTACACTCTTTAGAGGCCTAAGGAAATCATATAAATCATGGGGATGTCTAGGCCTATTGTAACCCAATTTTCTTAGAATAGGAGCTATGAAAAAATTCTCAAAGACATAGAAGTTGGACTTGGAACCAAATTTATTCAAGTCAGGAGTCCACAACTATACAAGCTAGAAAGGCCCCATTTCATTTCCATTAGAATATACTTGGACCTCCAATTCATAGCCCCATCTATCAGCACTGACATACAAGTAAATGTGGCACAAGAGAGAATATCACCTAAAATGCTTCACCAATCCATTTTCCTTTATAGCATTCAAATCCTCTCTCAAATGCTTAGTCAAGAAACTAGAAAATTGATAGAAAGTGTTAATGTGCATGCTTTGGATGTGGTTAGAAAAAACTAGAGCACCTCTTGACATCATTGAAAGATCATCAATCCCCATAACCTGACACATTGCTTCATAGGTTTCTTTGAAAGAATGAGCAAACTTCCACCCATCTAATGGCTCTATCTTTGAATTTGGAAGCTCAAGTCTTTGCCTTTGAGGTCTCTCCCTAAAATTGGGCATTCCCTTAGCTCTATAACTAAACCTATTTCCATTATACTCAATAGCTAATGATTTCAAATCTAGTGGAGCATGGGCTTCAGGGTTTAGAAGGAAAACCCTTTGGAATAGCCATTGTCAATGGTAAAAATTATATTTCCCTTGTAGTCATGTATATTGTGATCCCTGGGATTGTACTTTTTATTAGTCCATTTGACTAAGCCAAGGTCCACAAAATAATTAGGGACAACAACCTTACCAATGTCAAACCCCGAACCATTACACACATGAATGTGCCGCTGAGCTTTATTGTGAAAATCTTTTAATAGTTCCCCTTCATCTATGAAAGTCATGGCATCTCTAATTTCTACTTTCTTATCTTATAATAGTTCAGTTAGGGCACCACGACTAGTTGCCCTCTTAAAAGATTTCAATGCCCATGGAAAAATTTTGGAGAGGTCTTGTGTAGGCTTTCTTTTGCTTGCCATGATTGATAAAGGTTGAATTCAGGCTCTTAAGGTTATAGTTTTTAGGTTGTAAATTCAAATTGCAACATTAATGACTAGAAATGAACGTTTGAAATTGAATAGTCCCTTTACTTATAATGCAATAAATTTGCAAGATATTTAATTAGAGATAACAGGGCAATTGAATTCACCTTCCAATCCTACTCTAGTTGAAACATTAGCTATCTAGAAATAGAGAGATGTGGTTATAGAAACTACAACCACCACATGTGCTAGTTTTCTACAATTCTATCTTGAAGAGATTTCAGATAATGATTAGGGAAAAGAGCAATTTTTGTATGAATTCAAACAAATCCTTCAAGTAGTGCACCAAATCACACCTATAAGTATGCATAGATTTAAATAATAAATTCTCCTAATGTGCGGTCTTTTCCTTCAACTCAATGGGTGGCTTAAAGATTTCAAAGCTAGTGCATCCTCCACTGTCAATCTACCATCTTTCCTTTAGATAAATGGCCTCATACAGCCATGCATGACCAATCCTTAACAAGTTGTGAGTTAGGGCATGGGCACTAAGCTCAAGTGTAGTCTTTCCATGGATTCATTAGGACACACCATTTTCCACATGGGAGGATGTCATGTCACCATTAACACTCTAGGCCTACTTAGGCCATCGTATAAACTTGGAACTATGTTGGACACATAGATGATGGCCACATATCATCAGATTATTTACATGCACACCAACGCACTAAGGTGGGGAGTGAGTCCCCCTCTTTAGAGCATGGTGCAAGAGTTAGAGTGTGGTAACATAAAGTAGCCACATGTAAAGCATGCCTATTTTCCCTTGAGCTATAGTAGTGACTCAATAGATAGTGGGGCTAGATGATAGATGTCACTGTTCAACTTTGGAGTATAGGTGGGACATACGGGGACCACTTGGAATTAGAATAATGCATGGTCGCATGGACATATGGAGATGTGGGCTACTCCTTATGGATAGTTAAGGCATAGTATGCAAAGGAAGCATGGGCTAGTTACCCAATAAAGAAATGATAGGGGTAACCAAAGGGGAATGGTTACACAAGCCCCTAGGACTTAAGTGGAAGGGGGCCAAACATGAGTGCAAACACCATAGTGGGAAGTTAAGTAGTCTTACATGCTAGGGGCCCTATGGTCTCATGCTAGAATGAGCCTAAGGGCTTAAGGACTTAGTGCATGACAATGCAAGAAGCATAATTTGAATATTTGAAAGGTAGTTTCAGGGCCCAAAACACTCCACAGGCTCCACATGACACCTGAGCATGATAACTTGACTAAAAACTTATGCAACCAAGGAATGAATTTATGGAGAATCACTATAAACTAAGATGCACAGAAAGGATCCCAACATTATTATCAACCCTAACTCATTAATTCTAGCATAAATTTGCTTGTTTACCTTGAATTATTTATTTATCCTAGATTTATTTATTTTTATTGATAAGTTATGGGCATAATCGGGCACCAACTGACAAGACCACAATTGGGGGCCTCATTACCAAAGCATTAACATAGTCTAAATATGTGAGCTAAATGGCCTGAAAAAAACTTAAAGCTTGTGAGTATAATGAGCTAAAGGAGACTTGAAAGGTCTAGGTGACTAATTTAACAATACCACAACTTAACCCTCACACTATGTCCTTGATGTCGAAATTGGAGAGCACACTCTCTATTATTTAGGGATCTATAGATCCTTTAAATAGGGAAAATACATAGGAGACATGTCTCTATATATAGACACATCAAGACTATGATGGATATAGCTTGTATTTCCAACACTCTCCCATAAGATTTATTTCATCACACACAAATAAGAAAACAACTAGATGAAGAACATTTAACACTAATTCCTTCTTGAAAGTTTACAAACTTATCTCTACTTAAATGCATTGTAAAGATATATTCAAGTTACTCATTGGTCGGTCTATAAACTAGCTCAATTTCCTTATTGAGGGCATGCCCATGAATGAAATGATGATGTACTTTAATATACTTTGTGCAAGCCTAAAACACTATATTATTGGGCATATTCAACACACTTTGATTATCACAATACAATTGTGGGATATGGTTGTGGGTGTCAAAGATCCTCAAGAAGTCATCTAAGCCATATTGCTTCACATGTTGCTACAACTACCTTGTACCCTCAATTAGTGGATGGTAGTGCAACATTAGATTGCTTCTTACAAATTTATGAAATAATGACACATCTAAGATTGAAGTAGTAACCAAAATTTAATTTCCTTGAGTCTTTGTAACCTACCCAATATGGATCTAAAAAACCAACAAGTTTGAAATATTCATTCTTTAAATATTCCAATTCAAAGTTATGTGTTACTTGAATATATTGCAAAACTCACTTTGTAGCTAACCAGTGACTTTATTTTAGATGGGTCATAAATTCCAAATGTATAAGATATGTTTGGATGAGTTGTAGTCAAGTAAATCAAATTTCTTACCAAACTCATGTATAGATTGTTTTGTTGACTACTTTACTATTTGGGGCTTCAACCAACTTAGTTCCTATCTCATTGGTGTTGGTGAAGCTTTGAATTCTTACATTATGAACTATGTGAGAATTTCTATGGTGTAATTTGAATCTAAGATAAATGATTTTATAGATGTTTGCCACACTTTGACTACAATAAAGTAATTAAGTAATCCAAGATCAAACATTTCAAAATTAACCTTCATATCTTTCAATTCATATATAAGTGATTCATCATTCCCAATGATGAGTGAATCATCAACATACAACACAACAAAGAATATCTTGTGATTATAAATCTTAATGTAAAATTTGGATCAACATTAGATTTTTGAAATCTCCTTTGAAGAAAGTACTAATCAATTTTTGAATACCAAGCTCATGGAGCCTGTTTCAAAACATATAATGTTTTTTAAGGCATCATACCATATGTTCCTTTTCTTTTTCAATAAAACCAAGAGGTTGTGTCAAATATCCATTCAGGGATTTACTTTCACATCTATTGGGTGAATTTTCCAATTGTGTTGGGAAGCAAGTTTTATCAACATTCTATCTCTGGTCATCTTTACAATTGGAGCAAAGATTTCCTCATAATCAACACTTTCAATTTGTTTGTAGCCTTTAGCTACCACTATTGCTTTGTGTTTGTCAATTGATCCATTAGATTTAAACTTGGTTTTGAACACCATTTATAGTCAATGGATTCTTTACTATTAGGTAAAAATACTAACTCCCATGTTTGGCTCTAATTAATTGAATCTTGATTCATGGAACTTTGTCATTTTTTTTCTTTTATTACTTCCTATAAATGCTTGGTTCATGAGCACTTAAAATAGTTGTCATGAATGCATAATTAACCTCATAGTCTTTTAATCTAATGGTCATTCTCCTTGCTCTTTCAGATCTGCATAGAGAAACATTGGATTGTAGAGTGGATAATGAGCTTGATTTTCTCATATCAATACATCTCTTTCTT
This sequence comes from Cunninghamia lanceolata, assembly GCA_027924645.1. Classification (NCBI taxonomy): domain Eukaryota; kingdom Viridiplantae; phylum Streptophyta; class Pinopsida; order Cupressales; family Cupressaceae; genus Cunninghamia; species Cunninghamia lanceolata. The sequence goes on from BSBN01001583.1 coordinate 11,589,484, forward strand.
GTATTTATTCAATAATTCTTTTTGGTTCTAGCTCAACCTTTTTGGGTGAGAATGATGATGTATCATTGTCATCTTTCTCTTCTAGAAAACCAACATGGAGAACACTTGGAAGATGAGACTTTTCCTTAATAATGACATCTTTAGAGATGTGAATTTTGTTCGTCTTGGGATCATACAATTGGTAGGCTTTATTGGAGTCATCATATCCAACAAGGATAAATTTTGTCTTATCATCAAAATTCCTTCTCTTCTCTTTTGGAATGTGTGTATATATAAATGCTTCCAAATATTCTTAAATGCTTAACTGATGGCTTCTTACCTAACCGCACTTCTTCTAGAGAGATGCTTTCCAAGATTTTAGTCAAACTTTAACTAATCAAATAAGTAGTTGCATGAACTACTTCTCCCCATAATGTATCTCAAAGATTACAATTCTTGAGCATTGATTTGGATTTCTCTTGAAGTGTCTTGTTCATTCTTTCAACAACTCTATTTTGTTGTGGATATATGGAGCTAAGAGTTGCCTCTCGATTCACCTTTGTTTGCAAAAGTTGACAAGTTTTGTCTAAGGAATACTCCCCCATTATTTGATCTCAACATTTTAATTTTTTATCACATTAATTCTAAAATGGTGTACAAACTCCTTGAAAATGTCAAATGCTTCAGACTTAATCTTTAGAAAGTAAACCCATACCTTTCAAATGAATTCATCGATGAACAACATAAAATACTGAGATTTCCCTATGGAAAGTGTCTTCATCAGTCCACAAAGATCAAAATAAACTAACTCCAAATTATTGGAGGCTCTCCAAGATTTTCTACAATCAAAATTTTATGTATATTATTTCTTCACAACATAGGCTTCATAGAAATAACTCTCTATAGTGATATGTGGAAGACCATACACCATATTTTGATTAAAAATCTCCTTTAGAAACTCAAGGTTAGTATGGCCAAGCCTTTCATGCCACAACTAATTCTTTGAAGAAATTCTTAAAACTAAGCTTTATAGAAGTTTTCCCTCAAGTAAAATATTTCCCCTTTCATATATCCATCACATACCAATTTTTCCTTACTACTAAATACCTTATAAGTTTCCTATTCAAAAATGATCTTCATGTTTTTGGCAATTTTAATTTAGTCTTGGAACAAGTAAAACATTATCAATACCTATTTTACCTTGAGTTGTAACATCAAGAAGAGCTGTACCAACTCCTTCAACATGTAGTTGTGAATCATCTTCCAATGTAACAAGTCTCTTGATTGCTTTGTTACATTTCTCAAGTTGTCAATATCACCAATCATGTGGTGAGTAGTACTTAAATTGATGATCCAAACAACATAATTTTTGACATATTTGGAAACATTTGCTCAAAATATTTTTTAACTTTCATCATCATCTTCATTATCAACATCGACCATCATACCTCCTTTTTTACCCTTTTTCATATCTTTCTTCTTCTTGAAGCATTGGTGCTTGATATGACCATGACATAATAGAAAACCTTTCCTTTCTTTTACTCACCATTATCTACAAGAGGATTCCTTTTCCATTGAGGATTCTTTCCCTTGAACTTAGAGGTAAAATAATTTGTTGGTTAAACTTCATTGTTTTTGTTTTAAGCATTTCTTCATGTTGCAATAGTAGACCCTCTAAAGCATTGAATTTCAAGGTTGCCAATTTTTCACTCAATGTGAGTGTAGTCTTGAAATTCTTGAAAATAACTTTATCAAACTATTAAGGGTTATGGAGATGAGATCTTTATCAGAAATTATCTCCCTTGCATTAATGAGACATTTTTTTAAATGCCCTTGAGCTTTAAGAGATGCTTAGTTATTGATCCATCCATTCTTATATTGTATAATAAGTTCAAAGCATGAGTACTCTCACATCATTCTTGTACTGAAAGATTGTGATGATTTCATCCCAAGATTCCTTTGATGTGGTTACATTTCACACATTTTCTATCAATGTGCCACTAATAATAAGTTTATCAAGGTCAGTGCTTGGAGTTATTTCTATAACATAGAAAATTGCATATCCTTGCACTTTCACACTATAAAATTTTGGGCCTAATTTAGTGTCCACTCCATTGGCATGCTTTAGGGATCATTTTAGCCTAGTCTTAGCCTTTTCCTTCACTAGATTGCTAAATTTCATTATCAGATTATGATTCTTCATGCTAACTGATGCAGTCTGGAAATGGGGGTCTTATCAAATAATCAAATCTAGTAGCAAACAACACCAGTTTTCATACAAAAATAAAATTCAATTTGAGTTTTATTCATATCATTTATTTACATCCATTGTAGCAGTTATTAGGAGTACAATTGATATAATTACAATCAGTCAATTCTTCTTCAAGGATAATATTTTTTTCCCCAAAAACAACAGATGATCCTCTTCCACTAGAAGATCCTCAACAGAATACTAATACTTCCTTTTATACATTGGGTTCGAGGAAGTTCAACCATTTCCAAGCACTGACAGTTACAAAACTGAAAGTCACAGGTTGAAATGGCGTTTCAAGAATTTAAACAGTTTAGGAGCCAAAATAGTGATGTATGAGCATCTAGTGGTGTAAGGGCAATCTTGCATCACCTAAAAAAGTTCTTTTGTTTTATTGTTTTATAGGGTTGTTTAGTTGTGTTGGAGCCCGGGTTGACATTCTTAGTGGTTTAGGATAGTCAAAAATTTTAGAAATCTAAAAATAGTAACATGTTATTTTTAGCAAGTTTGCATTTGTACATGTATGGATCTAAAAATTTACCTTGAGAAGAGGACATGTAAAATTAAGCCAACGGTGAAGAAATCATCTCAGTATCATTTATAGTTTGAGAGATATTAAAGTTTCCATTTTCAAAAACCCCCTTGTAAAAAGTTTCAAATTCAAATTTGAGGCACTTAGAGGGCCTATATGGGTCTAAAAATTTGTTGAAAATCAAAATATCCTTTCCAATGCATCAAATGGTTCGTCAATCGGATGCCCAATTCAAAAGTTATGGCTCCTGGAAGTTGTGTTACCAAATTTCAAATTTAAAATCTCTTGAGTGAGAAAGATATAGCTGGACTCTTTGGGCACCAAAAAGGGATAGACTTTCCTGAAAAGAATAGGAGAAGGAAAGCGAAAGGTAAGGGGAAATGTAGGATAAGAAGGTAAAGCGGGGAAGATAGAGGCAATTTTTGAAAAGCAGTTTCGAGCACCAGCGTGCAGGATTTTAGAGTTAGAAAATATTTATGTTTTCAATTGTAACACAACCCATATTGCTATAACATGTGGTCTTGAGACCCTTGCATGTTGGTAATTGCATGTTGTAAGTATGTTTTTATGAATATAATCTTAAGTAGTTTGTGGCATACTTACTATGTTATTGTGTATGAATGTGTTTGAGGGGGAGTACCCTTCATCAAATAGTCACCAAAAGTATGACTTCCAATGATTCGATAATTTATTAAACTTTCAAACTTTTCCTTTAGAAATCTTTTTGGCAAATCGACACCTTTATGAACCCAAGAACTTTTTTTTGACAAATCAGCTCCTTAATGAACCTTTAAACTTTGTCTTCTTCATGCATTTTAGTGAATTAGCAATTGTATGAACTTTTAACTCTTTCATCAACGTCATTTCATAAAATAGGCACTTTTATGAATTTTTGAACTCCTCTGTTAGCGTTTCTTCTGGTCCCTGAACTTGGAAATCCACTGAAACACCTTATGAAAATACTTTAAGTTTCCACAAAATCCTTTTGATGTAATGAGAAGCTCATGAACTTTGGATATCGCTAAAACACTTTAAGTTTCCCCTAAATACCTTTCAGCGAGAAGAGTTCAAGAACTTCAAATTTTGCTAAAACTTTCATGAAAATTCATGAAGTTCTTTTGAAACACCTTTGGAACGAGACAAAGTTCAAGTACTTGGAAAATTACTGAAAAGGTAAAGTTTGATGAGTTCTTTAGTTCGTGAACTTAGAAAATTGCCAAAAAGCAAGGCATGACAATCTCTTTCCATGAAAAGGAAAGTTCATGAACTTTCAATTTTGTCAAAAGTGCTAAGTAAATATGATTTTTGACAAATTAGAAGATTCTTGAACCTATAGAAAGCTTAGCTAAATTTGCTCCAAAATTCACCAAATTGAAACTAAAAATACCTATTTAGCCCTTCTACAAGGTGATGCCTTTGACCGACTTGAACTAGGAAATTCTCCTGAAATGACTATCAAAAATAACATAGTAGGAACCAAAACACAATAAAATTGAACTAAACCTAAAATGTTTTTGGTTGATGTGGGATTTCTTGTGAGCTCGGATGCTCCTACATTAGACATGTTAGGTAAGAAGTTTGTGAGCATGGCTCAGAAAATGGAGTTGAGTGTTTGAACCACCCTTCTAAATGTTAGAAATGAAGGTGCAAACTACACAATGGAAATCTGATTCAAACCTTATTTATGTCCTCTAAACAATGTAGAATCAATGGAGATTGCAACAAAAGTAAACCTACTACACAGAAATGACATGCATTAAGAACTGAATACATAACATAGTATGTAACATGGAGAAAACCCTTTCGGGTAAAAAACTCCACCAAGAAAAGAGGCTCCAAGTTGTATTATCTTCAAATATGAAATTACAATACATGCACTTCCTCTTCTTCTTTAGTCTTTCAATCTAGTAGCGCCTGTTACTCTCAACTCTGCTAAAAATGTAGTACAAAAATCCTTATAAAAGGGGGTTGCCTTCTAGGGCAAGAAAACTGACATAATATCGACTGTCAGATATGTGACCTAATGACAAACAATCCAGATTTACAATGATAAATATAAATAAAATGTGGTTTTGGGGGAGCTACCCCCGAACCCCCACCGGGGTGCATGGCCCCCGGACCCCCCACTGGGGGGATGATCCCCTCGGACCCCTTGTAGGGGGGAACTCCCTTGCGACCCCTTGTCATGGATGAATTAGCATCAAGTACCGGATATAAACATGCTGCTGAAACATGATCATTATTGGTCAAATCTCTCATCCCTTATGGGTGATTTACAACAATAATAAGAATAATAAATTGCATAGGATTTATAAGGTTGATGGCACCTTAATCTTAACATTCTCCTACTTGACATCATACATTATAAATACCCATAGGAAAATAATAAAATAATTAGGCACTACAAACAAGGTCCATGGCTTCTCTGCACCAAACAAATTTCTCTGTGCTCACAGGCTTAGTCAAAGCATTTGCAACATTCTCGAGTGTCTACCTTCTTCAGCTCAATCTGTCCATTTGCAACCATTTCTCAAACAAAGTGATATTGTACATCAACATGCTTACTCTGAGCATGATACATAGGATTCTTGGCTAAACAAATAGCACTCTAGCTATCACAACCAATTTGAATGATCCTGTAATCAAAACCAATACCTGTACACAAACTCCTTAACCAAACTACCTCCTTAGAGACATGGGTAGCAGCCATATACTATGCTTTGGTGGTGGACAAAGCAACCGTGGGATGCCTTTTGCTCATCCAACTCACTACTCCACCAAACAAAGTAAACATATAGCCATTGGTGGACCTTCGACTATCCAAGTCACCCACCCCATCTGCATCAACAAATCCCTATATATCCAAAGTTTTGTTAGCATTGTCAATACTAGAATAAACCAAATAGTAATTAGGAGTACCTACTAGATATCTAAACACCATTTTCGCTTAATTCCAATGTTGTCTAATAGGATTAGACATATATCTTCTCAAAACTCCCAATGCTTGGGAAATATCTGGTCTAGTGCAAACCATTGCATACATCAAACTCTCTACAGCACTAGCATATGGCACATTAGACATATCCTCTAAATCATCCTCATTCTTTAGACACATATCTAATGAAAGCTTAGTACCAATGGGTAAAGGAACTCTAATTGGGTTACAGTCCTGCATACTAAATATTTGCAAAATGGTATTCACATACTTAATTTGTGATAACCAAAGATTTCTGTTACCTCCATCCCCAAAATATACTCGGTAGCTCTAAGATCCTTCATTTCGAATACACCTGAAAGTTGGGATTTCAACTCACTAATCATACCCTTAGTATTGCTAGAAAATAACATGTCATCAACATACAATGCAATGATCATAATAGAATTATCAATACAATGAATGTAAACATAGTGATCCTCCTCACTTCTAATGAAACCCAATTTCAACACAAATGAATCAAATTTCTAGTACCACATTTTGGGGGACTATTTCAAACCATAAAGAGACCTCTTCAATCTACAAACCCAATGTTATTTCCCTTTTACCTCAAAACCTGTAGGCTATTGCATGTAAATTTCTTCCTCAAGATCTCCATGCAAGAACGCAGTCTTAACATCCATTTTCTCTATTTCCCAATCAAAGGTTGCAACAATCTATAAAAGAGATCTAATACAAGTTAATTTAGCAACAAGAGAGAATATTTCACCGAAATCAACTCACTCTCTATGGGATTAGCCCTTGGCTACTAGTCTAGCCTTGTACTTCTCTAATGAACCATCCTCTCCAAACTTCTTCTTGAAGACCCACTTGCATCCTATGGCCTTTCTTCCTTTGGGCAAACAAACAAGGTCCCAGATGTTGCAAGAGTCTAAAGCCATCATCTTCTCCTGCATGGCTAACTTCCAAGACTCACTATCATTTACATGAATAGCTTCCCTGTAGGATCTAGGCTCATCATCAGTACTCAATAAAACAAATACACAACAGAAATCTGGTGGGCTATACCTGTCAACTGGGTTCTATTGTCTTGTGGGTCTTCTCAAAGGTGGAGCAACAGACTCTTTAGGTTCTTCTGCATGCTCATCTGTACTAACTTTTTCTGTCACAATAGATTCTTCCTCATCAAAACTTTCACTCAAGTCTTCTTCTACTTCTTCACCCCCCAATCCATCATTATGTTCTTGAGGTGCATCTTCATGCTCTAATTCAATGTGCACTCTCTTCACCTTTTCTTCTTTTTCCTTTGGCTATTCAGGTTCTGAAACAACACTAAGTTCCCTAAAAATAACATCTCTAGAATAGATAATCTTTCGGGTTAGTGGATTCCAAAGCTTATAACCTTTTACATTATCACCATATCCAATGAAAATACACTTCTTAGCTTTTGGATCCAACTTAGTTTGTTTTCCTTTAGACACATGAATATAAGCCTCATAGCCAAATACCCTTAAATGTGAAATAGAAGGTTTCTTACATGTCCACATTTCATAATGAGTTGAAACAAAAGCCTTACATGAAGATTTGTTAACCAAGTAGTTTGTAGTATACACAACTCTTCTACCCAAAAGCATTTGTTCAATTGTGATTCACTCAACATACTTCTAGCTCTTTCCATTATTGTTTGATTCATCCTTTCTGCCACTCCATTCTACTGTGGTGTATATGGAGTTATCTTCTGTCTAACAATACCTGCATACTTACAGAATTCTTCAAATTATTTAGAATAGTATTCTTCTCCATTGTTAGATCTCAAAACCTTTATCTTATGATATGATTGATTTTCAACTAAAACTTTAAATTCCTTAAATTTAGTGAAAACTTCATATTTGTGACGCATAAAATAAATCCAGGTAAACCTTGAGACATCATCAATGAAGGAAACAAAATATCTAGATTTTCTAATTGATTCAACATCCATTGGACCAAAAACATCTGAATGAATAAGTTCCAATTTATCATTAGATATATTACTGCCTAAAGGAAATGGAGATCTATTCTGTTTTCTGAAAACACACAATGTTCACAAATTTGAAACTCTAATTAGAATAGGATAAACCATCTAACAATTTTTTATTTAAGATAGTCTTTAAACTAGACTGACTAGTGTGGCACAATCTACGATGCCATAGCATATATGTATTTTTAGTATTAGCCTCAAATGCATAAGAGGCATTACAAACAGTAGTGGCTTCTAGCTTAAATAGAGTTCCCAATCTTTTCCCCTTCGCTACCACCAAGTTTCCTCTCACCAATCTATAACCATGCTTATCAAATGTCACATGCATTTCCAAATCATTCAACTTTAAAATAGAAATCAGATTTCTAGCCAATCCAGAAACATGCAAAATACCAGGGAGGGTTTTAATTTTCCCATCATTGAAACACAACATTACCTTCCTTCGTCCAACAATAGGATATGTAGAGTTATCCTCAAGGTACACATTTCCTCCATCATACTCTTCATATGTGGAAAACCATTCTTTATGCGGGGTCATGTGGTATGAGCATCTTGAGTCAACCAACCAATGATCATGAGAAACAACATTACATGCAGAAAGTAAAACCTCATCACCTACATTCGAAGACTTATTAGTAGCGAAATCCAATTGTTTCTTCAAGTTTCTACATTCGTTTTTCACATGTCCTCTCTTTCTACAGTTCCAATACTTAACTTTGTTCTTATTTCCAGGAGTCTTAGAATGGACCTTAGACTTGTCATTAGACCCCTTCTGATCTCCTTTTGGTCCTCTTTCCTTAGACCTTCCTCTGACTCAAAGAGCATCCCCTGAACTATCTAAACTTTTCTTCCTCAATTCTTTTGACAACAAAACTAAAACAAGAGCATCCAACTTCAGATCTATGAGGTTAGCAGTGACAGCCAAAATAACATTCTCCCATGACTCATGTAAATAACAAAGAAGAAATACACATTTATCTTCCTCATTCACCTCAACATCTATAGATGCTAGTTGACTCAATAAAAAATTAAATGAATACAAATGCTCTACAACCGATTCACCCTCTTTCATTTTCATGGAAAATAACTTATGCTTTAAATAAAGCTTATTTACCATACTCTTGGCTTGGTAGATCTCACCCAGATGCTTCCACAAGCTATGTGCAAACTTCTCACTCGCAACATTCAGTAGAACATACTCTGCAAGACATAGTTAGATGGTTCCTCGTGCCTTCTTATCCAGTCTTTCCCATTCATCTAGAGCAATATCATCGAGTTTCTTCTCCTTAGTTACAACCAACCACTAGTTTCTTTTCTCTAGCAAATCCTCCATTTTTAGCTTCCACAATTCATACCCCTTGCCATTGAACTTTTCAATGGCCAACCGAGAGCTAGAAGCAACAGTGGATATAGCCATGATATCTACATAAGATCTACAAACAAATAACAACCAAATCTCCCACTGCAACTAAAAAACCTTTAAACTACCACCCAAGAATCAAAATTGTCTAGGCTCTGATACCAAATGTTAGAAATCAAAGTGCAAACCACACAATGGAAATCTAATTCAAACCTTACTTATGTCCTCTAAACAATGTAGAATCAATGGAGATTGCAACAGAAATAAAACCCACTACATAGAAATGACATGCATTAAGAACTGAACACATAACACAGTATGTAACATGGAGAAAACCCTTTTGGGTAAAAACTCCACCAAGAAAAGAGGCTCCAAGTTGTATTATCTTTAAATATGAGATTACAATACATGCACTTCCTCTTCTTCTTTAGTATTTCAATCTAGCAGCGCCTGTTACTCTCAACTTTGCTAAAAATGAAGTACAAAAATCCTTATAAAAGAGGGTTACCTTCTAGGGCAAGAAAAATGAAATAATATCGACCATCAGATTAGTGACCTAATGACGAACGGTCCAAATTTACAATTATAAAATATAAATAAAATGTGGATTCGAGGGTACTGTCCCCAAACCCCCGCTAGGGTGTGCGGCCCCTGAACCCCCTACTGGGGGGATGATCCCCCCAGACTCCTCGTAGAGGGGAAACGCCCCTGTGACCCCCCATCGTGGATGAATTAGTGTCAAGTACCAAATATAAACATTTAGCTGAAACAAGATTGTTGCTGGTCAAACCTCTCATCCCTTATGGGTGATTTACAAATACTAATAGGAATAATAAATTACATAGTATTTACAAGGTTGATCACACCTTAATCCTAACACTAAATAGTAAACTATCTACAACATACTCCAATGTTGTCATTGGTACCATAAAAATAAATAAAAAATTTCTCTTTTTCCAACATCTTCCTAAAACTCTTCATGTCATCCTCTGCAAAAGTTGTTCATCAATCTTTCCTATACTTGTGGACTTTTGTCCACCATTGACCAACCTCCTCCTCCAAATGTACTTTTCTTTCTTCTCCTCTCTAGTGGGATTTAACCCACCACAATTCAACCACCTCCACCAAAATTCTTCTTCCCACTTCATATTATTTGTGCACAAGTCGATATGATCAACTTTATGGAAATTAAAGATATCCATCTTTTCTTCTACACTCACCATCTCATCAATGCTTTGTTGCACCTCAAATCTTATCCCTTTCATGCTTTCTACTTCTACATTTCTCTGCTCCTCACTCACCATCATAACTATACATAAATCAACATCACAAATTTGAAGGAAATTAAAAATTTCCAACATTACATCTTCTTCACTTTCTTCTGTACTAACCACTTTTTCATCCTCATCTTTTTCTCTATCCTCCTCCTTTACACTCAGCTGCATCATTTTCTTCAATATTATTATGTCATTAAAAGGACCAACCACTACTGTAACCTTACTATTCTTTATTTTTTTAACCTTTCCTTCTTCACTAACCTCCACTGCAACATCAGCATACAAATCTACACTAACAAAATCATGGAAATTAAATATTTCCATCTTTTCCTCTGCATTCACTTCTTCTTCACATTGTTTTACCTTCACCGCCACCTTTTCATCCTGTTGGGTGAATATTTTGTCGTTAACTCGCTAACGGCAAAATGGGTATATCAGCCACAGCTATGATGAGACAAGGTCTCTCCTCTCAGCAAGGGGAGGTTCCCTCTAATTACTTAATTTTTGCAAATCAAACAACTTCAAATTTATGTACACTAAAAACTATGTTTGTGGTGGTTCCATCTCATCTCATTCTCTTTTTTCAGAATAGATGTTTATATTTCAAACTCTTGATATAAGACTTATAAATTATCACAATATCACAGAAACACAAAGTTTTCTGTTACCTCACTTACTACTTGTAATGGAACTATTTGAAGTAGAATGCAGCCCAAAGTCTTCACTCCTCTTCAAGATGATAAAAGTAAATCGAATATAATAACTTACAGCACAAAGTCTCCAAACTATTGTATTCTCACAAATATGAACATATAACCCACAACCGATTTGATAACACAAAGTTTATCAGAATCAAATTAAGAGCGCTCTTCAATCACTTGTAACAAACTCCACACTTCAATTATTATCAAATAAGATTATGATAGCAAGACATAAGAACAAAACTATTACAACACAAATAATCCCAAGACAAAGATTGGAATTGAACTTGCTTTCTTGTATTGATAAATATTTGAATATTGATTTTCACAAAAAGCACAAAGTCTTGATTTGCTTCTCAATTCGCCAGAGTTTTCTTGCAATAGACAAAAGATAGCTCTTTACAAAAGAGGCTCCCTTTATTTATAGGGAAAGGCCTTGAGAAAATTTAGGAAAAAACTAACTACTTTGACTTACTCAAAAATAGGAGTCCTTATTGACTTGGGACTTCCTATTTTTTACATGTAATTGCATATTAAAAATGTACATGTAAAACTGTCCAAAATTGTTTTGAAAGTACATGTGAAAATCAGAAAATAAACTAAGGGAAAGAACAACTGCTTCAATTTGTATCTCCACTTTTTCTCATGTGGTGATCATACATAGTGAAGGCTACTTGCATTTCAATGCTATCTGGGTTGAATGCATTCTTGAAGATCATCCTGGCCCTCACTATGGCATCCCTCACTGTAGTGATTGATTTGGCATGATTAGTTAACCTAGTTTTCAGATTGTCCAAGGTTAACTGGTTGTCTAAAAGGTTGTCCACAGAAGTTATTGAAAATGCTTTATCTTCAAATTCTTTCTGGAACATGTCTTCAAATTCTTGAACCATTTCTTCTGCAGAAAGAAATTGGTTATCCTGTGACACCAACTTACAAGGTAACTCGTCCAACTTATGCAAAAGATTAACATCATTTTCTTCACTGATTTCCTTTGCAGCTTCAAGATCCTTGATCAAATTTCTTAGCATATTGCTTCTGTACATCAGAGCTTCCTTTGTTTCTGTATATGAATCCCTGTTGGAAATAGCACCAATGGATATTAGGGTACTTATTTTTAGCTTCCTCATTTCCACCCATTTATCATGAGTATCCTCCGTGCACTCAATATCTTGAGAGATAGCATCAATGAGATCATTAAGTTCTGCCCTTACTTTCCTCATTTTATCTGTCTTCTCAAATACATCCGTGAGCAAAGAGATTCCTTGCGCTCGCATCCTATCTAAGTACTCTTCAAGTACTTTTCCTCTGAGGTGAGTCTTTTTTGCTTTCAGAATGACGGGGTCTTCTATAGAAACGGCCTCTGGAGTAACTACTTCCGAGTTCAAAGTGATCTTTCTTACCACTGTAGTCAGCTGCTCTACCTTTGCCTTGTAATAATCTTTCATTTCTTTTTCCCTGTCAAACTTCTGGATCAGGATGTCCATGGCTGACTGCATATCATTTTTAGCGCTTTCATGGGTGATTTTGCCCAATTCAACTCTAGAAATAGAATAGTCATTCATATCAAAATTTTCAACAGTTGCATCCTGTGGAGGTTTTGCTATCTCCAGAAATTTATGTCCCTTATCTTCAAGTACCCTGGAAAGGATCTTTGGTTTCTTCGGGGCCTTAGGCTTTGTAGGTACCAACTTAGTGAAATCAAAATCATCTGGAGAGATGACTTGCTTTTTCCTCTTTGGCATGTAAGCTAATAACCAAGGTGGAAGCAGAGAAGTATTCACATTGGGATCCATTCCTACTGCTGGTGTTCCCAGAACTGTGCTTGTACTGGTGGTAGAAACAATAGGCGGGGTGTTAGTAAAAACCGCACCTGTTACATTTGCACTTGAAACTTGCTCAGTATTCATCACAAAATGATCAAACACGGACATATCCCCAATATCAAAAGACGAAGAAGACAAACTAGGAATTGACTCAGAAGAACGGAGAACATTTTCAAAAGTGCTGTGGGGATTATCAAAAATTATTTTAGGAGAGGGGGATTCAGAGGAAGGAATGTTAATAGGGGAAACAGACACAGGGGCTGCGACAGGTGTATTGTCCTGTGGAGACAAAGCCTCTTCATCTTGTTGATCTGAATTCCTATCTTCAACATCCATCTCTTATGTAGCTAGCTCTTCAGTCGATGGATCCTTAGTCGCTGGCTCCTCGACTTCCATATCTTTCGTTTCAGGTTCTTCCTCAACAGCTTTTGCTTTCTTCGTCACAAATCTGATTTTAGGCTTGTGTGTTTTAGAGGATGATGGAACATCACTCTTGTTCTTCATTCTATTTTCCACCTTTTTACTAGTCTGCTCTTGAATTTTAGTTTTCGAACCAGTGAGGAATTCCTTCAGCGTAATTCCTTCATCCGCCAGCCAGTTATTGGTGTTAGCCAATATAGGCTCAAATCTCTTCCTTAGTGAAGTTGACTCCTTTTGGGACCATTGGATTAGAGGGAGAGGAGTATTAGCTATCTATTCTACATCGTACTTAGCATCAACCAACTTCCCATCATCCACAAGATCTTCTGGAATATCAGCAAGCCCCAGATATTCAATTTGTTCTAGAGACAGCCTACTATAGTCCAATTTCCTAATATCTTCCTCTATTCTCAAATCTATCTAGACATCTTCCACCATGGGTTCATGAAACTGAGTTTTCCTCCTGATTTTGTCCTTTACGCTCCGGTAGTCAAATTTTGGTCTCCTCTTGAATTGCTTCATGGTGACCAACTGCATTTCTATCTCCATGGCCCTTGCCTTTGCGGTAGTCAACACTGAATATCAGCTGATTTCCACTGGAAATCTGAAACCAGGCTTCTTGAGTTCCATCTGTTTGTTATGCATGACAATCATTTGTCTGCACAACTCCATCAAGACCAGTCTATCTGAAGGAAACCTAGGAAGCATATAAGGGTAGCCTTGGAAAAAGCCAACCCTCAAGTATGAGAAAGATGGAAATTGCAAAAACATACAACCAAAGTTATTAACCACTGTCCATGCCTCGTCTGAAATTCTTCTCTGCTCCAGTTGGGGATCAAAAAGACACAAGAATACAGCAAAGAATGCATCATTCACCCTCCTGAAATGGTGAATTGAACCTTTCAATGTCAGCTAAGAATAATATTGGTATACTAGGACTACTCTCCTATCCCCTTCTGATGATAATCCCAGAAAAATCCTCATGGAGGCTGCAATGTATACCAGCTAAGAAGTCATGAAGAACTTGGAGGTAGTGGATACCTTCGTCAGTTGGTCATGCAAAGCGTTACTGATTTGTCCTCCCCAGAAAATAACTTGCCTGCCCTGGAGTATGACCTTAATGAAAGGATACATCCATTCATGAAACTGTGAAGAGGAGGACAAACCTCTTATCCTGCTGAGGAGGGTAATCAAGTCACCAACTTCTTCCACAAAATCACTTCGAGGAAAACTACGTGGCCACCTTGACAAACTTGACCTTGCAGTCTTCAACCATTTGTTGTTGATCACTTTCTTCGCTTTTTCTGGATTCTTGTCATATTCCTTCTAAGCTTCAACAAAGTCAAGCTTCAATACCGCTGTCGCAGGAGGACACATGAACACCTTGTCAATGAACTCAGGATCCAACCTGATTATTACATTACCACTGGCGTCCACCACAGCTCTAATATCTTTGTTATAGAAATGGGCACACTGAAGAACAAATTCTGTATTGTGAGCTGCCACTGGGAAGGATGATACCAGATGAATATTACTCACTACTATCTTCTTCATCATAGCACTAGGGTTGCTTGACTTGGTTCTCTCTACAAACTCAGCCATATCAACATGGCCAATCTCCGTATCTCTAATGTCTTCAACATTGGAATGGATTGAGATGATTGGGAAAACACCTTGATATTTGTACTTCATTGCTTTTGCCTTCTTCGGGGACAAGTCAGTCATTTGGATGAACTTTCACCAAGAAGAAGTCTGATGTTGAACGAAGCTCCGCAAGAGAAACTGCAACAAAAGTCATGATCATGCAATTAGGGAAAATATGGGCAATTTGGGAAAATTGCATGTTGATGATCACGACTATGGGAATGCGCTTGAAAAAGGGCTATAGTGCAAGCTGGCCAAAAATCAGAGGAGAAGCGGGCTCGGGAAATCAAAATTGGAAATTTTCCAGAGTTGGAAAAATTTGGGACATTTTTTGCATGGGCGGTAAAATTCACCACCCTTGCATATGAGGGTTTTGCATTATTTGCATTAGCAGCAAATTTTGCCGCCACTGCATGTCGGTGAAGATTTCTGGTATGAATGGCAAATTTTGCCGACAATGCAGGTAGCAAGTTATGAATGTCTTTCGCGTTAGGGCGACAAAATTCACCGTCTATGCACGATATGATATTCCATACACCGGTGGCAAATTTTGCCGCCACTGCGTGTCGGTGAAACTTTGAGTTGGTAAAAGCAGCAGATTTCGCCGATGATGTAGGTAATGAGAAAGGCAAGGGTTTGTCAGAGTGGCAAAATTTGCCGACACTGCTCATTGTAGGTTTTGATGTTTAGTCAGGAGTATCAACCGCCACTGTAGGTGAATGAACATGCCACAGTATAAGGGCGGAAAAACTCGTCGTCTTTGCACATAATGGGAGTTGGTAGTTGGGAAGACCTAGCGGCGAATGTGGCTGTTGTTGCATACAATGGGAGGGTTGGTGTCGGTGAAGGTTTCTGGTATGAAAGACACATCATTTATAAAACGATAAACCCTAATGGCAATCTAAAACAATCTGAACACGAATCACAAATAACAGAAAAAAACCCAACAAAACTTTATAAACTAACAACAGAAACAATCAACGAGTAAAAATGGGGAAGAGAAACACAAGAAACTTACCCGTAAAAACTTGAAATCCTAGGTTCGATCTTCAACGCGAGATCCGTCACAACTTGGGAGCATACGATCAAGCGGTCGAAGAGAATGTTGGTGGATCAATTAAAAGGCTTTAGTATAAGAAATGACAAGCAACAATGGGAGTGATAACACATTTAAAAGGTTGAGATTAGAGTTTAAATGCCTAGCACGAGTGGCCATTAATGGCACTCGACATCAAAATCCTGAAGATCTCGTTCGAGCGGCGGTTTCAGCCGCTACGACACTACAACCAACAAATATGTAAGGGTGGTGGAAAATGTCGTCGTTGCATATTCTGACGGAAAACATATGCGATGGCAGTGAATTTAACCACTCCTGCACATTAAACTTAAAAATGATGCAATAGTGGCGAAAAATGTCGTCATTGCATCAAACAAGAACAAGTCTAAAAATAATATGTAGGAGCGGCATTTTTTGCCGCTTTTGCATATCAAGAGTCAAAATTTACTAACTCCTAAAAATAACCAAAATGACATTTTTACTAGTTTACAACTTTAAATGATCCTTGCAAAAATTGAGAAATCAATTCAAGGAAATGTCGCAGACGAGTTTTAAAATGTCAAATGACCTCGCACGAGAACAAGAAAATCTTTTCTCGATTTGCGATCTTAGAGTGTAGATTCACGAAACGGACAAGTTTCATGGGGTTGTCTACAAAAACGAGTGTAGTTGATTTTGAGAACAACAGCTGGCTCTAACTAGGGAACTTCCTTCAATTGAACTTTGAAATGATTGAGGGGAGTAGAATCCAGTCTCTAAGTGCCTTCATCCATGCCATTGGGCTATAGAGTCAAGCTAAAAAGAAAAAGACACAAAAGACTAAACGAAAACACAAGAATAAAACACAAAACTATACAAATGTAC
The DNA here is from genome assembly GCA_027924645.1 of Cunninghamia lanceolata. Classification (NCBI taxonomy): domain Eukaryota; kingdom Viridiplantae; phylum Streptophyta; class Pinopsida; order Cupressales; family Cupressaceae; genus Cunninghamia; species Cunninghamia lanceolata. The sequence goes on from BSBN01001583.1 coordinate 11,606,350, forward strand.
AATTTTTAACTTATCTGAAACTTCAAGGATTGAAGTGCTTCAGATGTTGTCCACTGTGAGGTAACAAGAATGGTGTCCCATCCTAATATTCTAGCAAGAAACTGTTTTCACCACAGAACTGATGAATGGTGAACGGACCTCTCCACAAGGAATCAAATTTTCCGTGCATTCCTTTTGGTTCTCTCCTCTTGTCCCACAATAAGACTTGATCTCCAACCTGAAAATCACGAGCCTTTGTCTTCTTGTCGAAGAGTTTCTTTACTTGATTTTGGTGCTCAGCAATATGGTCCACCACTATAGTGCGCTGCTCCTCAAGTTCAGTCAAATACATGATCCTTTTATCAATAGAGCTATCAAAAGTTCTATCTTCCAATGCCTTTACCAACTTCAATGCTGGCAATTCCAAGGTAATTGGTATCTCTTCATTCAGACCATATAGAAGCTGAAATGGCGACATGCCTATCGCTCTTTTGGGTGTAATTCTATCTGCCCATAAAGCATCAAACAATGCCTTATGCCAAGTTCTCTGATTCTCATCTACCAATTTCCTAATGATAGTGACCAGATTCTTATTGCTTGATTCTGCTTGACCATTCCCTTGCGGATAATAGTCTGAAGAAAGGGAAAGAGTGATCCCATGCTCGTAGCAAAACTCAGTAATCTCATGAGAGGAAAAACAAGTAGCATTGTCTGCTACAATCTTGTTTGGAACTCCAAACCTGGAAATAATGTTCTCTTTAAGAAAACTGCATACCACCTCTGAAGTAGCGTGCTTGACTGGAATAGATTCCACCCATTTGGTAAAATAGTCTGTAGCAGTGAGAACATAGTTATGTCCTGCACTTGATGATGGATTCACTGCACCAATGAAGTCAATACCCCATTTCTGAAAAGGCTCCTCAATCACCACTAGTTTTAGAGGTAAGGCTGCCAATTTTGGTTTTCCAACAAACTGTTGGCATAGCTCACACCTGCGCACCCAATTGTACGCATCTTGGAATAGTGTGGGCTAATAGTATCGAGCTCGCAGAATCTTGTGAGCCGTTACAGGTGCTGAAAAATGCCCTCCACAAGCCAAATTGTGGAAAGCCTCCAAAAGTCTACCTTGTTGCGCTTTATCCACGCAATGGAGAAATACATCGTCAAGACTTCTCTTGTACAAACCATTGTCCCAAAGGACGTAGTTAGCTGCTTTTAACTTGACAGTTCTCTTTTCCTTATAAGACAAGTGAGAAGGACACTCACCATAGGTAAGGAAATGAGTGATATTGGAATACCACTCGTCAGTTGTAGTAACAAAAAGAACAGTTGGCGTGTCCACAACTTCTTCTTCGTCCCCTATCTCTTTTGGAACATTATCTACGATCAATTGACACAAACCTTTACCACGCACAAGCTTGGTAGGCTTGATATCCAGATCGAATTCTTGGATCTTAGCGATCCAATTACCTCTCTTTGTTCCAAACTCCTGTTGAGTTAGGATGGATTTGACTGTTGTATTAGGCACCATGACAACAGTGTGTGAGTTTAGAATATAGAACCTGAAATGCTTAACCGCTTTGACTACGGCATAGGCATGCTTCTCCATATTCGAATACTTCAATTCATGAGCTTTGAGAGGACAACTCATAAATGATATGGGGGATTCAATGCCTTCCTCATTCTGCTAAACCAGAATAGCTAAAAGTGTGTGTTCCGAAGCGTAGCTATAGACTACGAAATCCTTAGTGTAGTCAGGACAAACAAGAACTGGAGCATGAGCAATAGCTCTCTTGATATCCTCAAACGCTTCCTTACCTTCCGCAGTCCAACGGAAAGTAGTCTTACCCTTCATCATATTAACAATGTGATGGGTTTTTTCTGCAAACTCAAGAATGAACCTTCGCAGAAAATTCACCTTTCCAAAGAAAGAGTGAATAGCAGTCTTACTTGCTGGCAGAGTGAGACTTTGAATAGATTTAACTCTCTCTAGGTCAATCTTAGTACCTTCCCGGGATACAATGTGCCCGAGAAGCTTGCCTTCCGTCACCCCAAAAACTAACTTCTTGGGATTGAGGGAAATACCATTTTGCTGATAGCGTTCCAGCACTTGTCGCAAATGATGCACATGATCATGACAGTTTTTGGAGAAAATAGTCAAGTCATCAAGATACACCACGATGAACTTACCCATTTCATCTCTGAAGGCAAGATCCATCGCTCTCTGAAATGTTGCGCCAGCATTGATCAGACCAAAAGGCATTCTGCGATATGCAAATGTGCCCCGTGGTGTGGTGAAGGCAGTTTTGAACTGATCAGCTTCATTTACCTCCACTTGGTTATACCCCGAAAAACCATCTAACATAGATAGGATTTCTAAACCTGTCACTGTTTGCAATACTTGGTCCATGATGGGCAAAGGGTAGTTATCTTTCAAGGAAGACTGGTTGAGATTTCTGAAATCAACACAGATACGGATTTCTCCGTTCTTCTTCCTTACAGGTACTATGTTTGAAACCCATGTGGAATGATGAATTGGAAAAATTATCCTTGCATTCAGCATCTTCTAAATTTTAGAAAGAATCGTACCTAATATCTTTGGATTGTATTGCCTCTGCTTCTGTTTGTGAGGCAACAATTCAGCCTTGAGGGGAATTTCGTGTTGAACCTCCTTAGGCCTGAAAGACTTCAGGTCATCATAGGAGTAAGCCAAAACATCAATGTAATGGCGGAGGAGGGTAATGAATTTGGATCTTTCATCAGCAGTGCAACATTTTCCGATGTTGACCATCTTAGGATCTGCTTCCGTACCCAAATTGACCTGCTCAAATTCCATAGAGGAACTTGAATCCTGTTGCCGCTACTTGATATACCTGTCATGTTTATCAAAGAGTTTCTCAAGGGAAACCAAACCTTTTGGGATTTTATTTCCTTTCATTTGTAGAAATTCTTCACCAGTCTGTGAATCTACCTCAAAAACATATTCACGAGGTGGTGATTCACTTCCTTCAAAGTAAAGCTCATCAAAACTATCCATCTTTTCTAGGAAAGCAATGATTTGATTATCGCCATTGAACACCTGCCAATGGTCAGCGTTATCAGGTACACTTGGTCGGAAGACCAGCTCAATAGTGTACTTGTTTCCTTTGAAATCCTTGTGAGGCACCATGAGAGTGGCGGAAACAGCCAATGAATCTGCATGATCATTGAACTCTCTAGGCACTGCTGAAATATTGAAAGCATTGAAATCTTCAATGCAATCCCGTACGCGATTGTGATAGTGTCTCAGTCTTTCATTTTTTGTTTGGTACAAATTTCTTACTTGACAAACCACCAATTCGGCGTCCCCTTAAGCATGAAGGATTTTAACACCTCTGACACACGCAGCTTCCAATTCGAGCAACAAGGACTCATATTCGGCGGTGTTATTGGTATTGTCAAATTGTAACTTATATGAAAAAGGTAAAATATCACCTTGTGGCGATATCAAGACCACTCCGGCTCCAGAACCGGTAGAAGAACAGCTGCCATCAAATTCTAAAATCCAGACTCCATCAGAATTTGATTTCTTGGACTTTCTTTGGTCAGAAGATTCCTCTTCATCGGTGAGGGAAGAATCTGGAATTACTATACCCTTACCTGAACTTTCATCTAAAAACTCTTCTGAGTCTCCATCTGACATATCGGAGCTATCACCTGATGTAGCCTCATTTGATGAATCGGAACAATCTTCAGTAGGTAAGCCTCTCCATCTCTACAAGAAGGAAGTGAAGGATTCTCCACTCTTTTGTTTTGTACTGCAAAGGTCCGTCATAGATATTTCATGTTCAAAATTATAGGAGAAATGATTGACAAATTTTTCTGTGAGATCAGGGAAAGACCTAATGCCTAGGGGAAGATGTGTGAACCATTTAGCGGCTTGACCACTGAGGCTTCTTGGAAACAGTCTCATTAGATATGTATCGTTGTTCGAGACTTCTAAGCAAGCAATGTAGAACTCCCTAAGATGATCCATAGGGTCTCCCTTTCCCTTGTACTTGTCAAATTTGGGCATTTCAAAATTTTTGGGGAAAGGGGGCATGTACAGTGTTCGATCAAATGGATAGGGATAAATATCTTCAAAAGAATAATATTTGCTCTTGCCCCCAGTTTGTATATTGTCTACTTTTTAAATCAAGGCTTGTACAACACTTGTTAGATCCGGGGTTGGCGGAGGTTGTGGTGTGTAGGTTTACTGATTAATGAGATGTTGGAGATTGGGTGGGATTTGATGTTGGAGATTTTGGGAGATCGTGTGTTGGTACTGTGGGTTGGTGTTTTGGTTGAGTTGTGTGAGATATTGTTGGTAAGCGTGGATTTGTTGGATAATATGGGGAGGTATTTCAGGATTGGGATTATGTTGTGTTGATGGTGCTATAGGGTTTTGTAGATATGTGAGATTAGATGGGTTGACATTAGATGGGTTGACGTTGGATAGATTGGCATGAGATGCATTGACATTGGATGAGTTGGTCCTGTTGTAAGGTGGTTGTGAAAAGAATTGTCTCATGTAGGCTATGGTTTAAGGATTGAGTGGAGGCACACTTGTGGAAGCACTTGCATGCATGGGGCTCCCTTGGATGCCCAAGGTGATTTGTGAAACGGAAGGGTTTATGTTAGTTATGGTAGTGGATGTGATGACGGGTTGGGAGGTGGTAGGATTGGAGACATTTGTGGAAATTGTAGATGTGGTAACATTAGAGCTTGTGGGGGTGGTAGATATGATGGGAGTTGAGGTTTGGGATACAGTAGGTTGGGTGTTTGATGTAGATGGTTGGGAGGATGTGGTAGGATTGTTGTTAGAGGTGGATGGTTGGGATGTTGTCGTGTTGTGGGGTGGTTGGGCACCAATTTTGAGGAGGTAGTCAAGATATCTATTTGGATCCAACCTTAGGACTTTTTCAAGCATGTCCATGTTGTCAGTGTCTTGTGTAAAGTTCAAGACATCTTTCTCATCTTGGCTAATGGTGGTGACATTTTGGATGGGTGGTGGTGGTGGTGGTTGCAAGAAATGGAAGGGATTTTTATTGAGATTATATGTCGATATTTGAAAGACTGAAGGTAGATTGTATGTTTGGTTGATTGGTAGGTTGTTGTCATTGGTGTTAGGCATCCTTATGCCCATGTGTTGTCCAAAGTTTGCCATTGCTTGATTCTTTTTGTGTTGTGATCTAGTTATGGGCATGCAAGTGTATGGATTTGATTTTGAGGAGAATGAAAGGGAGATGAAGACCTTAGAGAATTCAAATTGATTTGTTGGACCCAAAGATGGATGTGGTAGTGGAATGGAGTAAAGGAAAAGATGAAAGGGTGATTGTAGCGTGATAAAGGATAGATTTTTACTTCTAAGAGATGACTCTTCAAAAAAGTGTTAATCTAAGGACGAAAAGAGTGGGTGGTATTAATTTTTTACACAAATTTGGACCAAAAAGGTAGATGATAGATGAAGTTTTCTTGAGGATGATTTGACGGAAGGGATTTTTTATGTTGATTTGGAGGGTGAAATTTTTAGATGAACTAGACGTTGGGTATGATGTTTTTGAAAAGAATTTGAAGGTCAACAAATGAGCTTAAGTAAGATCTAGTTTTGTGTTGCACATATGGATGTTTCTCTTTGTTTGGGGTAGACTAATGACCTTACACAAAGAAGGATGATTATTTTACTTGAAAGGTTGACTAATGACTCTCCAAGAAAAATATGATGTAAAAGATGAAATCTAGATCTAGCTTTAGCTCAAAGGGATGACGAGTTTTGGATGTTGGTTGATGGTTCTTTGATGGGTGTTTGGATTTAGAAGATTTTGGATATGTTTTTGATGAGAGAAGTGAAAGGATTTTGGAATGATTTCTTGTAACACGGATGTTTGTTTGATCCAAAAGGTATGCAAAGATTAATGAGGATGAATGGATATGAAATTGAGTGGATAATAGTATAGCAAGGGGTCTGATAATGATAATGATTGATTCTCTAAGGTCAAAATGAAGGTATGATTGGAATTTTTAGAAGAAAATGGGTGGGGTATTGACAGATTTTTTGGAAGGTGATTATGGATTATGGTCAGGCAGGTGCTAAAGATCACAATGGAATTTTTCTTAGTTTCAGGCATGTCAATCTACAAATAGCATCAATCCACAAGTGAAATGGTGCCAAAAATAGACAAAGATGGCACTGAAATAGGTTAGTGTTGGTCGAGGCTCTGAAAAAGATAGATTTTGATGATAAATTTGGATTTGTATTGATATGAAATTTGATCAAATGATTTTTGTTGTTTCTTGGCAAGTTTCTTGAAAGAACTTTAAGCACAATAACACATAATAACCAAGATTTTGTTTGTGAAAAGACGTGGGATTTTCTTAAACAAACACTTTGTACAACCTAAGGTGAAGATATGATAATATTTGTTGAATCCCCTACCTACGCTTATTCAAAGCAGGTAGCTCCAGGATCTTGGTAGCACCGGCTCCCCCATACAATGCACTCACTTCTCACGCATACCAAGATCTAGGTTTCCACGAAGGCTTGTCCCTCACCAAATCTTAGGATTGTCTCTACTACCTCAACTAAGAACCACATGAATTAGGGCCACTTCAAAGGTTACCCTTCTATGTCAACAAATAGAAGGTTTTTGGCTCACTAAAACAAAGGTTCGTAGTAAGTGCATTCGTTCAAGTGGCCATATGTGTGGCAGTGCTACTCTTCATTATGGAGTCTCCCAGCCTCCAAGGGTTACACCTTGGAGGGTTTTGGGGGAGATTGGTTGTCGGTATGACACAACACCTATTACTTGTGACTTTCGTCACAAACACATTATTTATATAGCAGCTCAAAAGAGCTTGGATTTAGCTTGTTGTCTCTTGGGTCATTCCCACCTTTTGAAGCGGGGTGGCAGGCCCTCTAAAGGTTTAACAAAAGTAACACAAACACAAAAATACTTTTGATCCCCAAGTTCATACAGGGATGTGAGGGGAGAGCATACATATATTTCGTACTTGGGTTACACTAAACAAGGTTTATTTTTTAGTTCTTAGATTATGTTGGGGATGATTTATGCAAGTGTTGTGAGAAGCTTTTGATTCCCAAGATCACCAATGGTGCAAGGGAAGAGCATACACTTTTCACCACACAAACATTATCATAAAACACTTCATACAATTGATTTGTTTTCTTGTTTAGATGAGTGAAAAATGCAGATTTGTTGTTCTTTTTAATCCAATGAATTATGATGCACTTTGTGGTTCTTTTTAAGCCCAAAATCGAGATGTTTGTAGATTTGTTGGCAAGCACTTGTTAATTTTAGAGCACCAAATTCAAATGTTTTTTCTATGCTAAGGCACACAAAGATTTTGTTTGTTGTTTGTTTTGATCAATTTTAGTGCACCAAATTGAAATGTTGTTTACACTAACATACAAGGGTTCCTTTTAAGCACCAATTGAAGTGTTTTTTTGACCTAAAGCTAAAAGATCCTATAAAAACTTGTTAGTGGCTCTAGAATAATGATGATGACCTACAAACATCTATCAGTCCCTACACAGAACCCGAGGTTAGCCTATGAAAATAGTACTAAAATAGACACAAAATGGTGCCACAGTAGACTGCAATGGCGCTACTAATAGAAATTGACATAGAACCTGACTACCCTAGAAAGTAGCACTAAAATACATACAGATAGCGCTGATATACAACATAGCGCTAACAAAGACATAGAATGTGCTAGAAAAAGAAATAGCGCTACTATATGTTACAAAATGTGCTTAAACTAAAGATTGTGCTAATATGTATGGGACAAAGGGTCACTGTGCATGTGTTTGAACGGTTTGGTCGACTGTGGAATGTGGTGCCGCCCTAGGTACTGATAGCCCTGATATGGGGTTGAAATTGTTAGGCTTGCAAAAACAAAGTTTTCCTAACCAAAACAGTGGGATAGACTGCAAAGAGAGGGGTCTTGTTAGTCTTGTTAGCCTAGTGAATGGAAACCAAAACAAGATGAAAGAAAAAATGTGTGTTTGGTTCTCAAGAAGATTTTGGCATGACCTCCCCCTTGTTTTCTCCTAAACACCTGCAAAAATGAGAGCCAATAACCTAGGAAGTTAGTAGGAAGATCAAAAAGAAGAACAAGGCGTGAGTAATATCCAACAAAAATTGTTGTGTTAAATAGCGCTGAAATAGTTAGAACATAATGCTAAAATTCACCACAAATGACACCACTGCGCAGGTAGATAGTACCACACCTGTAAACATAGCTCAAATCAACAAAACTCACAAGAAAATGATTAGATTGAGACCTTGTGGGTCCCACTGGGCGTGCCAATGTGATTAGGAAATCTAAACTGAGGTAAAAATACAAACTTAATGCATGCAAAACAAGAAGTTATACCTTGATATGAAGACCCAATCTCATGAGGGTGAAGGAGCTTGCACCCAAATACTCCAAGATATACCCTAGATACTAAGAAGAGATGTGAAATGCTCTCAAGCTCACAAATGCAACTCAAGAAATTACTTAGCTCAATGGATATTTTGGCATGGTAACATTACTTAGAAATTAGATGATCAAATGGCTTGGAGGATGTTGTATTTATAGGCATTTTGGAGAGATTTTGATCCAATGGTTGAGATTGATTTGGGAGATCAATGGTGGAGGATGAAGATGATGTGGAGGGCCTAGATTTCATCTTAGAAAATGGAGGGCTAGGAATAAAGATGAATTTTATATTCATCTTGGAAAAGGGGTGAATTAAATGAGGTTGGGTGAGATGGATTATTTGTGAATTAAAAATTCACATGGGGAAGAGTAAAATGAATTAAAAAGGTATTTGGGGAAGAGTGGATATTAATAAGTTATAACATGTGTAAGGGGTGTAAGAGATATTAAATAAGGGTTATGACACATGTGTATACAAAATTGATTTATATGAGATATATTTCAATTTTTTATTTGTGGGATGTGGGGAGGAGTGTTAATCAAGGTTTGACCATTTTAATTAGGGTGATTAGCCTAATTAATATGGCTGGAAAAAATTAGGGAATGGGTTAATGGGAGGTTAAGATTAATTAAATAAGGTTTTATTTAATTAATCCTAAGGCTAGGATGATATAGGCTAGGGTAGGTAATTAAATAATGACTATTTAATTACCTAGGGTAGAGATAGGTTAATTAGTAGGCTGAATTAATTAGTTAAACTTGATTTAACTAATTATTTAGTTTTAGTAAGGGGGAAATTGACCAAATAAATATTGCATATTTATTTAAGTAATTGGCTAAAGTTGAACTATTGAATTAATACAATTAATCCAATTGTTGGGGATAGAATGATGAAAAATCAGGTGATGAAGGGATAATTAATTAAATAAAAATTTAATTAATTGATTAGAAGGGAAATTGGTATGTTTAGAGATGTCAGGAGCTGATTTGATGATGGAGACATTTTTAGGTGTCTACAAAATGCAAAAGAGATACAAATATTGTTATTATATATATGTTATGCCTTGCTTATAAAGACAAGGATGAGATGTAGGATGTTGTAGTCATATGACAAGTGTCTTAATCCTATGACATGTGATGACTATAGGATAAGATGACAACTATCAACAACTAGACACAACTAGAAACATCTAGTAGACTCACTAAGTCAACTTAGCATGTGTGAGTTATGTGTGATGTGTGAATATTGTTTAACTAATAAATAGTTAAATAATATGAATTGTCCACACAAGGGTAAACCAATTAGGTAATAACCCTATTCACACCAACACCCCCCTTAAGTGCAACTTAGGGAGTAGCTGACTAAACCAAGATGCAATGATGGATGAAGATGATGGGTCCTGGCTATTAGGCCATGTTAGGTACCCATGTAAAATAAATCTCAAGTGGAGAAAAGGAGAAAACCTCATGGGACAAAACTCCTCTCCAAAAGTTAGAATGAATAAAAACAATGAAAGTGAAAGAAGTGATAGTAGGAGGACTCAACATGAACCCCCAAGGACAACTTCTATCACATATATATAATCAAATACCCCCCATAGGAGAGCAAGTGTGACATTATAGGTCCCCCCATAATGAAGTAGCTCCTGTGCCGATGGTGAATGCCTGAAGACGAACGTTGGAAAGTGTCCTGTACATGTAAAGAACATTCCTCCTCTTAGGAAGAAACCAATCCAAAGGCAAGGTATGTGTAGGATCATGATGGACCGAACCCTACCTCTAAGTGGCAATGAAATGTTGGATCTAGGGCATACAACTGAGAGGGGGGGGGTGAATCAGTTGTATAGAACTTGTTCTATTTCAAACACTTTATTCTCTGTTGTTAGTTAGCAGCATATCAAATAATCATTCATGGAAGCACAATACATAAACACAAGAGTAGATAAGCATCAACACATTGAACACCAAGATTTTGACGTGGAAAACCCGGTTAAGGGAAAAACCACGGGGTGATTAACCCAAGAATTATTCTCTGTTAGAAGAATAAGGAAAAATGAATGGCACATGCCAATAAGGGCTCACTGCCCGAGCACACTGCTCACAAAGAGGCCCACTGCCTACAAGGAGACACACTGTCTACAGAGTGATAAAAATCACAGTCTTGAACTGGAGAATGACATCTCTACCATGTCCGGATCAGTTCCAATTAAGCCCAACAATCTCTGCTCTGCCTTTCGCACCTTTCTTCGCTACACCATGCTCATCCACATGCCACACACTGAAATGAATTCACAAATCATTATTTATACAAGACATCGACTTAGGAACAAGCATCTAAGTCGGCAAGCAACCATAGGAGTATCCGCAAGATGAATAACACATCCAGTCGGCTATCACAAGAACATTCGCAGGATGAACAACTCATCCGGTCGGCTAAACAGAGCAATAACTTCATCCGGAAGAATAACTTCAATTCCGGGCTCTACCATCAATGCGGACCAACAACACAACCTAAACATGATTCAAGAACCTTTACAAGCCTGTCTGAATGTCCGGATACATCCGCACTTCCTCTGCTTACTGGGATCTCTTGTCTTCCTCATCCGGAACTTCAAGAACACAGTCTGTCGTTACTGTCATAATGCAAGAGGTACTTCCGGACCTCCAAATCACACACAAATCAGGATGACACATCACAAGGACATCTAAAACACTCCTTCCAATCCGCAGATTATGATAATACAATTCCGGACCTCACCGGACCTTTTTGTGATCCTCTGTCACCTCCGGATACTTGCCGGACCCGGTTCTATACCGGCAGCCATAACTCCTTCAGATCTTCATGCGGACCTCTGAAATCTTAACTGTAGCATCTCAAGACTCATATCTACTAACCCTTTAATCCGCATCCTCCGGTTCTCATCCTATACAGTATATTTACCTTCTTCTCATCACTGTTCTTTACTGTTCCTGACTGAGGCTAATTTTCTCAATATCCTCAGCACAAAGCTCATCAAATCCTTCTTGTCAATGCAGTATGAGTATGTTGACATCAATGACAACAATGGCTCACCTCATACTTGCAACAATCTCCCCCTTTGTCATTGATGGCAACATATGATGTGAAAAACCATCAAGACAAGAACTTCTCTTTTCTGTCACAGCTCCCCCTATCAACAACAACTCTTCACATGTCTTCCTTTGCTGCTCCCCCTTTGATCATCAACCACTTGTTTTTCACATGTCTTCTCTCCCCCTTTGACATCAATGGCAAAGGGCTCATACTTGTAACTCTCATGCATCAGAATAATACCAGCTGCTCCCCCTTAGTTGCAGCTCCCCATTAGTCCGGATCACAAGATATGACTGTGATTGCCACCGGACTGATGCACATCAGTGCATCTTAGTTCATCACCGGAGGGGCCATGACCCCTAACTTCTCCCGGAGATATTCAAAAGAGTCCTTGGGAAGAGGTTTTGTAAAGATATCTGCAATCTGATCCTTGGAGGGAACATACTCCAATCTGACTTCTTCCTTGTTTACTTGTTCTCTCAAAAAGTGAAATTTGATAGATATGTGCTTAGTCTTAGAATGCAATACCGGATTCTTGGAAATATTAATTGCACTTGAATTATCACAGAAAATTGTAATAGGCTCCTCATATTCAACTTTGATGTCTCTTAGCATCTGCTTCATCCACAAGATTTGAGTGCAACTACCTGCTGCTGCAATGTATTCTGCTTCAGTTGTAGACAGAGATATTGCATCTTGTTTCTTGCTTAGCCAAGAAACCAATCTCTTCCCCAAAAAGAATGCTCCACCACTAGTGCTCTTCCGGTCATCCACATCTCCTGCCCAATCTGCATCTGTGTAAGCATGAAGAGAGAAATCCGGATCTCTAGGATACCATAGACCATACTCAACTGTCCCTTTCAAGTATCTAAAAATTCTTTTGATGGCCATAACATGAGATTCTCTAGGATCAGCCTGGAATCTTGCCACAAGACCAACAGCTTGCATTATATCTGGTCTAGTTTGAGTGAGATACAACAATCCACCAATCATTGATCTATACTTTGTCTGATCTGCCTTTGGAGAATCATCATCTTTGCTTAACTTACATCCGGTTGCCATAGGAGTGTTCATAGGCTTTGAGTCTTCCATACCAAATTTCTTTAACAATTCTTTCACATATTTGGTCTGAGAAATGAAGATCCCTTCTTTTGTTTGAGTAATTTGCAGACCCAAGAAGAAATTCATTTCACCAAGCATAGACATTTCAAACTCACTTTTCATCTGATTTGCAAAAGTTTTACACATACTATCTCTTCCTCCAAAAATGATATCATCCACAAACACTTCAACAATCAGAATGTTTTCATGATCAATTTTGAAATATAAGTTGCTGTCAGCAGTACCTTTGTTGAATCCAATCTGCACAAGATGCTTATCCAACCTTTCATACCATGCTCTTGGGGCTTGCTTCAATCCATACAAAGCTTTCTTCAACTTGCAGACCATATCATTATTATCAGACAATTGAAATCCATCCGGTTGTTCAATGTAGACTTCTTCTTCCAGATCACCATTTAGGAAGGCAGACTTGACATCCATCTGATATACCTTGAAATCTTTGAAGGCAGCAAATGCAAGAAGTAATCTGACTGCTTCAATTCTTGCTACCGGAGCAAAAGTCTCTTCAAAGTCAATTCCTTCTATTTGAGAGTAGCCTTTGCAGACCAATCTAGCTTTGTTTCTGATTACTTCACCAGCTTCATTTAGTTTGTTCCGGAAGACCCACTTGGTTCCAATTACATTCCTGTCTCTAGGTCTGGGAACAAGATCCCAAGTATGATTTTTCTCAATTTGCATCAGTTCATCTTCCATTGCTTTGGTCCAATTTTCATCATTGCAGGCTTCATCTATTGTTTTAGGTTCAATCCTTGAAATCAGACAACATTCATTCTGATCTTGAGCAATATTCCTTCTAGTTTGTACACCTTTGCTTCTGTCACCTATGATCTGATCTTCAGAGTGATTCAGTTTTACATACCTTGGAATTTTGGGAGTATCCAGTACTGCTGTTTCTTGATCAGGCTCATTTAAACCTAACTCTTCTTCCTGATTTACCGGATCAGGCTGACTCTGTTTCACCGGAGAGGATTGAGTTCCTTGAACACTATCTTGGTCATCTTCATCAAATTCATAAAATCTTGAAGGCTTCTCAATTCCTTCATCAACCTTTACATTGGTACTTTCTATCATCTTCCTCAATCTCTTATTGTAACACCGATATGCTTTGCTTTGAGTGGAGTAGCCCAAGAAAATTCCTTCATCACTTCTAGCATCAAACTTTCCTAGATCTTCATCTCTTTTAATATAACACTTGCTACCAAATACCCTGAAATATTTCACAGTAGGAGTGATGCCAAACCAAAGTTCATAGGGGGTCTTACCGGTGTTGTTTCTGATTTGAACTCGATTGAGAGTGTAGACTGCAGTGCTGATAGCTTCTTTCCAAAACATTTGAGGAACATTTGCTTCCAACATCATTGTCCTAGCAGCTTCCTGGATGGTCTGGTTCTTTCTCTCAACTACTCCATTCTGCTGTGGAGTCTTAGGAGCAGACAACTGTCTCCTTATACCCTGTTTCTCACAAAAGTCAATGAATTCACCAGATGTAAATTCACCACCTCTATCAGACCTTAGACACTTTAGTTTCAATCCGGTTTGATTCTCCACCATAGCTTTGAAGATTTTGAACTTCTCAAAAGCTTCTGATTTTTCTTTTAGAAAGGTAACCCACATCATCCGGGAATGATCATCAATTAACAACATGAAATATCTATCACCTTGCTGACTCTTGATTCTTGTCGGACCACATAGATCAGTATGTACTAATTCCAACAATCCGGTAGAAGACTGATCTTTGCTTTTAAAAGAGACTCTGCTTTGTTTGCCTAACTGACATTCTTTACACACACTGTTTGTAGGTTTTATCAACTTTGGAAGATCTCTCACAGCCTGAGTATTGCTTATTTTGATGATGTTATCAAAATTTACATGACACATTCTTCTATGCCATAACCAACTCTGATCAATTTGAACAAACAAACAACTTTTATTTGAACCAACCAGATGAAAGATGTTACCTCTTGTCTGAGTACCGGATGCAATTTCAGTTCCGGAGCTTGTAAAGATTCTGCATTTTCCATTCTTGAACCGGAGATCATAGCCTTTGTCCACTAACTGACCAACACTGAGAAGATTGTGCTTCAATCCTTCAACATATAGTACATTACCTGTTTTGCTCTTACCATCAAAGGAAATAGTTCCCCTACCTCTGATTCTGCCAGCAGAATTGTCACCAAACTTTACCATTCCTCCTTCATATCTTTCCAAGTCTAAGAACTTATTCTTGTCACCAGTCATATGGTGAGAGCATCCACTGTCAATAACCCAATCATCCTTTTCTTCCACTTGAGCAGCCAAGGCTTTTTCAACAACTTTGTGATTGACAGATTCAGAGAGCAAGGAATCTTCTTCCTTGATGGCTATAAACACCCACTCATTTCCGGATTTGCTTCCTGGATCTGATTCATCATCTGTTACTCCTTCATTGTCATCTTCTTCATGAACATAATAGCAATTCTTTTGAAACCTTTGTCTGTGAGTATTAGATCTTGCAGATCTCTCCGGACATCTTGAGGCAAAATGACCAATCTTATTGCAGTTAAAACACTTAAAGGGTAGTTTTCCTTCATACTTACCGGATCCTCTTGGCAGTCTCTTTGCAATGAGGGCTTCAAGTTGAGCTGTTTCTGCTTCTTCTTCTTCCATGTCTCTTCTTGCTTGATCATACCATGACATTTTCCTTGATGAGTTTTCACCCGGATCAAATCTCTGTTTGCCTTTCACATAGGCACTGGCTTTAAAAGCAGACTCAGTCTTGGGTGGATCATCTCCAAACTCGGTCATTTCAAATGCAGCTAGTTTGCCAGCCAATTGTTCTCTTGTGACAGTTGTGTGGGCTCTGAATTCATCAATGGCAGCAACTTTGATTTTGTAGGCAGCAGGAAGGGATCTTAGGATTTTGCAGACAATCTCATTTTCATCTAGAGTTCCACCAGCATTTCTGATTCCACATACCAGCTCATTTACTCTTGGCATAAAGGTAGTAATGTTTTCATCATCTCTCATTTTCAATCTTTCAAATTTCCCTTTCAGACTTTGCAACCTAGCACTTTTGACAAACTCATCTCCTTCATACAGAAGTTCCAGTTTAGTTAGGATCTCATATGCAGTTGGTAGGTCAATGACATTCGAGAGATCTGAGTCATTCAATGCGCTTAGAAGAGCTTCCTTGGTCCGCAGATTGTTTTCAGCTTCTGTGGTTTCATCAGGAGTTGTCGGACCACCTTGTGGGGGTATATATGGTTTTGAAATCATAGCCAAGTATGCTTTTCCCATACATTCCAAATGACACTTCATGCGACCTTTCCAGAGAGTGAAGTTGGTTCCATCGAACTTCGGACTATCCTTCTTGTATGACGACATCCTGGATCACCTCAAGCGGTTAAGCTCCTATCAGAGGAACTCAGCTCTGATACCAATTGTTGGATCTAGGGCATACAACTGAGAGGGGGGGGGGTGAATCAGTTGTATAGAACTTGTTCTATTTCAAACACTTTATTCTCTGTTGTTAGTTAGCAGCATATCAAATAATCATTCATGGAAGCACAATACATAAACACAAGAGTAGATAAGCATCAACACATTGAACACCAAGATTTTGACGTGGAAAACCCGGTTAAGGGAAAAACCACGGGGTGATTAACCCAAGAATTATTCTCTGTTAGAAGAATAAGGAAAAATGAATGGCACATGCCAATAAGGGCTCACTGCCCGAGCACACTGCTCACAAAGAGGCCCACTGCTTACAAGGAGACACACTGTCTACAGAGTGATAAAAATCACAGTCTTGAACTGGAGAATGACATCTCTACCATGTCCGGATCAGTTCCAATTAAGCCCAACAATCTCTGCTCTGCCTTTCGCACCTTTCTTCGCTACACCATGCTCATCCACATGCCACACACTGAAATGAATTCACAAATCATTATTTATACAAGACATCGACTTAGGAACAAGCATCTAAGTCGGCAAGCAACCATAGGAGTATCCGCAAGATGAATAACACATCCGGTCGGCTATCACAAGAACATTCGCAGGATGAACAACTCATCCGGTCGGCTAAACAGAGCAATAACTTCATCCGGAAGAATAACTTCAATTCCGGGCTCTACCATCAATGCGGACCAACAACACAACCTAAACATGATTCAAGAACCTTTACAAGCCTGTCTGAATGTCTGGATACATCCGCACTTCCTCTGCTTACTGGGATCTCTTGTCTTCCTCATCCGGAACTTCAAGAACACAGTCTGTCGTTACTGTCATAATGCAAGAGGTACTTCCGGACCTCCAAATCACACACAAATCAGGATGACACATCACAAGGACATCTAAAACACTCCTTCCAATCCGCAGATTATGATAATACAATTCCGGACCTCACCGGACCTTTTTGTGATCCTCTGTCACCTCCGGATACTTGCCGGACCCGGTTCTATACCGGCAGCCATAACTCCTTCAGATCTTCATGCGGACCTCTGAAATCTTAACTGTAGCATCTCAAGACTCATATCTACTAACCCTTTAATCCGCATCCTCCGGTTCTCATCCTATACAGTATATTTACCTTCTTCTCATCACTGTTCTTTACTGTTCCTGACTGAGGCTAATTTTCTCAATATCCTCAGCACAAAGCTCATCAAATCCTTCTTGTCAATGCAGTATGAGTATGTTGACATCAATGACAACAATGGCTCACCTCATACTTGCAACATGAAAATACTAAAAATTAGACTTAATCAAGTTCATGTGAAAATTTGAATGGATTATCTACACAATTTGAAAAATATGTAAGAACAAAATTTGTAGAGAATTGAATCTAGTTTATGGGCTACTATTTAAAAAAAAAATTAAATTTACTTAGTGTTAAATGAATATTTCAATGAACAACTATTAAATTTTTCAGAAAAAAATAAAAAGTGGGTGTCATTCCAGCCAACCTAACTATGAGCAAAAAAATGTTTTTTTTTAATCTTTCCAAATAAGTAGAGGACTCATGCTCGGATATGACGCATATTTTTTTGAAATTTTTTTCCAAGAAAATAATTAGTTATGATTCTTTTACTATGACTTTTTTAAAAAACTAAAAATTAATTTTCCAGCCAACCTAACTCGATAAAAAAAATTGGAATTCAATTTTTTTTAACCTATAGCTAGAGAAGCATAGAGTGTGACACATCTTTCAGATCTGAAAAGGGTGAAACAGTTTGAAAGTTATGGATGTTTTTCAATAAGTGTGTCCATCATGATTTCAGACACACTATATAGAAAATTATTAATAATTTTTTAATAAAATGATAATTAAGAAAATCTTATATTTTTAGAAAGCTGACAATTTCTTCAATAAACTCTTTTCATTTTTATCAATTTTGCATAAAAAAAAAGTCATCAACATGAAGGGTGAAGTTCAAAGAAGAGATTGAAACCAGTAAACACATTAGAATTCAGGGAAAGTGAACTATGACAGCCCCAAGCCTAAATACAAGGCAAAACTAAAGAAAAATAGATATCCATTTTGGGGAGATAGAAATGGATATCCATTTATGGAATTATAGAAATCTCTCTCTCTCTCTCTAGCTCTCTTTGTCTCTATCCTTCTCCATCTCTCTCTATCTCTATCACTCAATCCTCTATTTTTATCTCTACCCCTTTTATCTATATCTCTCAATCTCTCCATCTCTATATCATATCTCTCTATCTCTACCCCTCTCTATCTCTATCTCTATCTCTCCCTCTCTCCCTCTCTTTCTCTCTATTGCTATCTATCTATCTATCTCTCCCTTTCTATCTCCCAATTTCTCTCTCTCTCTCTATCTCTCCCTTTTTATCTATTATCACATAGATTTGCACCCAGTGTTGAAGGCTTTCAGGGTTCCAACAATCTAGTTAAACATTGAGATGACCTCCAGGTGTGGGACCCTACAAGGAGGCCAAATCTCTAGAGAGAGGTTGGTTCCTTTGTTAAATGAGAGATTCAGTGAACCTAAGACTAAACCTAATCTATCCACATGTTATGAAAAGAGGAAGAAGAAATAAAACTAAAAATAAAGGGGAGGTGACACTAGTTTGAATATGAGAAGGCCCTCAACACAAGTATGTATGCATAGAATAACAATATTCAACAAACCAACATACACAAATCATGAATGACTTGCAGAGGTAAGAGAAACTAAATGAAATCCAAGAGGGAAGATGCATCCATAGATGAAGATCAAATAGAAGATACACAAAGCAAAGGGCAATTCATGAGAAGGTAAAATCTGATGTCTATTATCAAAGAGGTAAGATTACAATTACAAGAGTTATGGTTTTTTAGACCAAAAACCAACCTAAATATATTACATTTCATGCCTTATATAGCATTACAATGGAGTGCCATTACCTACTGTAATGAATGCACACATGGGCCTATAAGAGATATTTCTATGCTAGAAGGGACGTCTACTTGCAAGACTTCAATGGTAAAATATCTAGATCCATCGAGTAGCTGGAAGATATTTTGGGTCTTTAATGCAAGAAGCTAAATCACTCACCAGCAACAATCAATGTGAAATATCTGCCTTTGGAAAGCTTTCGTAACACTTCAAGTCAGCCATTGATATGTCTTGTCGGTTGAGTCTACAAATCCTTCCTTAGTCGGCAACTATCCTGATATCTGGATGTGCATATTCATATTTGGATCATAATTTTAAAGTAAGAATATTCCTCAAAAATCTTGCCAAATGAAAGAGGAGAAAATTCTAAGCAATTTTGCCTTTTGGATCATGTAGAAATTCCTCAGGATGAGGGAGATATTCACGGTCAAAGTTACGGTCAACGAGCATATGGATATCCATGAATATCCCCAAGGTCTACACCTTCATAAGCATCTAGACGATAAATCCAAACCGACACAGTAGCCTTCATATCCTAATATGTGGAGGCACCTGTCAAATTTACCTTCGTAGCATGGAGAAGCCGTCATCCGCATAGATATCTGATGTCAAGATGTTAACTTTAAATACACTACCCCTGAATATCTTGATGATGTACATGACATAGAGTTTTGTTAGAGAGGGTTTCTGGATGACCTCATCAAGATGATAACTTTGTAGGATAATTTGTTGGTGGCAGAATGTCTAGATGATGTCATCATCATATGCACTTCTTTAGGGAGAGGACCAGACGACGTCATCGGGACATTCGCAAAGGGCATGGATATTAGGAAAGATCTAGACATTAGGAAATATCTGGATGTTAGGAAAACATATGGGTGTTTCCTAAGGTCAACACATTTGGGAAGTATCTGGATCTTGGTTAAGATCTAGATGTTAAGAAAACATCTAGATATTAACCAAGGTTAGATATCGACCAAGATCTGAATGTTAGTTAAGATCCAGATGTTAGGAAAACATCCAGATATTCACTAAGGTCTGGATACTAAAGAGATATTGGGATTTTAGCTAAGGTCCAGATATTGAGATAATATCCAGATATTAACTAAGATCCAGATATCTAGATATTAGATATCCATACAAAAGACCAAGTATGAAGATGGAGAAATATCTGCAAAGGAAGACATTGAATACTGAAGATTTCTAGGTTTTTCTGGGTTTTTTACAAGGATTCTCCAAATGAGGATTTAGGGATTTTTGCAAGGTAGATCATTGGGATTTGAAATATTTAAGTCTTGGGTGAATGCAAAGAGATGGGGGACCAAAAATTTGCCACCATGGGACTTTTTGGTCTAAAAGTAAAAAAAAATGCAAGCGCATTATAATGCACTCACTTTTTGGTTTGCTTAAAAGAAAAAAAAAACACCATTTCTCCTCATACAGCCACAACCATTGAGAGAAACAATAGAAAAAAACTTAGTTCAAAGCACGATCATGTTGAAGGGAAGCCTCTCCAAGAGAGTGTAAGAGAGAACAACCAATTCAAGTTGCCACCTCACCACCAAAGACAGCGTCGAGCAAATTTGGAGGGTCTAACACATGAAGAAGGTACGGTTTGACTGATTTTTGTTAGTTTGAGAAGAATTTTTGAGTTTTGCAATGTTTGATTTGTTTCTATATTGTATTTACAATTATTGGGGCAAGAGAAAACCCAAATCCAACTGAGGAGGGTGAAAACAACCCACAAAACCCTCCAAACCCTCAAAACCCACCTTCACTTCCTCACAATGTAAGGGATAGTTAAGAGAACTACCTAGGGATAATAGAAGAAAAAAAGAAACATATTCAAACTATTATTCAAATGCTAAACAATCCAAGTGGAACCACTGATTGTAGGAGGGCGCTTGCAAAGTCACTAGAGGAGATTGTTTCCCACACCGATTTGGTGACAAAACAAATCACTGAATTCCAAGACTATAGGGAGAGGGGTCGAAAATATTATGCTAACAAGTTGTCATATGAACAAGTCAAGAATGAAAAATTACAAAATCTCAATTATGTGCACACTTTATTAATCCCAAAACCGGCCAAATATTAGAAGAAAGTTGCAAATGGTTTCCTATTCATTGGTGTAGGAATGAAGAAATATCCCAAAACTTTTGGGATACATGGTACATGGTCTTAGATGAGCACCCATACAACAATGATGAGGTACCACAATATTTCTTGAGGAAACTCCATTGCAAGTTTGTCCTCAAGAAGATTCCCAATTATTTTGACATTCGTGAGTTCTAGGGTAGAGGTGGTGGCTCTGCTCAAGATAGACCCAAGGATTAGCAAGATGAAACTATGTGCCTCTACCCCTATTGAGGCCATAACATAGGTCACTCCCTTTAGCTTTGAAGGAGAGTGCTGAGGTGGAGACATTACATTCATTGACTACTCTCACCCAAACTCTATCATATCATGCCGATGATCTTACCCAGGTTGATGAGGGTGAGAGAAGTAGGCATCATGTGTCCCCACATTTATGCAGTTCATGTGAGAACCTATGTGATTATGGGACATAGGATGCAAGGCAGGACTCTCGACAGGATGCTGCGACGTAGGACGCACGACAGGACTCTTGGCAGGATGTTACGATGCAGGGGTAGCATCCATTGATGGAGGCATCCATATTCAATGATCTTATTCTCAGTGATGATATGTTACAGCATACATTTGGTATTGACTCTCAGGTAATTTGTTACAAGTTTCATCTTGATTTAATATATTGTTATTTGAAATTTATAATTGATTTTATATGATTATTTATATTATAAGTGAGAAATAATGTATGCAATTGTTTGCGCAATGAAATTCTAGGGTCAGGGTCTTCATTCTGCCTCTGTTAGGCATCCATTAGCCAATTATGAGAGGAGGTCAAGTCAGTAGGTATGTAATTTATCACATGATCATAAATATTGTAGATATGTCAATGGTAATATTATTTTGTGACAATTTGATGATTTCAACAGTCACCAACACCTCCACGGTTTCCTTGGTTGCCTGGACACAAATCCACCACTTTTACGGAGGTAAATTTAACCATTTCTAATCATTATGCATTTTTAAAATAATGTTATGTATTTATTTTGGTTGAATAATCTTGAACTTGACTTTTAGATGCTAAATGTGGCTCAACTCCTCCTCATCTTCGTGAGTCAGTGCAGATAGGTATTGCTGCAACCATGATTTCTTCAAATCCTTTGACCGAGGTATGAGCCAATAACATGAAAATATCATAATTTTGTATTTCTTGTTTTATCTCATGTCATTTGATGTACATAAATGATATTTATGTTTAGTCAATTTTGCTTCTTGATGCTTCTCACAAGAGGTCACAACTCTAGCCCGTCCAACTATAGACAAAGAAGCTAGAGACAAGATGATGGAGATTGATCATCAGATGGCGGTAAGTGATTGATTACATATGTGATGTTATATATTTCATGTACATTTTCGATAGTAATGTGTATATTGTTTGATAGTATTAATAGGTGGGGTTGCATGAACTTGAACTATCGAGGAGGTCTACTCGATGGTAGAGAGGGATGAGTCACGGATTGGCTCTCCATCTTCATAGTAAAGCAAAGGCGCATGATTATTTCATAAAAGTCCATAGGAAACTAGTTTTTGGGACATTTTTTGTATGCCTAGATGGATTTGTATACATACTTTTGTATGTTACTGATGTATATTTTTTTATATATGCCTGTATGGCTTTGTTTGGACATGCCTATATGGCTTTGTATGTAAACTAGATGTTATGTTCATGACATTATGTATATGATAGTTTATATTAAATCTTTAATATGATGATCAATTATCGTTATAGGAATTTAGTTTTACACGTGTCAATTGCATTTGCTTAAAAGTTTATAAATTATTTTCAAATAATCCATTTTGTGCATATCTTGGAATCATTGCATTATGTGGGACTGTGCATTTCTTTGAGGCATCATTTCAAATAGTTTATGCTTCCATACTTTCCATACATGTCTACAAGGGCAGTTACAAATACAATACATGTGACAAAATTCCTATATCATTTATGCTTTGATGGTTGTCAACACTATGTTCCCCAGACCCCATTCTGGCATAGGCAAGGAGGAAGTTGGATAAGGTTGTGCAATTTGGTTTTAGACGTGCCAAAATTTGTGTTTGGTTGAAATTTACTATTGTGCATTTGCTTGAGAGTTTTTAAAGCCTTATGAAAAACCCATTTCATGTGTATCTTGTAATCATTGCATTCCATGAGACAACATTTCTTTGAGGCATCATGTTAAACAGTTCAGATTCATTGTATATGCTTCCACACTTTGCATACATGTCTTGCAAGGTACTTACAACTACAACATTTGACAAAATTCCTATATCCTTTATTCTTTGATGGATGTCTATATCGTGTTCCAAAGATACCACTTCTAAGGTTTTTGGAATTTGGCTTTACACTCACCAATTGCATTTTCTTGAAACTTTCGAAAGTCTTATCAAAAAATCCATTAAATGTTCATATCTTGCAATCATTGCATTCCATGAGGTGACATTTCTTTGAGGCATCATGCCAAACAATTCACATGCCTTGTCTATGCTTCCACACTTTGCATACATGTCTCTGAGGGCAGTTGTAACTACAACATCTAACACAATTCCCATATGTTTTATCCTTTGATGGATGTCCATTTTGGCATAGGCAGGGAGGATACTCACTAAGGTTGTGGAATTTTTCTTTACACCTGCCAATCACATTTTCTTGAAAGTTTCTAAAGCCTTATCAAAAAATCTATTTTGTTCATATCTTGCAATCATTGCATTCAATGAGGCGACATTTCCTTAGGGCATCATGCCAAATAGTCCATGTGCCTTGTCTATGCTTCCACACTTTGCATACATGTCTACAAGGGCAGCTACAAAATTACAGCATGTGACAAATTTCATATATCCTTTATGCTTTGGTGGTTGTCCATACATTGTTCCAAACAATCTATTTTGGTGGATGTTCATACCCTATTCCAAAGATCCCATTTTGGCATTTACACCTGTCAATTGCTTTTTCATGTATGTTTCTAAAGCCCTATCAAAAAATCCATTTTATACATATCCTGCAATCATGGCATTCCACAAGACCACATTTATTTGAGGCATCATGTTAAACAATTCACTTGTCTTATCTATGCTTCGACATTTTACATATATGCCTTATAGGGCAGTTGCAACTACAATATCTATCAAAATTCCCATATCCTTTATGCTTTGATGGATGTCCATGTACCATGTTCCAAAGATCTTAGTTTGGCATTGGGAAAGAGGATGCAGTGAAAGGTTGTGGAATTTGGATTTACACCTGCCTATTGCTTTTGCTTAAATGTTTCTAAAGCCATAACAACAAATCCATTTTGTACATATCCTACAATAATGGCATGTTCCCTAAGACCACATTTATTTGAGTCATCATTCCATGCAAGTACAATATTTGATAAAATTCCCATATGTTTTCATATTTTGCATACATAGTTTTTGTACTAGACTCTTTTTGTATCCTGTCAAATAGTTTACTTGCCTTGTCTGTGCTTCCACATTTTGCATACATCCTGATAGAATAGACCTTGTAGATGTAAGTAGCATCATGATGCATCCTGATGGAGAAGTTGACCTTTTTGATGTGTTGTTTGGTAGCAGACCTTTGTTTGTGATGATTGTGGACTTGGAGGCAACAACTTTATGATCCTCTTGCAGTGTTAAACTTGCAGGCTTGATAGATTCTCTTGCATATGTGTTGTTGCAGATTGTAGTGTTGTTGCAGTTATGTGTTGGCATGGTTTCTCACTAAGTTGACTATTTTGGATTAATGGTACATGTTCCATGGAGTGGCTTTGTGCAACTCTTTCTTTTGTATTGCTTGGTCTAGAATATTGAGGTTGTTTGTTGCTGCAATAAAAAGTAACATTTGTTCATTCATTGAAGCAACATTAGAAATTGAATTTAAAGTTAGCCAAGGAGGCATTATCTAGTGACAATGATCATAGTGTTGTTTGTCAAGTGTGACAACACTCCACACTAAAATGCATAATATTGAGGAGTAATCATATTTTTTTGTGGTTTGGCATTTTGGAGTGACAGTGGTTTGGTCATCTTTTATGCATCACAAATTGAAACAGTTTATAGTTCTTTTTTTTAAATATATATATATATATATATATAGTTGGAAACAAGGCAAATAACTGAGAGCGGGGGGTGAATCAGTTATCTTAAATATCTTAACTTTATTTCTTCTTTAATAATAGTGCATCATCAAAACATAAGATCATACATAATCATGAGAGCAAAAATAAAATCAACACACATAACACAAGGATTTTTACGTGGAAAACCCTGTTAAGGGAAAAACCATAGGGTGACTAACCCAAGATTGTATTCTCTGTTAAAAGAATAAGAAGTACAAAATGGCACTATCCAATTAGGGCTCATTGGCCGAGCACACTGCTCACAAGAGGCACACTGCCTATAAGAGACTCACTTTTTACAAAGTTTATAGAAGGTAACCAGATGTTTGAACTGAAGAGAGGCATCCACATATGTTGAGGTTTAGTTTCGGTTAGGCTCAATATACTAATCTAATGCACTTCATTCTTCCTCTACTTTAGTGCTGATGTTCTGTCACATAACGGACTTGTATTGCTACTTCCACACTTCTCTGCCTTTTCTTGCACTCTATATCATCACACACACCTTCATACCAAAATCCATTTGGTATATATATTTGCATCAAGGATTTCAACATCTTTCTAGTCAGCAACCAAAATACTTAAGATATTTACACAACACTGATCTGTCAGTTGAATCCATGCTTAATATGTGATGCATATCAAAGACATAGACATAGAAGTCATCAATCATGTGGGTCAACCATGTATGATCCCTCAAATAGCTTGATCACCATCAATTTCTCATTCGGATTAAAGTTTGATGCTCTGCTAGTTAGTTCTTCCTCAGTCTACTCCTGTTAGGAACCCAACACTTAGATGCTCATATCTTTTCAATCATTCATCACCGGAGGCTCAATCTCTAGAATGTAGTAGTCATGATACTCCTCTTGACTTGTCCAAGTCCGTAATTTTCTAAGTTACACCACCTGAGAGATCCGGACCTGATTGTCAGACCTTTCTGCATGCTCTATTCTTTCTCACCAAACCAAAACACTCTTCAATCTGTCTTCTGGTATAGACATACTATGTGCTACAGATGTGTGGGATAGACTTTGTTGCCATCAATGATAACACTCATGAATCCACATAGTGTCTCTTGCCAACAATCTCCCCCTTTGGCATTGATGGAAACACTTAGTGAAAAATGACTAAGTGTCGTAGAAAACTCCCATTTGGTTGATGCTCTATCTTATGCACTATTTTACCAGAGCTCCCCCTCAATTAGATTCTGTATTTTTTACTACTCCTCACTCCCCCTTTGACATCAATGGCAAAGGGTGGAATCCACACACCAACATTTGCAAAAATCATCCTATATATAACCGCATAAATATATATTCATGTTATACTTACATATACTTAAGTATATCCACAAAAGTGGTCTTCAACTGAACAAATTTTGTTGCCCAACTCTGTTTCATCCTATCCAAAATTGAGCTGTGACCACTCAACAAAAATGCATAAGCTTCTTCCCTTCTTAAGTCTACTGGATCACTAGTATGGGTTGTGGTCTAAGCATCAGTTAAGGCCTCAAGCATGACCTCTAACTTAGGGATAATTATCCCTCTAAGTTCACTCATCCTGCTTATTATACTCTTCCTCTCCTTTTCAAGCCTCTTTATTTCATTTATAATGGCAATAGCCTGGCATTCTTGATTGATTATGGATGTGGTGAGGGGATCAAAATTCTGAGATAAACTTGACAGTTTACCTTCTTATTCTTTCACCTTCTTTTCAATATCCTTTGTCAATTTAGACCAAGATAGACAAAATTTATACATTTCTCCACCATCTTTCAAGGGATTTTCTAGGCTTTTTATCCTAATATCCATGGTCCTTCTATCATTAGCTATGAGTCCCTATACTTTAGTGAATCTCTTTCCCAAAATTTCTTTCCAGACTTTCTCTTCTGTTGACTTCTCCAAAGAATCAAAATGGGTGCTAATAGAGTTAACCAGAGATTTCAAGTTACTGGATGGAGAGGCTGAATGATCCTTTTGGAAGAATGGCATGATCTTCTCCAGCATCCCAGATGCATTCTCTATCAGCTCACAGTCTTCCATGTGAGATTTTAGAAGCTTTTCTTTTGCTTTAGCTTGGGCAAAAGATGCTATGTTCATTGTCTAGACTAGAGAGAGGGAATCAAAATTTAGTGGTCCTTCAAAAAGTTCTGGTTCATCTATCTCCATTAGCTCTTTGTTCAAGAATTTCTTCACTACCTCTTTGATGCATGCTCTGTTCTTTCTCACCGAACCAAAACACTCTTCAATCTGTCTTCCAGTATAGACATACTATGTACTACGAATGTGTGGGATAGACTTTGTTGCCATCAATGACAACACTCATGAAGCCACATAGTGTCTCTTGCTAACACACACACACACATATATAATGTTTCTCTTCTATACCAGTTTATAGTTGTTGCACATCTATTAGTTACATAGTTTGAACATGTTAAACATATATAATATGTTGCATGTCCATTAGTTTCATAGTTTTAGTTTGTTACACAGAGAGGATGTAATCAAACATTATGGATTTTAGATTTACACCCACCAATTGGTTTTGCTTGAAAGTTTCTAAAGCCTTATCGACAAATCCATTATTTGCATATCCTACAACCATACCATTCCATGAGACCACATTTCTTTGAGGCATCATGTCAAACAGTTCACTCACCTTCTCTATGCTTCAGCATTTTGCATACATGTCCTCTAGGGTAGTTGCAACTACAACATTTTTCAAATTTCCAATAGACCACACTTTTTTGAGGCATCATTCAATGCAACTACAACATTTGATAAAATCCCCATATGCATTTTGTAAGAATACATGAGATGCTATATATTTCTAAATGATTATCCTAATAGGTAAGAATTAATAAGAAAGAAGCATAATGGAAATAATTAGCATTCAATGATTTCTAATGAAGACCTAGGGTTTGGGTGTCAATGGCAACTCACCAAACCCTCATATCAATCTTTATAAATGAAGAGATTTTATGATTTAGACTAATACAAATGCTTGGGTATCTCATGATCATATTGAGATCTAATCATTGCTTTGTTTCCTGTAGAGTTTGTTTCCATGCTTCTAATTATAATAATCAAGGTTATGGGATAGCAAGGCTATGGAATAGCTCTTCTCATGTCATATGAGGAGATCATGGTCACAATACCATCAAGATGTTGTGAATTTCAACAATAAATTTCCATATTTCCAAACCCTACCATCGTACACAGTCAAGAAGGCACAAAACAATCAAAAGCATGGATGGTCAAGGGACTGTCATGAAATCATAAGGTTGTTATCCATAGGGGGGTTGCCTTGAAAGATGTATGACCATGCTAAATTGCTCCTTATCAAGGCCATGATGTGTCATCATACCATTATTCACATTTTAGCACTGTCAACAAAGTTTCTAAAGTCTTTTCAACAAATCCATTTTTTGCATATCTTACAATCATTACATCCCATGAGAGGACATCTATTTGTGGTGTTCTATGATCAAACAGTCCACGTGCCTTGTCTATGCTTCCACACTTTGCATACATGTCTACAAGGGAAGCAACAATTACAACATCTGGAAAAATTCCTATATCCTTTATGCTTTGATGGTTGTCTATACCATGTTCCAAACATCCTAATTTGGAGGATGCTAGCAAAGGTTGTAGAATTTGGCTTTACACATACCAATTGCATTTGCTTGAAAGTTTCTAAAGCCTTTTCAACAAATCCATTTTTTGCATATCTTGCAATCATTGCATTCCATGATAGAAGATCTCTTTGAGGTGTTAGGTCAAACAATTGACATGCCTTGTCTATGCTTCCACACTTTACATACATATCTATAAGGGCAACTGCAAATACAATATTTGACAAAATTCTAGTATCCTTTATGCTTTAAGAAGTTAGGTCAAACCATCCATGTGCCTTGTCTATGCTTCCACACTTTGCATACATGTCTACAAAGGCAGTAAAAATTACAACATCTACCAAAATTCCTATATCCTTTATGCTTTAAGGTGTTGTATGATCAAATAGTCCATGTGCCTTGTCTATGCATCCACACTTTTCATACATGTCTACAAGGGCAACAATAATTACAACATTTAGCAAAATTCCTATATCCTTTATGCTTTGATGGCTGTCCATACCATGTTCCAAAGATCCTAATTTGGAGGATGCTAGCAAAGGTTGTGTAATTTGGCTTTACACATGCCAATTGCATTTGCTCGAAAGTTTCTAAAGGCTTTTCAACAAATCCATTTTTTGCATATCTTGCAATCATTGAATTCCATGACAGAAGATCTCTTTGAGGTGTTAGGTCAAACAATTGACATGCCTTGGGTGCAAAATATGGCCATGCCTAGCCTAAACATACCCATCTAGATGCATTGGAACTATCAATTTGGTGACATCAAGAGCAGGATGAAAGTTACACCCCTTTGCAACTTTACACTACCTCCATTTGATGATTTTGGGGGTAGTAGAAAACCTTTCACCACGGTCAAACACCTCAGAGATATCAAAAACTGAGAGAGGTTATTGTAGAGGGGTTCTATGTGATTGTGTTTCCTTAGATAGAATGTTTCTAAATGTCACAATTTCTAAGTAACAACTCATCAATGATTGCTACCTTTTTATACTTTGGACTCTTCAGGGATATCACCTGTACAATGTAGCTCACCTACCCATCTAGATGGATTGGAACTATCATTTTGGTCTCATTAGTAGCAGGATGAAAGTTACACCCCTTTGCAACTTTACACTACCTCCTTCTGATGATTTTGGGGGCAACAAAAAACCTTTCACCACGGTTGAATACCTCAGAGATATAAAAAACTAAGAGAGGTTATTGTAAAGGGGTTCTACATGATCATGTTGCCTCAGATGCAATGTTTCTAAGTGTCATGGTTTTTGAGTAACAGCTCATCAAAGATTGCTACGTTTTTACATTTTGGACTCTTTAGGGATATTGCTAGTACAATGTAGCTCGAACTATTTTGGCATGTTTGGGTACAAAATAGGACCATGCCTAGCCTAAATGTACCCATCCAGATGTGTTGGAACTATCAGTTTGGTCGCATTAGGAGTAGGACAAAAGTTACACCCCTTTGCAACTTTACACTACCTCCTTCTGACGATTTTGGGGGCAGCAGAAAACCTTCCACCACGGTCAAACACCTTAGAGATATCAAAAACTAAGAGAGATTATTATAGAGGGGTTCTACATGATCACATTTCCTTAGGAAGAATGTTTCTAAGTGTCACAATTTTTGAGTAACATCTCGTCAAAGATTGCTGCTAATTTACACTTGGACTCTTCAAGGATATCGTTGGTACAATGTAGCTCGAACTATTTTGGCATGTTTGGATACAAAACAAGAACATGCCTAGCCTAAACATACCCATCCAGATGCATTGGAAATGTTAGTTTGGTCGCATCAGGAGCAAGATGAAAGTTACACCCCTTTGTAACTTTACACTACCTCCTATTGATTTTGGGGCAACAGAAAACCTTTCACTATAGGCAAACACCTCAGAGATATAAAAAACTGAGAAAGGTTATTGTAGAGGGGTTCTATGTAATCATGTTGCCTCAGACAGAATGTTTCTAAGTGTCATGGTTTCTAAGTAATAGCTCATCAAAGATTGCTACCTTTTTGCACTTTAGACTCTTCAGGGACTTTGTCCATAGCCTTCTGCCCTAAACAATTGGGGTGTTTGGCACATTAAACAAGACCTCCCTTGGCATTTAATCAGCCACCCCAATGCATTGGCAAAGTCTGTTTGGTGCCACAACCTATGGAATGCAAAATGTCACTCCTAGCACCTTTCCACTACATGAAACTAAAGCATTTTGCAAGAATACATTTAATTTCAGCATGGTCAAACGGATTGGAATTGACCAAAACTAAGAGATGTTATTGTGGACAGACCCCACATGCACCTGTAGGTCCAAACAAAATGTTCCTAGCTACCATGAATTCTGAGAACTGCTCCGTCAAAGTTTGGCAATTTTTTCATCTTAGGGATCTTAAGGGACTTTGCCGATAGCTTGTTGCCTCGAATGACTGGGGTGATTGGCACATGAAATGAGACCTCCCCTGACATTTAACCACCCACCCTGATGCGTTGGTGAAATCTGTTCGGCCCCACGAGCTATGTAATGCAAAATGTCACTCCTAGCACCTTTTGATTGCATGAAACTAAAGCATTTTGCAAGAATGCATTTGATTTCATCACGGTCAAATGGATTGGAGTTGACCAAAACCGAGAGAGGTTATTGTGGATAGACCCCACATGCACCTATAGGTCCAAATGAAACATTCCCAGCTACCACAAATTCTAAGAACTGCTATGTCAAAGTTTGGTAGTTTTTTTGTCTTAGGGATCTTAAGGGACTTTACCGGTAACCTACTACTCTGAATGACTAGGGCACTTGGCACATGAAATTAGACCTCCCCTAGAATTTAACCACCCACCCCAATGCATAGTGAAGTCTATTCGGCCCCATGAGCTATGGAATGCAAAATGTCACTACTAGCACCTTTCCACTGCATGAAACTAAAGCATTTTGCAAAAATGCATTTGATTTCTGCACGGTCAAATGGATTGGACTTGACCAAAATAGAGAGAGGTTAGTGTGGATGGACCCCACATGCACCTATAGGTCCAAATGAAGTTCCCAGCTTCCACAAATTCTAAGAACTGCTCTATCAAAGTTTAGTAGTTTTTTCATCTTAGGGATCTTAAGGGACTTTGCCGATAGTCTGCTGCCCCGAATGACTAGGATGCTTGGCACATGAAATGAGACCTCCCCTAGCATTTACCTGCCCACCCCGATGTGTTGGCAAAATCAGTTCGGCCCCACGAGCTATGGAATGCAAACAAAGAAGCATGAAGACATGAACAAACTCCTATCATGAGGAAGAACCATAACCCAATCCAACTCCTGAAAGCATGACATGTTATTATGAAGAACCACAACCAAATCCAATGATCCAATGGCATGAACCAATGACATAAGCAACTATGTCCTACTATTGTAACATGATAAACATGAATGTTATGAACTAACATCCTAACTTTGTGACATCAATCTTGATATGACATGAGTGAAACATGAGTGAATAGGATTAAGACCAATAAGGATCAACTTCATCCATCACTTAGATCTAACTCCATGAAGCATAACATGATGATGATGCAAACATCAAATATATACCATAGAAAACAAATCAAACCAATCATGAGGCCTTCACTGCTCAAATTCATACCACTACTTGTCAATTTCATACCACTACCTCATGGTTAGACTCATGCACCTTCCACAAGGTCTTGTTCAAAGGTCTACCTCGATATTGTATCAAATAAACATTGGTTTCCATGACAAGTTTTGACTAATGAAGAATCTTCCAATTCATGTCAAAGTCCTGAAATAGCCAAACATTAACACTCATATATGGGTACCTTCTAAGCCATGTTCCAGTAACAACCACTGAGCCTGTAGGGTATTCAATGTTTTCTCCATCTATAATTGGGTCCTCCAATTTCTTTTTGGCCTCAACACAAAAACACAAGTAATAATCTGTTCCCTCTTCATTATCTTCATCTATAATAACTGCGTAAACATGCCCTACATTGATATGTGCGGCAAATTAGATGAAATTAGTCAACATTACAAAAATACTTCAAAGTAAGATAACATTAGGAATTTCAAAAACTATACAAGTAGATATATTACCTGGTTGAACTAGATCTAAGATGTGGTCAAAGTCAACTGATGATTCCATCTCTGTTAGTTACAGTGTCGTCAGGGGTCGATACATGTCAAGTGGGCTAAGATAACTTGACCACCATTCGTTAACCCATTCCTTTGACTCGCACTCATTCCAGGCTTGAATTGTACATGAAGAACAAAAAGATGCCATATTCCACATATGGATACTCCATGAACCTAAAATTGAGCTTCTGAAAGAGTGTAGCTCACTTGATCCTATCAATGTACAACAATCCTCATATGGTGCAATGTTAGTATCATCTATCTGTTGCAAGTATGTTCCTAATTGGTGTTGTCATTGATGTCAACATATCTTTGTTACTTGTTTAGAAGCCTTGTGTGTTGAGGATATTGAGAAAATTAGCTTCTGTGGAAGAATCAAGTGAGTTACAGTGGAGTACAGTGTAGACAGTGAGTTGTATGCTGAAGAATAGTCCAATAGATTTCTCAACATTTCCTTCTACTTACAGATCTGGGTCCATAGATTGGAAGTTGTTCAAAGGGATGTCTGAAGATGCTAAATCCTGAGTTTGAGCCTCTGGTGTGAAGTTGTGAGAAAGTTGCATTCACCAGAATAAAGCCTGCTCATTCTGATTATTCTCTGGTGACATGAAGAAAGTATTATGCTCCACATTCCTCCACATTAAAGTTTTTTTCTTTGTAGTTCTATAGGGATTTTTGGGATGATGATAAGTGCCTACAATTGTAGTAGTTCATGTTTTAGTGGTTTGCAAGCTATCTTTCTTTTATGATAGTTGAAGACCGTGAAGTTTATGTGTTTTAGTGAGAAGATTCCTATGGATAAAGTGGTTAATGTTCATATAGTTTCTCTTGATGATTATAATGTGCTTTGTGGATGTCTCCTAATCATGTTCCTATCTTGATATTGGTCCACATTAAGGATTTAAGATCATGTTCAAAGATTGTTCCCAGATAGTGTAACGTGTAATCAAGTTTGGCCGACCTAGTTAATCCCAGTGATTGTGGAGATCTCTAGAAGATTGTGGAAGCATGTTGTGGCATGGAAGTTTGTGTTTGAGTCCCAGCTAAGGTATGGCATGATCCATATTTCATTTACCTTGCATAATGTTGTAATAGGCCAGGACCTATTTTGTAAATGTTTGTAATGCCAACCTTGGAGATTGTTCCAATGGTTGATGATTGTGATGCTGACCTTGATGATCATTCCAAGGTTGATGAAGTGTATAAATACCTTTAGTTGAGTCTTGGAAAAGGTTTCCTTGAGAGAAAATGGAAAGATAATAAGAAAGGTCCAAAAAGGCAGAGTTGAGAAGAGGCAGAGCTGAGAAGAGGCAGAGTTGAGAAGAGGCAAAGCAGAATAGAGGCAAAGTAGAGCAGAGGAATTATTGTACTTCAATCACAAACATAAAAAGGTGTTGATCATGGTAGTGAGTCTGGAAGTGAGCTGCCAGTAGGGTTTAATAGCCCTCAGGTTTTAACAACCCTTATTGTAATCTTTCTAGGTTTCAGGTTGAGGCAGTGAGTCTGCTAGACCTAGTTGTTCTTCATGGCAGTGAGCCAGTATGTTAGGCCCGTGGAGTGACCAACCCTAAACATCATTATTTCAAGATTGCAATATATATTAAGAGCTAATCCTCTCCATGTTTTTTGCCCACCTTGGGGGTTTCCACATAAAATATGGTGTCTCTTGTGTTTGATGTTGTATCTATGGTTAAGTTTCTAGTTTCATGCATTCATTATTAAATCATAATAATTGTGGATAAGTGATTGATGTTTAAATTTTAGAAGTGTTTAAGTTTTAGGGACAACTAATTGACCACCCCTCTCAATTGTTTGGGGCATTTCAACAATTGGTATCAGAGCCAAGTTTCTTGGAAGAAAGTTTCATAGCTTGAGGAAGATCCAAAATGTCTTACAAGAAGGAAGTGCCACATTTTTATGGAACGAATTATGCTCTCTGGAAGGTGTAGATAAAAAGCCATCTTCTTTGTCTTGGCTACAAAGTATGGAGATATGTAGAAACAAAATACACCATGCCTCCAAATGGTCTGATGACTGAAGATGAATTGAAAGATTATGAGAATGATGTCAAGGCAAAAGATGCTTTGCTAAGCTCATTAACCAACTCAATACTAATGAAAGTTGTGGATCTTGAAATTGCAAATGAGGTATGGGAAAAGTTGAAAAATCTGTATGAAGGAGATGATTCTATGAAGGAAGCTAAGCTACAAAGTCTGAAAGTGAAATATGAAAGTTTGAAAATGAATTAAGATGAAAATGTATCAGCCTTTATGGAAAGCGCTGATGAACTTGTCATAGGGATAAAAGCCATGGGGGGAAATCTCAATGATAAGGACATTGTAATGAAAATTCTTAGATCTCTGCCCAAGTCCTACTGTCACAAGGTGGCTGCAATTGAAGAATTCATGCAAGTAAAAGAAGTTGATAGGGATCAGCTGCTTGGTAAGCTTACTACCTTTGAAATCAGAGAGTTTGGTGATGCTCTGCCAAAAGTTGAGAAGGCCTTGAAATCCAGTAGTCCTGGAAGAACCTCCAGATCAGAAAAGTACAAGATAGAATCTGATGATGAGTTTGATGAAATTGAAGCCAACTTTGTGGATAGACTACAAAGAGGATCCAATAAGTATAAAGGCAAATTACCTTTCAAATGTTTTTCTTGTGGTAAAGTAGGTCATTTTGCCTCCAGATGTCTAGAAAGAATTGAAAGAAATAGAAAAAGATATGAGAACAAGCCTAAGATCCAAAAGAAGTGTTATTATGTTGAAGATTTTGATAATGATGAAGGAGTATCAAATAATGGTGAACTAGATAATGTTAGTACTTCTGGAAATGAATGCTTATTTATTACTATTAAGGAAGATCTCGTGTCTACTAATTTTACTAGCTATGTGAAAGAAGAAAAACCAATGGAAAGTGCTTTGGTTGCTTAGGTCATTAATGACAAAGATGAATGGGTTATTGATAGTGGCTACTCTCACCACATGACTAGTGACAAAAGTAAGTTTGTGAGTTTGGAAAGATATGATGGTGGACTGGTTAGGTTTGGAGATGATACAACTAGTAAGATTTGTGGAAAAGGATCTATCTCTTTTGATGGCAAGCATAATACTGAAGATGTCTTGTATGTGAAAGGATTAAAGCACAATCTCTTGAGTGTGGGTCAGACACAAGGGCTATGATTTAAGCTTCAAGGACAATGGATGTAAGATTAGGGAAAGTTCTAGAATAGTCATTGTAACTGGTAAGAAGACTAGAGGTAACAACTATCACCTAAAAGGAACTGATAACTATTGCTTGTTGGCTCAGACTAATGAGAGTTGGTTATGGCATAGAGCCTATTGTGTCACATAAATTTTGATAACATTATGAAGATAAGTACTGCACAGGCTATTAGAGATATGACTAAACTTGTGAATCCTACTAATCCTATTTGCAAGGAGTGTCAATTTGGGAAACAAACAAAAACATGTTTCAAAAGAAAGGACCAATTAGTTGGAGGACTACTTGAGCTAGTGCATATAGATTTGTGTGGACCTACCAGAGTAAGAAGTTTGCAAGGAGACAGGTGTTTCATGTTGCTTATTGATGATTATTCTAGAATGACTTGGGTCATCTTTTTGAAATAAAAAGATGAAGCTCTTGATAAGTTCAAGGCATTTAAGGCAATGGTTGACAATGAGATGGATTTGAAAATCAAATGCCTGAGGTCAGATAGAGGAGGAGATTTCACATCAAATGAATTTAATTTATTTTTTGAAGAATATGGAATAAATAGACAGCTATCTATAATTAAAACTCCACAACAAAATGGAGTTGTTGAAAGGAGAAACATAATAGTTCAAGAAGTTTCTAGAACCATGATGAAAGAAGCTGATCTTTTGGAAGCATATTGGAGAGAGGCAATTCACACCATTGTATATATTCTAAACAGAGTCCAAGTAAAAGGTAATAGATCTAAGACTCCCTATGAATTGTGGCATGGTAAAGTTCCCACTGTGAAATATTTCAAAGTTTTTGGTAGCAAATATTATATCAAAAGAGAAGAAGATTTAGGCAAGTTTGATGCTAGATGTGATGAAAGAATATTCCTTGGCTAGTCCACTAAGAGCAAGGCCTACCAATGCTATAATAAGAGGTTAAATAAGATCATTGAGAGTGAAAATGTTAAAGTTGATGAATGTAAGAAAAGGTCTTCAGAATCAGGTGGATACGAATCAGATGAACCAAATGTTTCAGAAGTGGTGCAGCATGAAGATAGTTTAGAAGAACAAGCTCTAGAAAGTGCTCCCAAAACTCCAAGGTATGTAAGACTTAGTCATTCTGAAGATCAAATCATAGGAGATAAGAACAAAGGGATCTTAACTAGAAGAAAAGATGCAAAGGAACAGGAAAATTTCTATTTCTAAGATTGAACCTAAAACTGTGGATGAGGCTTGCAAAGATGAGAATTGGGCAAAGGCAATGGAAGAGGAATTGATGCAAATAGAGAAGAATTAGACTTGGGATCTTATTCCCAAACTAGCAGATAAGAATGTTACTAGCACTAAGTGGGTCTTCAGAAACAAAATGAATGAGAATGGTGAAGTGGTAAGAAACAAAGCAAGGTTGGTGTGCAAAGGATACGCTCAAGTTGAAGGAATGGATTTTGAAGAAACTTTTGCTCCAGTGGCAAGGATTGAAACAATAAGGATGTTTTTGGCCTTTGCAACCTACAAAGATTTCAAGGTTTATCAAATGGATGTGAAGTCTGCCTTCTTAAATAGAGAATTGGAAGAAGTATATACTGAACAACTGGAAGGGTTTCAGTCATCAGATCAGGGTGACATGGTATGCAGATTGAAGAAAGCCTTGTATGGATTAAAATAAGCCCCCAAGGCATGGTATGCACAGTTGGACAAGTATCTGATATAGATAGGGTTCAGTAAAGGTACTATAGACAACAATCTCTACTTCAAAATCAATGATGAACAAATCCTAATTGTTGCAGTCTTTGTTGATGATATTATTTTTGGAGGCAATGAAGGTATGTGCTCAATTTTTTCTGGATAAATGCAAAGTGAATTTGAAATGTCCATGTTTGGGGAGATGAACTTCTTTTTAGGTCTACAAATAAGTCAATCAAATAAAGGTATCTTCATTTCTCAGTCTAAGTATGTGAAAGAGTTGTTAAATAAATTTGGGATGGAAGACTCTAAACCAGTATGCACACCTATGATAACTGGTTGTAAGTTAAGCAAAGATGATAACTCACCCATGGCAGACTAGAAAAAGTACAGATCTATGATTGGAGGATTACTTTATCTGACTCAAACCAGACCTGACATAATGCATGTAGTATGTCTTGTGGCAAGATTTCAAGCAAGACCCAAGGAATCACATGTGATGGTTGTCAAGAGAATTCTGAGGTATTTGAAAGGTACAATGGATTATGTTTTGTGGTACCCCAAGGATAGTGAATTTACTCTTAGTGCATATACTGATGCAAATTGGGCCAGAGATGTGGATGACAGAAAAAGTACATACGGAGGTGCATTTTTCTTGGGAAAAAGGTTAGTATCGTGGTTGAGAAAGAAACAAGATTCAACATCCCTATCTACTGTAGAAGAAGAATACATTATAGTAGCATGTTGTAGCACTTAAGTGTTATGGATGAAGCAAACTTTGAAGGACATTAGAGTTGTGTATGAAGATCCAATCGCAATCTTTTGTGACAACACAAGTGCCTTAAACATATCAAAGAATCTAGTAATGCATTCAAGGACAAAGCACATATCCATTAGGTATCATTTTCTAAGAGAAAAGGTGATATAGAATGAAGTCAAGTTGGAATATGTTTCTACCAAAGATCAGATTGCAAACATTTTCACAAAGCCTCTGCCTAAGGATACTTTTGAGTATCTTAGAGAAAAGTTAGGGGTTATCACCCATCCTACTCTAAACTAAGATGCATAGTAGTGCATCAGTTAGATGGTGCCTCCTCAGATCTGGATTGATGCCTTTTAGGGCTACTTCTTAGGGGGAGTAGTCAAAGAGTTCAGAAGAAATATTGAATTAGAGCAGAAAAGTGCAATTATGTGCCCTTTGCCATTGACGTCAAAGGGGGAGAGAAGTCATGTGAAAAACTTAGTTAGACAAAGAGTGTAGATGTGTAAAGAGAAAAGGGGAGAATCTTGTAGAAATAAAGAGTGCGTGTCTATAAAGAGAAAGGGGGAGAATCTTGTCTTGATGGTTGTAATTTTTCACATCTTATGTTTCCATCAATGATAAAGGGGGAGATTGTTGCAAGTATGTGCCTAATTGGTGTTGTTATTGATGTCAACATATCTTTTTTACTTATTTAGAAGCCTTATGTGTTGAGGATATTGAGAAAATTAGCCTCTCGAGAAGAATCAAGTGAGTTACAGTGGAGTGCAATGTAGACAGTGAGTTGTATGCTGAAGAACAGTCTGGTAGATTGCTCCACATTTCCTTCTACTTATAGATCTAGATCCACAGATTAGAAATTGTTCAAAGGGATGTTTGAAGATACTAAATCCTAAGTTTGAGCCTCCAGTGTGAAGTTGTGAGAAAGTTACATTCACCAGAATAAAGCCTGCTCATTCTGATTATTCTCTAGTGATAGGGAGAAAGTATTATGCTCTGCATTCCTCGACAATAAAGTATTTTTCTCTATGGTTCTAGAGGGAAGTCTGGGATGATGATAAGTACCTACAATTGTAGTGGCTCATGTTTTTGTGGTCCGCAAGCTATCTTTCTTTTATGACAATTGAAGACAATGAAGTTCATGTGTTCCGGTGAGAAGATTCCTATGGATAAAGTGGTTAAGGTTTGTATGGTTTCTCATGATTATTATAACATTCTTGTGGATGTCTCCTAATCATGTTCCTATCTTGATATTAGTTCACATTAAGGATTTGAGATTGTGTTCAAAGATTGTTCCCAGATAGTGTAATGTGTAACCAATTTTGGCTGACCTGGTAAATCCCAGTGATTGCAGAGATCTTTGGAAGATTGTGGTAGTGTGTTGTGGCATGGAAGATCATGTTTTGAGTCCTAGCTAAGGCATGGCATGATCCACATTCCATTTCCCTTAAATAATGTTGTAATAGGTCAGGACCTATTTTGTAAATGTTTGTAATGCAGACCTTGGAGATTGTGCCAATGGTTGATGATTATGATACCGACCTTGATGATCATTCCAAGGTTGATGAAATATATAAATACTTGTAGTTGAGTCATGGAAAAGGTGTCCTTGAGTGAAAATGGAAAGATAATAAGAAAGGTCCAAAAAGGCAAAGCAGAGAAGAGGCAGAGCTGAATAGAGGTAGAGCGGAGCAGAGGAATTATTGTACTTCAGTCATAGACATAAAAAGGTGTTGATCATGGCAGTGAGCCACCAGTAGGGTTTAATAGCCCTTAGGGTTTAACAACCCTTATTGTAATCTTGCTAGGTTTAGGGTTGAGGCAGTGAGTTTGCTAGACCTAGTTGTTCTTCATGGCAGTGAGCCAGTATGTTAGGCCCGTGGAGTGACCAAGCCTGAACATCATTATTTCAAGATTGCAATATATATTGAGAGCTAATCCTCTCCATGGTTTTTCCCCACCTTGGGGTTTTCCACGTAAAATTTGGTGTCTCTCGTGTTTGATGTTGTATCTATGGTTAAGTTTCTGGTTTCATGCATTCATTGTTAAATCATTATAATTGTGGATAAGTGATTTTTGTTTAAATTGTAGAAGTGTTTAAGTTTTAGGGACAACTGATTCACCCCTACCCTCAGTTGTCCATGGAATTTCAAAACTATCAACCAAAAACATCTATGAACTGAAGACTTACCTTCATTACCTAGACTCATCGAAGCATTACACCACTTGACGATTGATTTTGCATCTGTCAACTTTGCATTGTCTTTATACTTTAACTCTTATCCTGCTATGGCTCATTTGATACATGTTCCTGCACCATCATGCTCCCCCTTTCCATACTTAGCCTCACAAAAGTTCCACATATGCTAAACACCTGTAATATTATGCCTCTTGCTCAGCCAATAGAAATTCTGTGAGTTCTTAAATTGTGATGCACAGTTATTTGACTATATGATATGTTGACTGAATGATATGCCCCTTCTAGCCAAATCATTATAGAACACCTGAAAGAAACCATGCATGAACTTCATAGAATGAGTGTGATGATCACTTATATAAAAATAATACTCCCTTATGATCTTTTTGTCATCCTTTGTACTATCATTTGCATGAATGAATGTGATGTGCACAAATATAGAAACCTGTGTTGAGTTGTAATATTAGGATTGTACCTCACACTGTGGTAGTCTGGTCACTACCCTTATAGCATCTTTAGTGATCTTGAATGGCCTCATTAGCCACATAAAATTGTCATGCATCCTACTTAGAACATACTAGACCCAATCATCTTCTGCAAAACATAAAAAAATGTATGCAATGTCTAAAGTGTTTGTCCCGGATGGCCTTGAATTCAGGTTTGAGTTCAAAATTCTCATCTATTAGTTGTTTGTGATTAATGTCCATCAATTTTAAGTCTCCAAATTCTTTAATGTTTTCATGGATATAAACCCTAACATCTTCTACATGCAACACTCCGTGCGGAATGCTAGAAAATGCACCTAAGGGATCAACTTCTAGGGATTTGTTAGGGTGTTTCTTGAATTTAGGTCTCAGCCTATCAGAAATATTGACAACCATTAGAGTAGCCATTTTGCATGAGATTTGGAGAGAGATTTTCAAAATGGAAGTACCTTTTCACGCTTTAGGGTTTGAAGTAGGAGCCGGAATGAATTGCTGGTTGAATTCAATTTTTAGTTAAACTTGAGTGAATTGTTGAATCTTCTTTGTAGAGCTCTTCTTTTCTTCTTTGTGAGTTCAAGTGTGTAAATAATGAGTGAAAGAACCCTTTTATCCTTGCGCAAACCCTAATTTCCTTATGCACAACTTAAGTTATCTGGTTGCCCTATTTTGAGAGAGATTTTCTTGAATCACTACGTGGAACTTAGAATCATTGTCTATGAGGATTAACAATGTATCTTATTTTCTTCAATCATGTCATGGGTCTACATATCAAAGCATTTCAATTTTGAATCATACCGGATCTGTCTGTGAAATTCTACTTTACTGGATAGCTGTCAGAACCAGATTAACTTGAGTGGTTATAAATCTTGCAAAACTCCATGCGGACCTTTCACATTTTGGCTGAAGGTTATTTGGAGGTTTTTCTGAGAACCCTTTAATTTGTAGCATCAAATGTGTACTCAATGTGCCGAATTTAGGCACTAGCTGACTAGTTGGGGGAAATTGTTTTTCTCTGTGACTCCTCTTGAGCCAGAGCTCACCTTTTTAGTTTTTGAAAGGAATATCAGCACTGGATTCTGGCATGGATCCATCCCCAATATTCATTTTACTCCTTTTTACCCAAATCTTGCTCATCTCCTTTTGAACTTCATTCGCATTCACTTTACCTTTGCCCTTATCTTGTTTCTGATCATGTTCCACCAGACCTTTTCTATCCTAATTTCTGCTTCTATAGAATTTGGCAATATGATCAGATCTATTGCAATTGTAACATACAACATTTCTTTTCTTATTTGATTGATATCCTCTTGATCTACATTGATTAGCCATATGTCCCATTCTAGTGCATGCAAAGCATCTACCATTGAATGAATTGTTTATTCGCATATTTTTGCATTCATGAGATTTGTGACCATACCTTTTGAAATTGAAACATTGTCTGGAGAAGGATGGATTATTTTGATTCATTCTCCTCCTAGACTGAGTTGCTTTATGACTAAAACTGTTGCAATTGAAGCAGTGTCCATTGAAGGATGGATATCTTTGAGTGTTTGGTTGCCTTACTGGAGGTCTTCTAGGCCTGTTTCTTTGATTTCCTGATCCAAAGTTCTTCTGACCAGATCCAGAGCCTTCACCTTTCTCATATCCCAAGCCACGCTTATCATCTACCCTCTTTTGGCTTTCAAGAAGAACTTCAAGTTGGGCTAAGCTTATCTTGAATTTTTCTTTGTATTCATTTATAGTTTGAAGATCTTGTTTAAGAGTGTCTATCTAATTCTCAAGTTGTTCTTCATTGTCTCTAGCTTCTTCAAGATCAGATTCAAGATGCCTGATTATTCTATCCATTTTGTGGGAGTCCTCTGTTTTCTCCTTGAGGGAATGTTTTAGATT
Source organism: Cunninghamia lanceolata (assembly GCA_027924645.1). Classification (NCBI taxonomy): domain Eukaryota; kingdom Viridiplantae; phylum Streptophyta; class Pinopsida; order Cupressales; family Cupressaceae; genus Cunninghamia; species Cunninghamia lanceolata. The sequence continues at coordinate 11,649,613 of BSBN01001583.1, forward strand.
ATCTTCAATCTTTCTTTTTTCTTCAATTTCTTGGGTGAATCTCATAACCCCTGATTCCATTTCATGCCTTACCATAATGAGTTCTTTTGACAGCTTCTCACATAGCTTATTTTTCTCATTTAGATCTTCATTAGTATCATTGACTTCACTCTGATTGGCTAATTTTTGAAGTAGTTCCTTTCTCTTTTTCATAGAGATACTAAGTTTTTCTTTTAGCTCTTTTATGAAATCATCAGCTTGTTTGAGTCTTTCTCTCAAATTATTGACTTCAGAGTGGGATTGTTCAAGATCATCTAGGGCAGACTGAAGTTGTTCCTTCATACCATATGCATCCATTGAGATTCCTAGATCTTCCTCAAGCTGTTAGGCTTTGTTCAAAGGTACCTTGCTCTGATACAAATTGTTGAAAACAAGGAAGATAACTAAGAAGGGGGGGTGAATCAATTATCTCAAAATTTCCTTAATTTGTTATCTCAATATTTAGTGTTATATCAAAACATGAAAGCATATGTAATCATAAGAACATAAATTAAATCAACACACATAACACAAGGATTTTTACATGGAAACCCTGTTAAGGGAAAAACTACAAGGTGACTAACCCCAGATTGTATTCTCTATTAAAAGAATAAAGCAATAAAAAATGACACTTGCCAATTAGGGCTCACTGCTCGAGCACACTGCTCATAAGAGGCACACTGCCTACAAGAGACTCACTGTCTACAGAACTTACAAAAGATAATCAAGTGTTTGAACTCATGAGAAGCATCTACAAATGCAAGAGTTCAGTTCCAATTAGGCACAATATACTAATCTGACACACTTCATTCTTCCTCTGTTCATTGTTGTTATTCAGTCACATACCGGACTTGAATTGTTTTTCTCACACTTATCCCTGCTTTTCTTCGTACCTTATTTCTTCACATCTTCAACACATAATTACATGCTGGAATCCATCTAGTATATATATCTGCATCAAGGATTTTCATCAACTTTCTAGTCAATAACAAGAACACTCAAGATATTTGCAAGTTATTGATCTGTTAGCTGAATCCATGCTTGATTTGTGATGCGTATAAAAAACATAGGCATAGAAGTCATAAATCATGTCGGCTAACAATGTATAATATCACAGATTGCTTGATCAGGACCTTTTACACATCCATATTGAAGTCTAATACTCTATCGGTCAGTTCTTCCTCTATCTTCTCTGCCTGATTGGAACCCAACACTCAGATGCTCATATCTTTTTCTTGTTTTATCACCAGAGGTTAAATCTTTGAAATACAGTAGTCATGATACCCCTCTTGACTTGTCCAAGTCTGCAACTTACTGAGTTACACCATCTAAGAGATCCAGACCTAATTGTTAGACCTTGTTACATACTCTATTCTTGTTCATCGAACCAAAATAATGTTCAATCTAACTTCCGGTATAGGCATACCATGTACTACAGATGTGTGGGATAGACTTTGTTGCCATCAATGACAATACTTATGAAGCCACATAGTGTCTCTTGACAACATTTCTCCCTTGCTAGATCTATCTCCCTATATCTCCCCTCTCTCTATATATATGTATCTCTATCTTTCTCCCTCTATAGACCCCTTTGTCTATCTCAATCCCCCTCTCTCCCTCTCCCTATCTCTATCTCCACCTATCCCTCTCTATCTCTCTATTTGCCTCTCTAATTTTTTTCCTTTCTCTAACTCTATCTCTATCTCTCCATCTCTTTCTAGATGTCCTCGGGATCTCTCACTATCCATGTCCATGTCCCTCTCTATCTCTCCATTTCTCTTGGTCCCTCTCTATATATAGGATAGAGAAATAAAGAGAGAGAGAGAGAGAGAGAGAGAGAGAGAGAGAGAGAGAGACTCCCATGTAGATACAAGGTTACATTTGTCCCTCCTAGTATAGACAAGTTCTATTTCATGAGCCACATGGATATTTGAGTCTATGGATACTCTTGGACCATCACTTCATTACCTATTTGATGCACTACATGTATAGTTAGAATATGTTTTATGTGAGAGAATGACATCCTAGACCATGATTTTAGCACCAACATTGAGAAGGTTATGATTTTTGCATGCATGAAACTTTATGTTTTCATGCTTCCCAAAATACGCCCACATTATAATGTGAGCACATTCTAGGAAACATGAAAAACTATAAAAATGTATGTGGGATCCATGTTTCAGAGCCCACATGACTGTTATTCCTGCTTTTCATGCAATATATCAGACAAGAAAATGCTTTTCATGTTGTTTGACTTATTGAGAATCATTTTTATATCAATCCATGACCTTTTTTGTTTTTTCAACGTAGAAGAACTGGTTTTGTATGTTTTTGGAGAAAATTTGATTATTTAAATTGAAAGTTTCATGTTTCATGTGTGATATTGTTTCAAAGCTAATTACCATTGATATATAGATTGAATTTGATGGTATATGTTTGTTTTTTACATAAATTTCACTAATCCTATTCTAGAGTTATATAGAATTCATAATCAAACTTATGAAAAAGAAGAATTTGAGGATTTTGAAGCCATATTTTGGAGAATTACTGCAATATCGAATTCTAAGGTATGTTCAACTTATGTCCATTTGAGTTCACATATATATGTTCTTATGTTCTTTATGTTCTTTATGTTCTTTATGTTCTTTATGTTCTAAGATATATATGTGTCTAGGTATATTAGTTAGTTCAGTCAAAGAGACTCCAGATTCCTCATGTTTCCACCTTGTTTCGGCCCTTCATGCCTTCATTTCACCTATTTTCAGCTATACAAGAGAAAAACAATATCAAATACTTCATAAAATAATTTTAGTGAACAATTGTTTGTCATACTCATATTCCTAATCAATGGAGCCAAAATTGATTCTGGAAAACTCTTAATTTTTTCCCTAGGATGATATAGAAGGATTTATTCCTTAATATATATAATGATTCATTTGATAGAACCATGCAATGGCTTGAATCTTAGACTATCCTATGCCCCCTATTATGATAATCCTACTTGTCTCTATTGATCATTTAGACATAATTGTTAGGTGTCCTTTTGATAACTTCTCCATGCATTTTCATAGTATGAATTCTCTTGGAGAAGGTTGGAGGATGTGGAGACCTCTTTAGTGTCTTGGGCTAGGAGATTCCTTATGCACCTATTCATGATGATTTGTATGCACATGACACAATAATATTTTAAAATTTCCTAATTGTCTTTTGTTAGCACATGATGGTTGTTACCTTGATCGACTATATACCTTTCAATACACTAAATTATAGAGATTAGTTTAATGATTTTTATGACAGTCCTAGGTATGTCTCCAAATATTCATGTTTCCAAGATAGATCTAGCTCATGTCCACTTGTTTCCAACTTCTTAGACCTATAAGAAACAATTCTGAGCATTATATTCATCATAAATAAGTCACTTTTAGTCAATAGAAGCTAAAATACATCCATTTGCAATCATGGATTAGTTAAGGATAGCTAGGTGGTAAATTTGTTGCAATTGGCAACTTCACAAATTTGGTGTCTTACCTTGTCCTCCTTGGTTTTCTCCATGGATCTCCATCATTGTCTTCATGATTCATATAATTCATCATATCATAGTGGCTTCGTCATTCCATAATTATCTAATCACAATAACCCTAGATGGCTATCCCTAGGACTACTCTGTGAATTACACACTATGTATTTCAACAATTTAGATTTCCTTCATGTGTGTTTCAATGGGTTGCAGTGTTAGGACTGTCGTATGTGAAACTTATTGAAAATAATTAAACTCCATCACACCACCTCAAATGAAATCAAACTCAATCCAAATTTCATGAATATGACTATCCTTTTAAATAAATAAGTTATGACATGACAATCCTTTATGAGCACTTGGTCAATCTTCTTCAGACTTTCACCTTTTGTCTGTATTGAAAAATCTCTAAAATAATCCTCTTAGGACCTTATGAATAAATTTATTATCATGTGCATGAAGTGATCAACACTAATAGTTGTCTCTAGAACTAGGTGTGATAGTCTTAGATAGTTAGGACTGTTATGACTACCCTCATAGATGTGACAGTCTTATTTGCATCTAAATATGACAGTCATGTCTCCATGCGATGAACTTGTCTAGGATATCTTTCTGCAACACCCATCCTCACCTTCATTCTCATTGTAAATATCAACAACACTCTTGAACAAGGCATTTGTACCTATTCATGATTATCCTAAGTGTTGGTTATGACAGCAGATTGTCTCCTTCTTCATAGTGGTCTTATGGCAATTTAGCTTATGCACATGATTGTCTACTTGAGTTTGACATTACCATATTAATGATCCTTGACTTCAATAATTATCTCTTGATATCCCTTCTTCACCCTCTACACTAATCCAAAGCATACTTTTGTCACTACTATTCACAACATATTTCATGAGATTGTCTTCCTTTTTGCCATTGTTGTGACAATTAAGGCATGACTAGGTTGTAGCTGAATGACATCTCTTCTTAACTAAGTTAGTCCTCTTCCTTATTTCAAAATATTGTATGATCTCATGAGTCACTTGACCCATAATTCACTAGAATAATCTTGATGTGTGGAGAGATTTATTCATAGATAGGGTATTGAAAATTTGCTGAACAATTTCAAAATGTTGCTTAGGACAGTCCAAATCATGGAATTTTGATAGGTTTCTTTTCACAATCAAATTTGAGATTGAGGCTATGGTTTTCTTCCAAATAACCTATATGTAGCCCTCCCCTGTATTAAAAACTAACCTCTTATTTACTCAAAATGGAAATTAGGGTGCAAAATATACACAGTGTTGCCATTGTTTTGGCAATCCCATATAGACAAGGTGTTGGTAGTCACTAGTTAAAAATTCCCATCACCCCATCACAAAATCCTCTCATCCCCATAAAAATATCCCTATCACTATCCTTGCACATACATCACTTAGGTCACTGAGGTAGGTTTGAGTTTAGACGAAAATGTAGATTGGATTGTCTTTTGATTGACAATGTTGTTGAATAGTTATCATGTGCATTGTGGGCAACATCAGTCTCATGGATAATAATAGGTGATCTTCCCTTGATAAACCATCAAATGAGAGATTTATTATATCCTCATTGGTCCATACTCATTACCACTATACAAACATTAACAATTCATGATTATAGCATGATTGTCCCTAATACTATATTACACAATGTGTATTTTAACATTTTGTATTTCACCACTATGTAATTCAACAAAAGCCCTAGTTGCATATGAATTTATCCTTAATGATCTTCCTATATTGAGTGCCCTCTATTCAAAAACTATTATGATTACTCCTAAAGAATTATCATGTTGTCCTCATACTTGTGTGTGTGCTTCACAACTCATTGGTAGCCTTGCCAATCCATTAGAGTATGGATGGTTATGAATATGTCCATTTTCAACTATTATGGAAGAGATATACATAACTGTCCCATCATTCTTAGTGATTTTGGTATGACAACCCTTTCCCTTACCTTCTAGTTGCCTTCATGATAATCCTTCTACAAAGTTTAACATCTTGTGATCATGTTGGCTAATTCTCTGATGCTAAATAGGCTCACCTTGGGTAAATGTCTCATGACAATCGTGAGGGTTAATGACAATCATCTAGGGACTATCATAGGGCTATTAGTAATTCTTTATTGTAACATGATAACATGATCACATAAATACCTACCAAGTGTAATGATTATGACTAGAATCTTGATGATAGCATGTGTGAGTTTTAATAATATCATAATAGTCTATTAAACACTTAATAAAATCCCCATCTTCATTTTGTAATAGGATTGGAGGTTTATAGGATGAAATTCATAACAGATTTGTTGACAGTCCCACAAGCCTTGTATAGTTGTTCTCATTTTAGAGCTTATAAAAATACTTTAATAGCATGCAATATATTTAGTCCTCATAATGATTATCCTTACTAAGACAACATCTTGATGAGCTCCCAGATCCACATTCCTCTTTTATTCATAATGATATTCTTCACAGTTAGGGTTTAATTAATTACCCATGCCCCATTTGAAACTACTCGCAAAGGGATTAATTCAAGTCATGATTTTTGTCCTATTTATGATTCAACTTTGATCATGGTCTATCATATCTTAATAAACAAGAACATGGATGAATTTCATGAAATTGGAGATCCTAAAGTGATGCAAATCACCAAGTTACATGATAACTAATTTTGTATTTTTTCATTGTGACCATTATTCATTGTCATTATAAAGGTTCTAATTATCATTGTCTTATTCATCATGCTTGTAGAAATCATCATAATGTCGAGGAAATGAGTAAATACTCTAATACCAGAAGAGCATGAAGCTAAGAATGAGAGGAAAAGAGAAAGAATGAGTTGAATTTGGGAAAGCAAGAAATTGTCAACCATACAAGAAGACATTCCACCATTGCTAATTAACGAGGAACATGACACATCTAATGAAGCTAAGAGAGAGATGGAATTGGAGACACAAAGGGAATGAATGTAAAACCTTCGTGTAATGAGGAAAGTGAATCTCCAAGTTGGAGGCACTCCATCATCCATAGGTCAAGTTGAAGGAACACCATCATTATCTTCTCAAATTGGAGACACTTCATCTGTCATAGGTGAAGTAGAAGGTACATCTACATTTTCTTCTCAAGTTGGTGGCATACCATCATTCACATGTCAAGTTAAAGGTACGCCATTTTCATCTTTTTCATCTCCAATTGAAGGTACATCATCTATCCCATCTCAAGTAAATATTGAAGAAATTCCTAATGTTGAGTCTACTTTACCAATTAAAACACCTCCTAGAATTTTGCATAGGAAGCCTAAGTTTCTAATCAATATTGATGAGAATGTATTGAAGCCCATGCATGATAAGATTCCCATGCGCACTTGCCAAATATATGAAAATAAGATATGGAAATTATTCTTCGAGAATTTAAATGAAATCGAAAGATGTCAACTCTTTGTTGAATTGATGAGAAATCTAAAATTTAGGCCCACTATGAAGATTCTTGGCCTAAGAACATGGAATGCCTCAAGTAAAAAATCAATTGTCAAGAATCTAATGAGTGCATATGAGAGTGTGGGTTCCACCTCACACACCAAGGATAGTAATGTCACATGACATGTCATTACATCGACAATAGTAAGCCAACAAACAAAAAAACCTCGCCTCATTAGAAATACAAGTCAAGCATTGAAAATAAGTAGAAAAACTCTAATGAGAGCCATTGGAAGACATGAAAGAGTTGAGGACCCAAACACTAATGAATTGTGAGCATTCTGTGGGAGACTCCCATGGAAAGACAAAGTTGTTGTTGAAGCTTTGAAATCACTAATTGAAGACTTTTGGAAGAATTACACAAGGGTATCTCCAAATCAAAGGGATGTGGTAAGAAGACAAATCAGTAGTCGAAATCATGAGCCACATCCAAAGCATTTTTTGGATATGACTCAAACACAGTTTTTTGGTAAATTTCTAGAGATGTATCCTCAAATTAAAATTTCTCAAAGATATTTTGAAATGCTAAAAATTTTCTATGTCAAAATAAATCACACATGCACTACTTGTTGTTGTAGATTACACATTGAATTTTCTAATAATTTTGATATTTATTGGTCTATATGTTTAGATTTGCATATTGACAATGTTTTGTAGGATTGTGGCATATGTACCCCACCAACTACTTCAAGAGACTTCATATCAATAATTTTATGTGACCATGAGGAAGGTCAAATATTCTACAAAAAATTGTGCTTGGATGGCACATATCAGCATTGTAGTGGCTTGCAATGTATGCCAATATGTGAACATATGGAAAGCACACATGTAGTTGGAAATGAACTAGTAGAGTTTGGCAAGTATAAAATAGTGGCCAACAATACAAAAGATGGTAAAGAAGCAAAGATGTGTGAATTGGTTATTCTAAAGATTCTAGTGTATCAGTTTATGTCTACATTTTGTGACAGTATAGTGTATGAGTATGTAAGGCATACCCATAGAGCTCAATGGTTGGGCTTGCAATTCAAGTTATTCAAGGACACATTTCCACTTGGTAGCATTGTTTCAGTCATCAACTTTGAAGAGAACTATAGTCTACAACACTCATCTGGTGGGGTACCCGCACTTAAATATGTGAAGAACCAAATAGTAACTAAAGCCATCAGATCAAAATTTGACAAAAGAGAAATGACCATAGATTACATCACAGATATGGATGTCAAGTTTGCCTCAATGATAATCAGCCCTACAAAATCTATCATTTGAGTAGGGAAAATTCTATGTCTGGAACATCAATCTATGTTGCATATCAGATGTTGAGGGAAGATGCAGATTGTGATCTATGTGAGCTTCTTATAAATCAATTGTTGGAGAACTTGCAGAAGATTAAAAAGGATAAGAAAAATTCTTTTAATATGGCAATCTAATACTGTGTCTATTTTTCTATTATATGAATGAGCTGCCTAGATCAAATGGTTAGGTCTGGCAAAATGATAAAGCTGTTACAATTCAGATCAGAGATTACATGTATGGACTTGGTGATGCTCAAGCCCAAAACACAGCTCTCTGGGGTTACTTTAAGAATTTACAAAGCATGATGCAAGCCAAAGAAAGAATACCACAATTGATAGTTGACAAATACAAGGATACAGTCTACTTCATGGCTGACACTGATCAATGCCTAATGGAGGTAGTTGAGCCAAGAACTATACGGATAATGCCTATGGGATATGAGGTCGATGAAAAAATCTTGGAGCTACATGTTCAACACCTATTGAGCCAGCCTAAGGACACTGAAGCAGAAAGGTTTGGCACCTTTGAAGAGCTAAGTATAAAAATACATGTTGAGTTAAGATAGCCGGAGATAAAGAGAAAAGTAAGAAAGGAAGTTGAATAATTTGCCAAAAGATTTGGTATATCAAAGGAGGCTCTATATCCTAATAGAGAGAAAATGGAGAAGATAGAGAAAGAAAGACAAGAAGAAAAGAAAGAAAGTGCCCTTGCATAAACCTCCTCTAGGACTAGATCGTCCAAGAGCTCTGCTCCTATCACTTCCAAAATCTCAAAGTCTACCAAATCGGAAGTCAAGAAATCTGGAAAAGGAGAAACGAGGATAAAGACTAAAGCCACAAGGTCATATACAAGCCTTAAAGATGATGAAGAAATGGAATATGATGAGGAAATCAAGAAAATGAAGAAGAAGAAAACATCTGGGAAGTTCTCTGCTAGCAGAAATGAGGAAGAGAAGACAAAGGAATTTGTTGAAAAGCCCACTCTTTCCATTGATGACATCATCAAGGTAGTTATTGTGGATGGGAACCTACAGCCAGTGACTGAGTTCTATGATGTATACAGTGATGCTGACAAGAGAATTCTGGAAGAGGCTATTGTCAGGTACTTGAACATTTACAATAAAGCTTTCATTGAAATTATATCATTGATTCCTAAGAGCCTAGAAAAGATGCTTGAGCTAAGAAAAGAGAATAGAAAGGTTAAAGACTTAGAAATCCAGGAGAAAATAATGATATAGCTTTACCCTTCTATCACTCCAAAACAAATGGACATGATTTTCAAGGATTGTAAGGATGAGTTCTAGAGTAAGGCGAGAATGAATAAACTCATGCTTGGAGAAATAGACCAAGTAGCAAGTGAGACAAAATATATCCTCTGGAATTCCTTGAAGAGATTCAATATTCCTATTGTAGAAGAAATAGATGAAGAACCTTCTACCATGGATGTCAAAGGATTAAACAAAATAAATGAAGAATTCTCTGAGAACTTAGACTCCTTAGTTCCAGAAGAGGAAGTTCATGAAGAAGCAAACACATGTGACATCTCTCCTTTGGATCCCACTACAGCTATGATAAACATTCCAGACTTTGAAGCTAAAGGAGAAGGTAGAAGAGAGGAGAAGAAGATTCAAGAAGAAGAAGTTAAGGGAAAAGAAGAAGAACAAGCAGAAATGACTAATGATGACTATTCTGATATCCCTAATTAAAAGAAGACTCAATCACCAGCAAGAGACACTATAGAGATAGTGAAGAACTTCTTGGACAGAGAAATGATGGAGCTGGATGAACCTGAGTTATTTCAAGGACCACTAAATTTTGACTCTCTCTCCCCAGTTCAGAAAATGAAAATAGCATCTTTTGCTCAAGCCAAAGCAAAAGAGAAACTCTTGAAATATCACATGGAGGACTGTGAACTGTTGGAGATTTCATCTGGGATACTAGAGAAGATCATGCCATCCTATCAAAAGGATCCTTCGGTCTCACCATCTAGTAACTTGAAAAACTTAGTAAATTTTGTTAACACTCATTTTGAATCTCTAGAGAAATCAACAAAAGCAAAGCTCCGGAAGGAGTTTCTAGGAAAAAGATTCACTAAGGTGCAAGGACTTATTGCAAATGATAGGAGGACTCTAGATATTGGAATAAAGAGCCTTGAAAATGCTCTCAAAGACAATGAGGACCTATTCAAATTTTGTCTGACTTGGCCTAAAGTGACCAAAGACATTGAGGAGAAAGTAAAAGAACAAGAAGAAAAACTATCAAGCCTAGTTCAAAATTTTGACCCTCTTTCCTCCTCTTTATGAATCAAGAATGCCAGGCTATTGTTATAATAAATGAAATAAAGAGATTGGGCAAAGAAAAGAAGAACACAATGAACATAATGGGTGAACTCAGAGGGATAATTATACCTAAGTTAGGGGCAATGCATGAGGCCTTAACAAAAGCTCAGACCATGACCCGAACCAGTGATCTAGCAGACTTAAGAAGGGCAGAAGCTTATGCATTTTTGTTGAGTGGTCACATCTCCATTTTGGATAGGATGAAGAGGATTTGGGCCACATAGTTTGTACAGCTGAAGACTACTTTTGCAAACACACTCAAGTATATGTAAGTTTATCATATCAATTATATGTACATATGCGGCCTTATGTGGAAACTTTTTGTACAATTTTAGTTTGTGGATCCCTCCCTTTGCCATTGATGTCAAAGGGAGAGTGAAGAGTAGTGAAAAATGTGGAATCCAGCTAAGGAGGAGCTCCAACAAAATAGTGCAAAAGACAGAGCATCAGCCAAGGGGGAGTTACTGCGACACTTAGCCATTTTTCACTAAGTGTTGCCATCAATGTCAAAGGGGGAGATTGTTGGCATGAGACACTGTGTGGCTTCATAAGTGTTGTAATTGATGGCAACAAAGTATATCCCACACATCCACAGTACATAGTATGCCTATACTGGAAGTCAGATTGAAGATTATTTTGGTCCAGTGAACAAGTACAGAGTATGTAACAATGTTTGATAATCAGGTCCAGATCTCTCAAATGGTGTAGCTCAATAAGTTGTGGACTTGGAAAAGTCAAGAGGGGTATCATGACTACTGTACTCCAAATATTTAGCCCCCAGTGATAAAGAAAGAAAAAGATATGAGCATCTAAGTGTTGGGTTCCAATCATGCAAAGCAAATAGAGGAAGACCTAACTGACAGAGTATCAGACTTCAATCCGGATGTGTAAAAGGTCCTGATCAAGCAATCTATGATATTATACATTGTTATCCGACATGATTTATGACTTCTGTCCCTATGTTTTTGATACACATCACAAATCAAGCATGGATTTAGCAGATAGATCAATAGCTTGCAAATATCTTGAGTTTTCTTGTTTCTGACTAGAAAGTTGATGAAAATCCTTGATGTGGATATATATACCAGACAAATTCTAGCATGTAATTGTGTGTGTTGAAGATGTGAAGAAATAAGGTGCAAAGAAAAGTAGGGATAAGTGTGAGAACAACAATTCAAGTCTGGTATGTGACTGAATAACAACATTGAACAAAGGAAGAATGAAGTCTGTCATATCAGTATATTGTGCCTAACCGGAATTGAAGTCTTGCATTTGTAGATGCTTCTCATTAGTTCAAACACTTGATTATCTTCTATAAGTTCTATAGATAGTGAGTCTCTCATAGGTAGTGTGCTTCTTGTGAGCAGTGTGCTCGGCCAGCGAGCCCTAATTGGCAAGTGCCATTTTGTACTCCTTTTTTTTTTAATAAAGAATACAATCTTGGGTTAGTCACCTTGTGGTTTTTCCCTTAATAGGGTTTCCATGTAAATATCCTTGTGTTATGTGTGTTGATTTTATTTTTGTTCTTATGATTACATATGCTTTCATGTTTTGATATAACATTGAATATTGAGATAATAAATTAAGGAAATTTTGAGATAATTGATTCACCCCCCCTCTCAATTATCTGCCTTGTTTTCAACAAGAGATAGATAGGGAAATATAGAGAGAGAGGTAGAGAGGGATATATTAAGAGATAGGGTTATGGGGATAGATAGAGATAGGGAAAGAGATGGAGAGATGTCTAGAGACATAGGGAGAGAGATTTCAAGAGGTAGAGGGATGGGGAGAGAGAGGTAGCGAGGTATAGATTAAGAGATAAGGATCCATATGTCCAGAGAGATAGAGATAGGGAAAGAGATCAAGAGATACAACTTCCAGAGACATAGGGAGATAGATTTGAGGTAGAGGGATTGAGAGAGTGATAGAGAGGGGAAGTGAGATAGTGAGGGAGGGAGAGATAGAAAGGTAGAGTTAGAGAGAGGGCATCGAAAGAGAGAGCAAGATAGAGAGAGAGATAGAGAGGTAGGTATAGTTAGAGAGAGGGATAGAGGAGATAGAGATATCTCTCCCAGGCTTGATCTCCTCTATATCTCCCTATTCTCCTCTCTACCTAAACCATAAACCTAAACCTCTAAACCTTAACCCCTAACCCCTAAACCATAAACCCTAGACCCTAAATAATGCCCCTAACCCCTAAAAATGAGCAACCCTAAACCCGTAAACTCCTAACCCCTAAACCCTAAGCCATAAAACCTGGAAGCAACCCTAAACCTCTATCTCCCTATCTCTCCCAATCTCTACTAGTCCCCTCACTCTATCTTTCTCTAAACCCTAAACCCTAACCATTAAACTTGAGCAACCCTAAACCCCTAACCCCTAAACCCTAAACCCTAAACTCAAGCATCCCTAAACCCCTAAAGCCTAAATAATTCCCCTAAACCCTATTTACTTGAGCAACCCTAAACTCATGTAAACCTCAAATAATGCCCCTGACCCCTAAACCCTAAACTTGAGCAACCAGGATAACACCTAAACATATAGTTTGATAGGGGATGATGGAGGACCAATGGGAAATGGATGTAGAATTCTTGGATCTTGATTAAATCATTATACTCATTGGGATGTGATTTGATAGGATCTAAGTTATTTGTTTGATTGTATATGTTTTCTTGGGGACCAAGTGTCTCATCATGGGATATTGATGGATAATGAATAGGACAAGCATAGGATGATGGATAGGGCTAATGGGATGATGGATAAGAGTGATGTGGGTTACTTGCTCATGGATAAGATCTTGATCATAGGGAGGATAAGCATGGATAGAGTGATATTAGATATGGATATGGTAAGTGGGGATGCATTGATATTCATTGGATTTTAGAGTAAGAGGTGGTGATGGGGGCTCACTAGGAGATGTTGGAGGATCAATGATGGGATTGATGTACATAGGGATTGACCATGAGATGGTAAGGGAACCGAGATGGGATTAGATGGGATGTTTGGATTTTGATTAGGATGGGTGGTTGGTGTTTCTTAATGTATAGCTATTGGGTTTCTTAGATGGATGTGATGGGTTCTTAGATGGGATCAATAATATTTGGATGCTTGACAACATGGCTACATGATGGTGTTTGATTTGTAATTATGGTAGGAGACTCTTCAATGAAATGGATACACATAAGAGTGGATGATGGTGTTGGAGTGGTAGACATGTTATTATGAGGTTCTTTGTTAGGCTCAAGGATAGGAATTTGAGTACATGATGTTCTTAGATTCCTTGCTAATAGTCCTTGGGTCACATCCTTTATGGCTTCATGGGTTGATGGACTAGGATATGCATATAGTTGATGGATAATGATGGAAGATGTTGTGGGGTTAGGATTAGGATCGAGTGAATGGATATGGGAGGCCTTGATGGATAAGGATTGGGAGTGTTACAGGGGGATGAAATTGGATCAATGGTTTTGGATGGCTCCATTTCTTTACTTTTATTTTTGGATTTTGTAAAGACTCTTTGGAGAAAACTTTTCAAGCATTCATGGGTTGATGGATTAGAGCTTAGAATGTTTGATGGTGGATTAGATAGTGAGTTATATGGTGGATGGCTGATAGGGATTGATGGATTAGGAGATGGGTGGGATAATGCGTTAGGATTAGGAGGATTGGAGGGAAATTATAAAATAATTCCCCTTTAACCCTGACCCCTAAACCCTAAACTTGAGAAACCCTAGAAACTCATAAACCCTAAATAATTTACCCCTAAAGGTCGGAGCAACCCTAAACTCATAAACCCTAAATATGCCCCTAAACCTAAGAAACCCTAAACCTCTCTCTCTCTCTCTCTCTCTCCTAAAACCCCTAAACCCTAAATAATTCCACTAAACCCTAAACTCATAAACCCAACCAACCCTCTCTCTCTCTCCAAAAAAGAAAACTAGGACTCTCTCTATCTCTCTCCTTATCACCCTATCTCTCCCCTCTCTCTCCCATCCATCTCCATCCTCTCTCCCTCTTCCTCCCTCTCCTCTCGCATGTCAACAAAGAATATGGAAACAAGAAAACTAGGACATGCAAAGAGGGATGAGGATATAAATTGGGATGATGAAATGGAAACAAGATAATTTATGAAATTTCATTGGATGGGAAGAATGATGAGGAGAGGTAGAGAGGAGAGGGAAGTAGAGAGTAAGAGAGAGGATAGGAGGTAGAGATGGGAGGGAAGTAGAGTGGGAGAGGACCGTAGGAGGTAGATAGAGGAAGGAAGAAGAGAGAGAGGGTAGAAGGTAGACATGGGAGAGAAGCAGAGATTGAGAGAGAGGGTAGGAGGTAGATAGGGAAGGGAAGTAGAAAGTGAGAGAGAGGGTAAGAGGTAGAGAGGGGAGGAAGAGAGTGAGAGATAAGGTAGGAGGTAGAGAGGTGAGGGAAGCAAAGACTTAGAAAGAGGGTATCAGGTAGATAGGGGAGGGAAGTAGAGAGTGAGAGAGAGGGTAGAAGGTAGAGAGGAGAGGGAAGAAGAGAGTGAGAAAGAAGGTAGGAGGTAGAGAGGGGAGGGAAGAAGAGACTTAGAGAGAGGGCAGGACGTAGAGAGGCGAGGGAAGTAGAGAGTGAAAGAGACGATAGGAAGTGCAACTGCCCTTGTAGACATGTATGTAAAGTGTGGAAGCATAGACAAGGCATGTCAATTGTGTGACGTAACACCTCAAAGCAATGTTCTATAATGAAATGCAATGATTGCAAGATATGCAAAAAATGGATTTGTTGAAAAGGCTTTAGAAAATTTCAAGAAAATGCAATTGGCATGTGTATAGCCATTATGCTCAACTTTCTTTGACATGTTTTTATCAGTTTTTAGCAAAATTTGGAGATAATTTGGAGCATGCTCCCCATCAGGATGACACTTTTTTCAATGAAAAATTTAAAAAAGACCACCATAATCTTAAGCTCTTTGTTAGCTATCTAACCATATTTTTTTTTCACATTTTGAGTACGTTAAGGGTTTCATATTGAATTTCTTTTGTTAGTGTGTCCATTTTTTGTCAAAAACCAGTATCTAGTATTTTTGACTTTTTTTAACCGTTCATCAAAATTTGAAATAAGTTACATTTTTAGAAGCTAGATTTCATTCTACACGTATTCAAAAAAAAATTCAATTTTTGATTAGTTTTCAAACATTTTAGGGGGGAGTACACTCAAATTTCTATTTTTTAAGATGTGTCCACTTTAAAAATTACTAAAAAATCAATTATTCATTAAAAAATTATCAGAAAAATCAAGGATAAACTACATGGTGTTAGCTAATTTCTCACTAGAGTGATTATTGAAATACTAAAAAAAAATAAACATTTTAGGGGGAGCACACCAAATGCTATGTTATGTTTTTTTGAGAAAAACAGGACCAATTTGTGTGCTCCCCCTTTTTGAACCTCTTAATCTCAACCATTTTTTGAAAACATTAGTAGTTTAGAAACTAGATTAGGAGCACTATGACTCTTGTTTTTGTTCCATCTTCAAATTTTGAGTGTAGCTATCTTCAATTTCTCATCCAACATCAATGCTTCTTGATTTCAAACAAAAAGTGGCATCTTAAGACCCCATTTTGTCCCTCATCTTTGTGCACTTACTCACCTATAGGGCTATATTCCAATGGATATTTGGATGTACAGATAGGTGAACCATTTGAGTCCAGATAGAGGAAAATGGATCAACATTTTGGTGACCTCTCAGAGATGTTTGCCTGCTAAACAATTAGATCAGTGGCCTTAAGAATCCATTGGGCATGGAGTCCAAAGGAGGCGTTTGAAAGGGTCAAGACAATTGAAACCTGCCTCCAAAATGCACAAAAGGAGAGGCATGTATTCTCCTAATGATAATGCAGCCTGTGGAAAAGCACTTAGGGAAAGGGAAACCTAAAATAGAAATAAACTAAAACAATATGTACAAGACCCCATACCAACCTTAATGGTAAGGTTTGAGATGAATCGCATTAACTAAAATGGACAAAACTTCACCATCCAACCTTGAAAGAATGAAGGCATTTTCCTGCTTGCTGCTGATGATGACATAAGGTCCACTCCACAATGCATCAAACTTGGTGTGGCCTCCTAATTTGGATCAGTTTGCATCCCATTTTAGAACAAGGTCACCTTCCTTGAAGGTATGGACCCTGGCCTTTCTGTCAAAATATCTTTTGGTCTACATCTGATGTTCTTCTAATGTGATCATGGTTGACTATCCTTGTTCTTCTAATTCAGTTAATTCAACCATCCTGATAGACCTTGCATCCTCTCCTTCCAACTCTAATTGATGAGCCAAATCTAGTGCAGGAAGCTCTAAGGATATAGGCAATCTAGCCTCTCTTCCATACACTAGAACAAAAGGAGAGTTCCCAATGGCTCTCTTGTAGGTGATCCTATCAACCCAAAGAGCTAACCTGATCATATTATGCCATTGCCTTTGGTTTGTCTCCATGGTCCTCTTCAAGATCCTGATTAGGTTCTTATTGGTATATTCAACTAGCCCATTGCCTTGGGGGTAATATTTGGATGAAGTCTTCAAGAACACATTATACTTAAGAGCCCAATCAGCAATCCTAAAACCAGTGAATGCTTTTGCATTATTAGAAATAATAGTATGAGGAGCTCCAAACCTTGTCATGATTTCTTCCAAGAAATCCATGATAGGTGATTCAGTGGCCTCCTTGAGTGGGACTACTTCAAACTACCTAGTGCAGTAATCCATTGCAGTCAAAACCCACCTATGACCAGCACTAGATATAGGATTTATCATGCCAATGAAATCTAACCCCCACTATGAAAAAGGTTGATTAGCCTGAATAGGGTGGAGTGGAAGTGCCACCAATCTTTTCTTTCACCCACACATGGGTGTCATTGAATAATGTGGGCCAAAATCAACTTGCCCTCATTATTTTCATTGTTGTAGCTCTAGCAGAGAAATGACCACCAACTGGGCCAGCATGAAACTCACTAAAGAGTCTATCAACCTAATCTTCTTCTATGCATCTCAGTAAAACTCCATCCAGATTTCTCTTGAAGAGAACACCATCTACCAAAGCATAGGTGATAGACTACAAGCTAAAATGTCTTCTTTTGGTTCTGTCCAATCCATAGGGATACTCACCAGTGGATAAGAAACTAGCTATATCTATTGTCCAAGAACTCACAATTGATGGTTCAGTTGTAGGTTCCTCCTCATTCAAATGGTAAGATGAATTCACTTCATCTATTGATGTTTGAGCTAGTTGTTCACATAGTCCTCTGCCTCTAATCAACTTAGTGGCCTTGATAATCACATCATACTCTAGGATCTTGGTGACCCAGCTGGCTCTCTTTTCACTAATTTCTTTCCCCATTATATAATCTCTCACACTAGGATGAGAAACCAAGACTTTAATGTGATTATTTGCCAACATATATCTAATTTTTTTTAAAGCTTTGACAATGGAAAATAACTGTTTGTTCATGGGGCTATATCTAACCTCATAGTCCTTCAAGGTCTGACTGAAAAAAGCTAAGGGCTGCTCCAGTCCTTGTTCATTCTATTATATCAACCACATCAATGTTGTTCTCTCCTCCATATGCATAAAGGACAAAATCCTTCTCATAATTTGGGTTCATGAGAGTAGGTGCCTAGGCAATCTCTTCCTTGATCTTCTCAAAACAATCCTTCCCTTTCTTAGTTAGATTGCATCTTTCTTCAGCATAAGGGTTAGAGGTTTCACTAAGCTAGCATAGGCAAGAATGAACTTCCTAACAAAGTTGATCTACCCTAAAAATGATTGTAAATCATTTTTGTGAGTGGACAGGGGAAGAGAAAGTAGGGAAGATGTTCTATCAGGATCTATGGATATCCCATTCTCAGACACTATGTGACTCAAAAGCTTACCTTGGGCAACAATAAAAATACATTTCTTGGGGTTCAGAGACACCCCAAATTCTCTGCATCTCTAGAAATTTTTTTGCAAATGCTCCATGTGGTTTTCTCCCTTCTTGGAGAAGACTGTGATGTCATCCAAATAAATCAGGATGAACCTATTTATAAATCCTTTGAAGGCAATATCCATTGCCCTTTGAAATGTTGCACCAGCATTAGACAAACCAAATGGAATCTTTACATATTCCATGGTTCCCCATTTGGTTGTGAATGTTGTCTTAAATTTATCTTCCTCTCTAACAAAGATTTGATTATAGCTAGAGAAGCCATCTAATAATGAAAACATCTCTGCCCCTACAATTGTTTGCAAAATCTAATCCATAGAGGGCAAAGGGTAATGATCCTTTAGAGATGTATGGTTCAGGTCCCTGAAGTCTACACAAAGCATACTCTCTCTGTTCTTCTTTCTCACAGGAACTAGATTAGCAACCCAAGTAGAATATTTGGTGGGGAAGATAATCCTTGCTTGTATGAGCTTAGTAAGCTCTTTCCTCATGAGTGGCTCAATTTTTAGATTTCTACGTTGCTGCTTCTGGTGAAATAGCTTGCAATTAGGATCCAAATCAATGGCATGCTAAACCACATGTAGATTAAATCCTTTAAGATCTTCATATGTCCATGCCAAGACATCATTGTACTTCTAGAAAAGTTTTATAAACTCTTGCTCCTCTGGATCATTACATACCTTTCCTAGCAGTAACTCCTTGTCCTTGGCGACGGTTACCTTCTGGTAATCTCCTTTCTTGAAGGTCATGTTATTTTTCTCACCCCTGAACTCATTGTCATGGCTAAAGATGGCCTCTAGGGTGACTAGACCCTTAGGCAACTTATTTGATTTGAGCTAGATGATATGATCGCCATAGCACTCCTGTAATCTAGGTTGCACTATGGAAGAAAACTCTGCTTCATTTTGAATGAAGCTCACAATTTTCTCATTGATGTCAAAGACATGCCAATGGATATCATTGTCAGGGACAGATGGTCTAACAACAATCTGTTGATAACTGAGAGGGGGGGTGAATCAGTTATCTTGTATACTTTAACTTTCTGTTCTTCTTTATCAACTAGTGCAACATCAAATCATATAAGCATGCATGATCATGAAAGAAAAAATAAAATCAATACACATAACACAATGATTTTGATGTGGAAAACCCTATTAAGAGAAAAACCATGGGGTGACTAACCCAAGATTGTATTCTTTGTTAAAAGAATAGAAGTACAAAATGGCACTTGCCAATTAGGGCTCACTGCCTGAGCACACTGCCTACAAGAGGCTCACTATCTACAAGGTATAAAGAAAGTAACCAGGTGATTGAAATGATGAGAAGCATCTACATATGCTAAGGTTCAGTTCTAGTTAGGCTTAATACACTGACCTACTATACTTCATTCTTTCTCTTCTTTGGTGCTATTGTCCTATCACATACCGGACCTGTATAGCTACTTCCACACTACTTTCTACTTTTCTTCGCACAACACAATACAACACACATGCCTTCACATCTAAATCCATCTGGTATATATATCCACACCAAGGATTTCAACATCTTTCTAGTCAGCATCCAGAATACTCAATATTTTCCCAAACTCTGATTTGTCAGTTGAATCCTTGCATACTAAGTGATGCGTATCAAAGAGATACTTATAGAAGTCATCAATCATGTCAACTAACCATGAATGATCCCCCATGAAACTTGATCACCATCAATTTCTCATCTGGATTAAGGTCTGATGCTCCGCCAGTCAGTTCTTCCTCAGTCTACTCTGCCAAACAGGAACCCAACACTTAGGTGCTCATATCTCTTCACTCTTTCATCACCGGAGTCTCAATCTCTAGAATGTATTAGTCATGGTACTCCTCTTGACTTCCCCAAGTCTGTACTTTGCTGAGATACTTCCTCTGAGAGATCTGGACCTGATTGTCAAACCTTGTTGCATGCTCTATTCTTGGTCACCGGACCAAAATACTCTCTAATCTGACTTCCGGTATAGACATACCATGTCCTGTGGATGTATGGGATGGACTTTGTTGCCATCAATGACAACATTCATGAAGCCACACAGTGTCTCTTGCCAACAATCTCCCCCTTTGGCATTGATGGCAACACTTAGTGAAAAATGACTGTGACACTACACTCCCCCTTGGTTGATGCTTTGTTCTAAAGTACACTTTTCCGAAGCTCCCCCTTAGCTATATTGCACATTTTTCATTGCTCCTCACTCCCCCTTTGACATCAATGGCAAAGGGTAGAATCCGCACACCAAAATTCCTAAAAAATCCAACTATCCTTAGCCGCATAAGTATATATACATGTTATACTTACATATATTGAAGTATATCTCCAAAAGTTGTCTTCAACTAGACAAATTATGTTGCCCAACTTTGCTTCATCTTGTCCAAAATTGAGATGTGACCACTCAATAGGAATACAAAAGCTTCTACCCTCTTTAGATCTATTAGATCACTGGTCCGGGATGTAGTCTGAGCATCAGTTAGGGCCTCATGCATGGCCTCTAATTTAGGGATAATTATCCCTCTAAGTTCACCCATCCTACTTATTATATTCTTCCCTTCCTTTTCATGTTTCTTTAGTTCATTTAGAATGGCAATAGTCTGACATTCCTGGTTTATTATGGATGTGGTGAGAGGATCAAAATTATGAGATACACATGATAGTTTATCCTCTTGCTCTTTCACTTTCTTCTCAATATCCTTTGTCACTTTAGACCAGGATAAACAAAATTTATATATTTCTCCACCATCTTTAAGAGCATTTTCTAAGCTCTTTATCCCAATATCCATAGTTCTCCTATCATTTGTTATTAGCCCTTGTACTTCAGAGAATCTCTTACCCAAAAACTCTTTCCAGACCTTCTCTTCTGCTGCTTTCTCTAAAGAGTCAAAATGTGTATTAACAGAATTAACAAGAGATTTCAGATTACCAGATGAGGAGGCCGAAAGATCCTTCTGGAAGGATGGCATGGTCTTTTCCAACATACCAGATGCAATCTCTATCAGCTCACAGTCTTCCATGTGAGACTTCAGAAGTTTATCAGCTCACAGTCTATTAGCTCAAAATTGAATGGTCCTTGAAGTAGCTCCGATTCATCCAATTCCATTATTTCTTTTATCAGGAAGTCCTTAACAACTTCTACAGTGTCTCTTGCTGGAGACATAGTTTCCTTTCCTTCTGTATCCTCAGAGGTGTCAATAGAGACCTTCTCTATTTGATCTTTTTCTCTTCCCTTTTTCTCCTCTTCTTGACTTGTCTCTTCTTTTCTTAGTTCTTCTTCAGTTCTGGAGTTAGCAAGGGGATCTAGAAGAGATATGTTTACTTCATTAGGGACTTCCTCTTCCAGAGTAGAGGAATCCAAGTTCTTAATCTTTTCCTTATCCATCTCTTTGGGCTCTTCCGCATCTTTCTCAGTACTTAGCCCTTCGTCGTCCATGGCAGAATGTTCATCACCTAAGTCCTCTATGACAGAAAGATTGAATCTTTTAAATGCATTCCAGAGAATGTCCTCTGTTTCTTTAGCAACTCAATCTGTCTCTCCAAGTATAAGCTGGTTCATTCTTGCTCTGCTCTGGAACTCATCCTTACAGTCCTTGAAGATGATGTTCATTTGTTGAGAGGTAATGGAAGGATAGAGTTGGATAGCAATCTATTCTCTGATCTCTAAGTCCTTTGCCTTGATATTCTCCTTTCTCATTTCAAGTTCCTTCTCTAAACTTTTGGGAATTAGAGAGATGATTTCAATAAATGCCTTATTATATATGTTTAAGTACTTAACTGTGGCTTCTTCCAAGATCCTTTTATTTGCATCATTATACTCATCATAGAATTCTATCATTGGTTGCAGATTCCCATCCAGAGTAACTGCCTTGACTACATCATCAATGGACAGAGTAGGCCTTTCAACAAACGTTTCTGCCTTTTCTTCCTTGCTATGACCGGTAGAGGGTTCACCGGATGTTTTCTTCTTATTCTTCATTTTCTTGACTTCCTCATCAGTTTCAGTTTCTTCCTCATCTTTCTGACTTGTATAGGACCTTGTTACCTTTTTCTTTGTTCTCTTCTCTCCCTTTCTAGATATCTAGGCTTCTGGTTTTGATGCTTTTTAGCTCTTAGAGGTGGCAGGTGCAGAGCTTCTGGAGGATTTGGTCTAAGAGGGGGCTTGCACCGAAGCACTTTCTTTTTCTATTTCTTTCCTTTCTTTCTCTACCCTTTCCATCTTCTCTCTGTTGGCATCAACTGCCTCCTTTGATATTCCATGCCTCTTGGTGAATTGTTCTACTTCCCTTCTTACTTTTCTCTTGATCTCACATTGTCTCAGTTCAACATGAACTTTTACACTTAGCTCTTGGAATGTTCCAAACCTTTCTGCCTTAGGGTCCTTGGGCTGACTCAGCAGGTGTTGGATGTGTAGCTCTAGGATTTTCTCATCAACCTCATACCCCATTGGCATGATCCACACTATTCTCAGTTCCACTTCCTCCATCAGGCATTGATCAGTGTCTACCATAAAGCTCACTATATCCTTGTACTTCTCAACCAATGATTGGGGGATTCTTTCTCTGGCTTGCATCATACTTTTAAAGTTCTTGAAGTAGCCCCAGAGTGTTGTATTTTGTACCTTGGCATCACCAAGCCCAAGCATATAATCTCTGATTTGTATGGCTACTGGTCTATCATTTTGCCATATCCAAGCACTAGATCCAGGTAGCTCATTCATAAAGTAAAAGAACAAACACAGTAGTAGCCCACCATACTTGAATGAGTTCTTCTTGTCCTTCTTGATCTTTTGTAGGTTTTCCAACAGTTGGCTCAGAAGAAGCTCACAAAGATCATCATTTGCATTCTCCCTTAACATCTAATAAGCAACATAGATTACAGTTTTGGATATAGAATTCTCCCTGTTGGAGTGATATATCTTATAGCTAATTATCATAGATGCAAACTTGATATCTGGATCAGTGATATCTTCTATAGGTATTGCTCCCTTGTTAAATTTTGATCTGGTAGCCTCACTCATAGTTTGGTTTTTGACTGATTTGAGAGCAAGAAACCCACCAAATGAGTGTAATCCAGTTACTGCCCTAATTGCATCCTTGGTTATCTTGAATGGCCTCATCAACCACATAAAGTTGTCATGCATTCTACTCAGAACATACTGGACCCATTCATCTTCTACAAAATAGGGGAAATGGATGCAATGTCCAAAACGCTTATCCCAGATGGCTTTGTACTGAGGTTTGAGTTCAAATGATTCATCTATTAACTACTTGTGGTAGATATCCATCATCTTAGATTCCCCAAATTCTTCATTTTTCACATGAATGTATGCCCTAACATATTCTACATGCAAAACCCCATGTGGAATGCTAGAAAATGGGCCTAGGGGATCAACTTCTAGGGATTTATAAAGATGTTTCTTGAATTTAAGGTGCGGCCTATCATTGATCTTCACAACATTCAGAGTAGCCATCTTTCAAAAGATTAAGAGATAGATTTTCAAGAGCAGAAAATACCTTTTATGCTTCTAGGGTTCACGATATGAGCTGGATCAGATTGCTGGATGAATCAACTTCTGCAGTTGATCTTTGAGAGGCTTGAGACAATTTTGTTGTAGAGCTCCTTCTCTCTTCTTCTCGAATGCAAATGTACAAATGATGAAAAAAGAACCCTTTTATTTATGTGCAAACCCTAATTCCATTTTGCAATAAATGCACAACTTAAGTTATTCCAGTTGCCTTGTTTTCTTTGTTCTGAGAGAGATCTTTCCAGATCACTGAGATGCACCTAGAATGATAACTTACAAAGCATCTCCCTTTCTCCAATCATTCCATCTAACCGCATCCAAATATTTCAATCTTGAATTATACCAGATCTAACTGTGAAAGTCTTGTTTTTGCCGGATGACTATCAAACTAGATTATTCTTGGATGATTAACCTTTTCAAACTCCTTGCGGATCTTTCATATCTTTACCAATGGTTATTTAGATGTTTCTCTGAGAGCCCTTTCAATCCACAAGTTTCCATGTGCCAATTTCAGGCACCAATTGACTGGCTAGGGGAAATTGTTTTCTTTTGTGATTCCCCCTAAGCCAAAGCTCATCTATTTAGTTTTTGGAAGGAATATTAGCACCAGATTCTAGTGTGGATCCATCCCCAACATTTTCTATACTTCTCTTTACCCAAATCTTGTTCATCTCCTTTTGAATTTCATCCGCATTTGCTTTTCCTTTTCCTTTGTCTTTGTTTTGATTATGATGCATCGGACCCTTTTTGTCTTGATTCTTACTTCTACAGAGTTTGGCAATATGACTAGATCTATTGCAATTGTAGCAAATAATACTTCTTTGCATATTTGACTGATAACCTCTAGATCTGCATTGATTAGTCATATGTCCCATTCTATTGCATGCAAAACATCTACCATTGAATGAATTGTTCATTTGCATATTTCTACACTCATTAGATTTGTGACCATACCTTTTGTAGTTAAAACACCGTTCGGAGAAGGATGAATTAGTCTAATTCATTCTTCTTCTGCACTGATTTGCTTTATGACCAAAGTTATTGCAATTATGGCAGTATCCATTGAAGGATGGATATCTTTGAGCATTTGGTTTCCTTATTGAAGGTCTTCTAGGCCTATTCCTTGGATTTCTTGATCCAGAGTTCTTTTGACCGTATACAGAGCTTTCACCTTTCTCATACCCCAAGCCTTGCTTGTCATCTACCCTCTTTTAGCTTTCAAGAAGAACCTCAAGTTGAGTAGAGCTTATCTTGAATTTCTCTTTGTATTCATTTGTTGTTTGAAGATCCCTTTTAAGAGTGTCAATCTAATTCTCAAGTTGTTCTTCATTATCTCTAGCTTCTTCAAGATCAGATTCTAGATGCTTGATTATTCTATCCATTTTGTGGCAATCTTCTGACTTCTCCTTGAGAGATTGTCTTAGATCATCTTCAATTTTTTTTCTCTTCAATTTCTTGGGTGAATTTCATAACCCCTGATTCCATTTCATGTCTTACCATAATGACCTCTTTTGATAGCTTCTTACATAACTTGTTCTTCTCATTCAGATCTTCATTAGTATTATTAGTGTTACTTTGACTTGCTAATTGTTGAAGTAGTTCCTTTCTCTTTTTCATAGAGATACTTAGTTTCTCTTTTAGTTCATTTATGAAATCATCAGCTTGTTTGAGTCTTTCCTTTAAGTCATTGACTTCAGAGTGAGACTGCTCAAGATCATCTAAGGTAGATTGAAGTTGTTCCCTCATACCATACATATCCATTGAGATTCCTAGATCTTCCTCAAACTATTAGGCTCTATTTAGGGGAACTTAGCTCTAATACCAATTGTTGATAACTGAGAGGGGGGGTGAATCAGTTATCTTAATTACTTTAACTTTCTAGTCTTCTTTAACAACTAGTGCAACATCAAATCATATAAGCATGCATGATCATGAAAGCCAAAATAAAATCAATACACATAACACAATGATTTTCATGTGGAAAACCCTGTTAAGGGAAAAACCACGAGGTGACTAACCCAAGATTGTATTCTCTATTAAAAGAATAGAAGTACAAAATGGCACTTGCCAATTAGGGCTCACTACCCGAGCACACTGCTCACAAGAGGCTCACTGCCTACAAGAGACTCACTATCTACAAGGTATAAAGAAAGTAACCAGGTGATTGAACTGATGAGAAGCATCCACATATGTTGAGGTTCAGTTCTGGTTAGGCTTAATACACTGATCTACTGCACTTCATTCTTTCTCTTCTTTGGTGTTGCTGTCCTGTCACATACTGGACTTGTATAGCTACTTCCACACTACTCTCTACTTTTCTTCACACAACACAATACAACACACACACCTTCACATCTAAATCCATCTGGTATATATATCCATACCAAGGATTTCAACATCTTTCTAGTCAGCATCCAGAATACTCAATATTTTCCCAAACTTTGATCTGTCAGCTAAATCCTTGCATACTAAGTGATGCGTATCAAAGAGATACTTATAGAAGTCATCAATCATGTCAGCTAACCATGAATGATCCCTCAAGAAACTTAATCACCATCAATTTCTCATTCGGATTAAGGTCTGATGCTCTGCCGGTCAGTTCTTCCTCAGTCTACTCTACCAAATAGTAACCCAACACTTAGGTGCTCATATCTCTTCACTCTTTCATCACCAGAGGCTCAATCTCTGGAATGTATTTGCCATGGTACTCCTCTTGACTTTCCCAAGTCTGCACTTTGCTGGGATACTTCCTCTGAGAGATCCGGACCTGATTGTCAGACCTTGTTGCATGCTCTATTCTTGGTCACCAGACCAAAATAGTCTTCAATCTAACTTCCGGTGTAGACATACCATATCCTATGGATGTGTGGGATGGACTTTGTTGCCATCAATGACAACATTCATTAAGCCACATAGTATCTCTTGCCAACACAATCCTCACATGCTAATCAGGACCTTGAAACAAGTCTATAGGTGGAGAAAACTGAGCCCCCACCATCGCTAATTGATCAACATCAATGTTTAATTTTCTTAAGATTAACTACAAGTTGAGAGCTTCAAAGCTCTCAAACATATCCCAAACTCTATGTTGATAAGCTCTTAAAAGCTAGTTTTTTGTTGCACATCTTTCTCTAACTTGGTTGACCACTAATTTAGTATGACCAAAGATCTCTAGATGCTTGATTTTATTTTTTTCTGCTATCAATAGGCCATGGACCAATGCCTCGTACTTTGCTACATTATTTGTGCAAGAAAGTACATCTTATGAGCACAATACAACTTCTTACCAGTATTGAGACTATCAAAACATCTGCACCGTCCCCACTTCTACTCCTTGCACCATCAAAGAAAAGATGGGTCATTGGAGTCATCACTGGGTTTAAGTACAGATGTGTTTGAAGGATCCCGTTCATGGATCATGTAGTTTCCCAAGTTAGTTGCTTCAATGGTGTCATAAGGATCAAAATTTTCATGATCCCTTGCCCACTCATCAAGAAATAGGTTAGGGATAGGAAGGGGTGAAGGTTATGCCTCAATAGGCTCTAGATTATATACTTTCTCACCCTGAAACATAACATGCGGATTCACTAGGGTGTGGTCATAGGCTTCTACATGATAATTCAAAATTTGTTCAGCCTTGATGGTGAATCTTTTACCATATCTGGTCCTCAACAACATATGAGATGAGTCAAAAGAAAGGTCACCACCTACCTTGGCTGTGAAGTCCCTTGACAGATAGATAGCTAAGAAAGGAGGGAGATCAATGACCAAAATGTCTTGTTTGAAATTCAGGTTTGGACATACATACAGAGTCATGTCTAGTCCCTTGATCACCCCCATAGTGTTCACAGAGGTGCCATCCAGTTGCAATACTCCTAATGAAACATGGGTATATTTGATGCCTAATGTATCCGCTATCTTCTTAGGCATGACTGAAACACTAGCCCTAGAGTCTATCATGTAGGTGTGTACTAAAAACTTGCCAATAATCAAAGACAAGTAGAAAGGAGATGGCTTCTTAACTATAGTTACTTGTCCTTCACTTGGTTGTACAAGACTGACAGGAGCCTTCTCTTTCTATTTTGATGATGAGTCTAATGTTACTAATGCACTTGATGGGAAGTGCCTTAAGGCCTCTTGCAACAAATCCCTTTGGGAGGGGATGGACATCACTTCCTACATTGATACACTTATATTTGTTCTCTTCAACTGTTCCACAATATTCAATGGAACAATGGTTGCCTTGTGCATAGAGGGAGTCCATGTTCCCTTCTTTAATTATTTAGCAGGTAGATCAGTCACTTTTAAGCCTGATGGAGTTTCTTCTATAATAGTGGATCTACTATTTTGAATCAGAACTATGGTATTGACCAGTTTTGCCTTTGGAATATGGTCTTTTTGTAACACAACATGCATAGGACTAGCCTCTAATTGCCTCTTGTTTGACCTGATGTTGTCTACAATGGGCATAATAACACTATCCATGGGCTGATTAACAACATAAAACTCCTCTACAGTCCATAACATCATATTGGTATCATTGGTAACCTCATTCAACATATTCATACTATTATTTGATGCCTCTAATAATGATGGTTGATGTGTATGGAAGTTCTGCACTATTAAAGCTCTTTCTTGTGCTCCAAAAGCACAAGTGGACTGATTATGAGGTTGGTTGTAGGGGTAACACCAATCTATCTCTTGGGCTAGATTGTTCTGAGTAGGGACTAAAACCCTAACTAGACTTACAGTTGGTATCTATTGGATAGGCCGAACTGTTTGTAAAGGCTGTGCAGGGTTAGGATTTTGATATCTATTCTGTTGGTATCCCTGATTCCAGTTCTAATTCCTATTGGGATTATACCCTTGTTTCCAATTTTGGTTAGATGACTGCCCCAAATTATAACTTTGATAGGGTTTGGGAGCAGTTTGAATAGCTATACTATTCACTTTGTTAGTCAAATTGGACATTAGGGTCTTAAGATCACTCTCTTCCTGAGAAAGAGAGGATGTTGAAGCTTTAGGCTCTGGAATAGGAGCCATAATGGGCTATTGGGAAGGTGAAGACAACTCTAGAAAAAGGGGAATAGGAGGTCTGGGAGCAATTTTTCCAGCCTGTATTAAACAATTTTCAGCATTCAAAGTGGTCTCGTAACCATCTGGTAGGATCTCAACACCCATTGATTGCATCATCAATGCAATGTTAGAATTCCAAGCTTTTAAATAATATAAGAAAGCACCTTGTGGGGATTGTATTAGGGCAGCTAGGATTCTCTCCCATGTCCTCTAGAATCTAAAGTTGAAATCTGTTAGCATCTCACTTGGAGCCCTCTTGATTGTTGTCAACTGCCCAAGCAATGAAACATTGTCTGCCTTCTCTCCCAACTATTTATAGAGGGCCTCTCCTAGCTCATCCTAGGTATGTATGGATGCAGGGGTTAAGCTCTTGAACCATTGAAGAGCTCTCCCTTTGAAAGATGAAACCATGAGATGGACTACAACATCTTCATGTTGTATATGATGGACTAAGCATATGTTGGATATGTCTTTGATGTTCTTAGTAGGGGTTATAGAACCATCAGCTATGAAGGGTGAAACACTTTTCAAGGTTCCAGCTGGTATGTCATTATATGCAGCCAAATCTAATGGGTTCCCTC
This sequence comes from Cunninghamia lanceolata, assembly GCA_027924645.1. Lineage (NCBI taxonomy): Eukaryota > Viridiplantae > Streptophyta > Pinopsida > Cupressales > Cupressaceae > Cunninghamia > Cunninghamia lanceolata. Next base: position 11,679,437 of record BSBN01001583.1, read on the forward strand.
CATTGAAGGTCATAAAAGGCAAATTCCTTACCATCCTAGAGATATTCAAATTCAGTCTAGGGATATGTAAGCTTCTTCTATTATATTGAAACCTAATAGGAGGGGGTGTAGACTGAGCTCTCAACTGAGGTAAACTAAGGTTGTTGTTCCTTCTCATAGGAGACCTAGATAACCTAGACCTTCTCCTTGAAGTAGAAATAGATAATTCAGTAAACTCGAAGTTACCTCTTGAAGATGCCCTAGTTTGTACAGGCATAAAAGATGGCACTGATAAGAACTAGACGCATGTGGAGTTGCCAAGTGCATGAAATATCTACCAAGATGTAGAGTATTGAGAAGAACACTAGATTCTCAACTTCATTCTTTTATCACTTATGGTTAAGGACCCACTGGGCATCCTAGAAACTATTGTCACATAGATTTGAACCCAGTATTGAAGGCTTTTAGGGCTCCAACAATCTAGTGAAACATTGAGATGACCTCCAGGTGTGGGACCCTACAGGTAGGCCAAATCTCTAGAGAGAGGCTGGTTCCTTTGCTGAATGAGAGATTCAGGGAGCCTAAGACTAAACCTAATCTATCCACCTATTATGAAAAGAGGAAGAAGGAATAGAATTGAAAATAAAGGGGAGGTGATACACTAGGTTTGACTATGAGAAGGCCCTCAACACAACCATGTATGGATATAATAAGAATATTTAGCAGATCAACATACACAAATCATGAATCACTTGCAGAAGTAAGAGAAACTAAATGCAATCCAAGAGGGAAGATGCATCCATAGATGAAGCTCAAACAGAAGATACACAGAGCAAAGAACAATTCATGAGAAGGTAAAATCTGATGTCTATTATCAAAGAGGCAAGATTACAATTGCAAGAGTTATGGTTTTTTAGACCAAAAGCCAACTTGAATATATTAAATTTCATGCCTTATATAGAATTACAATGGAGCACCATTACCTACTATAATGAATGCGGCCATGGGCCTGTTAGAGATATTTCTATGCTAGAAGGGATGTCTACCTGCAAGACTTCAATGTAGAAAATATCTTGATCCATCGAACAGCTAGAAGACATTTTGGGTAGTTAATGCAAGCAGCTAAATCACTCACCTACAACAATCAATGCAAAATATCTACCTTTGGAAAACTTTCACAACACTTCAAGTCAGCCACTTATATGTCTTGTCAGCTGAGTCTACACATCCTTCCTCAGTCGGCAACTGTCTTGATATCTGGATGTGCATATTCATATCTGGATCATGATATTTGGATCATAATTTCAATGTGAGATTATTCCTCAAAACTCCCACCAAATGAAATAGGAGTAAATTCTAAGCAATTTTGCCTTTTGGATCATGTTGAAATTCCTCAAGATGAGGGAGATATTCACGATCAAAGTTGCAGTCAACGGGCATATGGATATCCATGAATATCCCCAAGGTCTGCACATTCATAAACATCCAAATGATAAATCTAAATTGACACAATAGCCTTCATATCCTGATATCTGGAGGCACCCGTCAAATTTACCTTTGCAGCATGGAGAAGTCATCATCTGCATGGATATCTGATGTCAAGATGTTAACTTTAAATACACCACCCTTGAGTATCCTGATGATGTCACCGGCATAGAGTTTCATTAGAGAGGAGGTTTGGATGATGTCATCAGGATGATAACTCTGTAGGATAATATGCTGGTGGAAGAATGCTTGGATGACATCATCGTCATATGCACTTCTTTAGGGAGAGGACCGGATGACGTCATCGGGACATTCACAAAGGGTATGGACATTAGGAAAGATCCAAACATTAGGAAATATTTGGATGTTAGGAAAACATTTGGGTATTTCCCAAGGTCTACACATTTGGGAAGTATCTAGATCTTAGTTAAGATCTGAATGTTAAGAAAACATCTGGATATTAACCAAGGTCAGGATATCGACTAAGATCTCGATGTTAGGAAAACATCCAGTTATTAACTAAGGTCTAGATACTAAAGAGATATCAAGATTTTAGCTAAGGTCTGGATATTGAGATATTATCTCGATGTTAACTAAGATCTAGATATCTAGACATTAGATATCCATACAAAAGACTAAGCATGAAGATGGAGAAATCTCTATGAAGTAAGACATTAAAAACTAAAGATTTTTGGGTTTTTGTAGTTTTTTTAGAAGGATTCTCCAGATGAGGCTTTAGGGATTTTTTCAGGGTAGATCAGTGGGATTTGAAAGATTTAAGGCCTACAGGGCTATATTCCAATAGATATCTGGATGTGCAGATAGGTGAACCATTTGAGTTTGGATAGAGGAAAATGGGTCAACACTATCTATATCTCTCAATATCCCCCCTCTCAATCTCTATCTCTCTTTATATCTCCTCATCTCTCTCTCTATATATCTCCATCTCCCCTCTCCCTATCTCTCTCTATATGTGTATATCTCTATCTTCCCTATAAATCTCCATCTCTTTCTATCTCTATCTCTCCCTATATCTTGTTCAAATTAGCTTGGACAACTGAGAGGGGGTGTCAATCAGTTGTCCCCAAAATTAATCTTTTCTTCTCTTTTAATCTTCTTTCACAATTGGAAAATTGATTAATGATGCAAACATTAAAGCATATAACATCAACACATAAGAAAAAACATAATCAACACATTTGACACCAAGATTTTTGTTGTGGAAACCTGATTAAGGGAAAAACCATGGTGGGTATTAGCCCACAAGATTTGTACCCTATTAAAAGTACTTAAAAGAATGGGAAGGCACTTGCCTTTGGGCTCACTACCTAGAGCTCACTTCTCAAAAGGGAGGCTTACTACCTACAATAAATTTGAGTTTAACATAGAAAGAACTAATTGATAATTAACATCTTTTCATGTCTGGTTCAGTTTCATTAATACTCACAAAAACCTCTGCTTCTGTCTCCAAATTCTTCTTCTCTGATTCTTCACTCTATACTGCTTTCACTCTTCTTCTTCTCTGCTCTGCTTCTGAACCTTTCTTTAGATTTAATTCATTCTGCACAAGGATGATTTTCAACAACTCTTCAACAAGTATTTATACACTTCATCAACCTTGGAATGATCAACAAGGTCAGCGAGATTTGATGTGGATCATTACACTATCGGCCAAACACAAATGAGACTTGAATCTTCCTCTATGAACACGCCACTCTTCATAAAATTCTCTTAGATCATCTATACCATGCTAGGATCATCTGGTCGGCCAAGACTGGGAAGAACATTAACAACGAAAAGGAAAATCTTCAAAAATGAGCTTAAACTTCAATGCGAACCTCCAACATAGCAACTACATGATCCAAAGATCTTCACAAGCACATTGAATTGAACAGAAACATCCACACTCCTCCAACTCATCAGAATCACTTGCATCTTTATCTGGAACCTTAAGAACACCATCTGCTATGACTGTCAAACTAGAAAGATTGCTTGCGGACCTCCAAACTACGGGCCACTTGTATTGATGATACACACTGACTTCCCAAACATGCCTCTAGATCTGTAGATCATCATTTTATGTTACCAGAGCAATCTAGACCTCTCTCCTATCACTCTGTCTCTTCTAAGTATTGCAGGAACTAGTTCTACTCAGATGGCCATAACTTCCTCAAATCTTAATGCAAACTTCTTAAATCATAACTGGAGCTTCTTCAGGCAAACCTCTACACATCCATATGGTCTGCATACATTTGTCATCATTAATTTTCTCAACATCCTCAACAATTTGGTCTTCTATATAGATAACAAAATAGGATACAGTTGACACCAATGGCAACAAGGATATGTTGACATCAATGACAACACTGCTTAGGCACATATTCGCAATAATCTCCCCCTTTGTCATTGATGGCAACATATGATGTGAAAAATTGAATTCATCCATCAAGACAAGAAACTCTCCCCCTTTCTCTTCTCACTTCTCCAATTATTTTCTTTACTACCCCCCCTTACATCAGCAACTAGTTTTTCACATGACTTCTCTTCCCCTTTGACATCAATGGCAAAGGGCACATATTTGCTATCTTTTCTCCCTTTTTGTTTTAGACTGATCCCAAAATTTACCTACTGACTACTCCCGCTTGAGTAGTAACTCCTTAACATCAATCCAGATCACAAGATATGAATGTGAATTCCATCAGACTAATGCACCTTAGTGCATCTTAGTTCGGATTAGGAGGGGTAATAACCCCTAACTTTTCTCTGAGATACTCAAAAGTATCCTTGGGAAGAGGCTTAGTGAAGATATCCACAATTTGATCTTTGGAAGACACAAACTCCAACTTGACTTCACTCTCATTTACTTTCTCTCTCAAGAAATGAAACTTGATAGATATATGCTTTGTCTTTGAGTGCAATACTGGATTCTTTGAAATGCTTATAGCACTTGAATTATCACAGAAAATTATGACTAGTTCCTCAAACACAATAATGATGTCCTTCAACATTTGCTTCATCCAAAGAACCTAAGAACAATTATTTGTTGTTGCTATATACTCTGCCTCAGTAGTAGACAGAGATATTGCCTCTTGCTTTTTGTCATCCACATCTCCTGCCCAATCAGCATATGTATATGTGTGAAGAGTGAAGTCATTGTCCTTTGGATACCATAGTCCATAATCAATTGTCCCCTTGAGATATCTGAAAATTCTTTTGACTACCACAACATGGGCTTCAATTGGCTCACAATCCTCTACTTCTTGAGCCACCCCATTGGCAGCCACACCTTGGTCAGCACCTAAAGGAAGCACTACCACTTTCACCAAAGGATCTAGTTGAGGCTCCACCTCTAACACCACCCCAGATGCATTCCTCCCTAGGGAAACAAGAGGTGAATACACAATTTTAAGGATGCCTTCTTTGAAGCGGTAGTCTTTAGGGATCCTACCTGAATCCACCTACGCCTCCTTCTGAGGTGGGAGACATTTGGGGGCCCTACACTAGGTGAAGACATGCCCTAGTTTCATACAGTTCTAGTAGAAGACCCTAGAGTTCTCATATAGAATACTCTGGTTCCACTTCCCATATTTGGATTCCAAAATAATAAAGGTGGGAAGGGTCTTAAGGACATTGACATTGACACAGAAATGAGCATAGACCAACCTCGCCTTGGCTTTAGTGACTTTGTCAACCATCACGTAGTCTCCAAATGAGTTACCTATCTAGGAAACAATTTCCTTGTCCCAGTATTCTAGGGGGAGGCCCGACAGCTGCACCCAAATAGGAGCTGATTGATTAAGGTTTGCCTTTGGGTCAAAACCAGGTTTCCACTTGCATAAGGAGAGTGAGTGCTTACCGTACAGTCATGGGCCTCCTACCAGAATTGATAGTAGATCCTCCTGAGAGGTAAAATTGAATAAGAACATTCTACCCACCATAGCACTGGCAGAAATGCTCCCCTTGAGAGACCACTTGACTGCCATCCAATGATGGACCAAGTCAATATTAGGTCTGAAGGAAAAACATTTCCCAACTAGTGTGTTCTCCATAGAATCAACCACTCTCAGAATAGTCTGGTCGGGGAGTTTGAGTGCCTTAGCCCCATCATACTCATAAATAACTGAAATGATGGTCGAACAAGTAGCCTCACCATGAGTTGCGCCCACTAGGGCCTCCTTCCATTTCTTGGGACCGTGTATCAAGGATGAATTCACGTGTTCCCCCTGACAACCCATGCTAGCAACAAAGTCCCCTAGAGTCTATGGAGGGGACTAGATCAAGGGGACCCCTCTAGATTGTCACCGTCCATTCCCGCTCAAAACCAAATTCAAACTTCAAAAAGGTAGGATAGTTATAGAGCCCAAAACAATTTGCAAATTGTTGGTGTGATATATTACTTTTACTAGTTAAGTGTTAGATTTAGGACAAACAATGAGGGGGGGTGAATCAGTTGTCTAAAACTTTCTTCACTTAAATCCTTTTCTTAATTCAACAACACAATAATAAATCAATCATGAAACTTGAATGCAACAATTCAAGAGTAGAAACACATTCACACATATGACACCAAGATTTTTGACGTGGAAAACATGGTTAAGGGAAAAACCACGGGGTGATTAACCCAAGATTGTATTCTCTGTTAGAAGAATAGAAAGAACAAAATGGCACATGCCAATTAGGGATCACTGCCTGAGCACACTGCTCACAAGAGGCCCACTGCCTATAGGAGACATATTGTCTACAAAATAATAAGTATTACATACTTGAACTGAAGAATAGCAGCTTCACCATGCTTGAGTCAGTTCCATTTAAGCCCAAAAACTTATGCTCTACCTTTATCTCTCCTCCTCTCTACCACACTCTCATCTCCACAAGATGCATTTGAAATGACTTTACAATTCCTTATTTATATAAGACATTGACTTAGGAATAATCATCTAAGTTGGCCACATAGATCTAAGACTTCAATCTTCTTCTAGGAACATGCCAATCTTCACATAACATCTTCAAGGTCATCCACAGGAGGTGTAACTTATCTAGTCGGCCAGACTTATAAATAAGACCATCATCCGGAAGTAATTCTTCAATTGCAAGCTCAAACTTTAATGCGGATCACCAAAATGAATTAGACATGATCCAAAGACTCCCACAAGCTTACCTGAATCACCAAGAACATCTGCACTACATCTGCTTACTGAAATCATTCTCTCCTTCATCTAGAACCTCAACAACATAGTTTGTCATCACTGTCATAATGGAATAGATGCTTACAGATCTCCAGGCCATGATCCAATTGAGTTGTCAATTCACATTGACCCCACCCACTCTACCAAATCCGTAGAACAAGATATTTCATTTCTGGATCTCACTGGACCTTTCTGTATTACTCTCACCTCTGAACTTCTGCCAGAACCAATTTTACTTAAGTGGTCATAACTTCTTTAGATCTTCATACACACCTCTGAAATCTTTGCTGGATCATCTTAAGACACATATATACAAACCCTTTGAAGCGCATCCTCTGAACTTCATCTTATCTTGGATCTTTACCTCACTGTCTTCACTGTTCTTCTTCTATTTCTGATATGACTAATTTTCACAATATCCTTAGCATACAACTCATCCAATCCTTATCATTAATGCAATAGGAGTATGTTGACATCAATGACAACACCGGTTCGGCCCATACTTGCAACAATCTCCCCCTTTGTCATTGATGGCAACATATGATGTGAAATTTTTTTTTGACCATTAAGACAAGAACTTCTCCTCATTGACACAACTCCCCCTATCAACAACAACCATTCACATGTCTTTTCTTCCTTTAATGCTCCCCCTTTGATCAGCAACCGCTTGTTTTCCACATGTCTTCTCTCCCCCTTTGACATCAATGGCAAAGGGCACATACTTGCAACTCCACCACTTCAGAATCATACCGGTTGCTCCCCCTGAGTAGCAGCTCCCCATCATAAATCCAGATCACAAGATATGACTATGATATCCACCGGACTGATGCACATCAGTGCACCTTAGTTCATCATCGAAGGGGTAATAACCCCTAATTTCCCCCTGAGATACTCAAAAGAGTCCTTAGGTAGAGGTTTAGTAAAGATATCTACAATCTAATCCTTGGAAGGCACAAACTCCAATCTGACTTCATTCTTGTTCACTTGCTCTCTCAAAAAGTGAAACTTGATTGATATATGTTTAGTCTTTGAATGCAACACCAGATTTTTTGATATGTTAATTGCACTTGAATTATCATAGAAGATTGTGATAGGTTCCTCATACTCCACTCTGATGTCTCTTAGCATTTGCTTCATCCTCAAAACTTGAGTGCAACTACCTGCTGCAGCAATATATTCTGCTTCAGCTATGGATAGATATATTGCTTCTTATTTCTTTCTTATCCAAGAAACCAATCTCTTCCGCAAAAAGAATGCTCCACCAATAGTACTCTTCTGTTCATCCACATCTCCTACCCAATCCACATTTGTATATGCATGAAGAGAGAAATTATGATCTCTAGGATACCACAAACCATACTTAATTGTCCCTTTTAGATATCTAAAAATCCTCTTGATTGCCATGACATGAGATTCTCTAGGATCAGCTTGGAATCTAGCAACAAGACCGACAACATGCATAATGTCAGGTCTAGTTTGAGTAAGATACAACAATCTCCACTCATTGACCTGTACTTTTTTTGATCAGCCTTAGGAGAGTCATCATCTTTGCTCAATTTACATTTGGTTTCCATGGTAGTACTCATTGGTTTTGAGTCTTCCATCCCAAATTTCTTCAATAATCTTTCACATATTTGGTCTGAGAAATGAAGATTCCTTTCTTTGTTTAAGTGATTTGTAGACCTAAGAAGAAATTCATTTCCCCAAACACGGACATTTCAAATTCACTTTTCATTTGATTTGCAAAGGTTTTGCACATACTATCTCTTCCTCCAAAAATGATATTATCAACAAACACTTCAACAATCAAAATATTTTCATGATCAATTTTGAAGTACAAATTACTGTCAGCAGTTCCTTTGTTGAAACCAATCTTCAAAAGATACTTATCCAATCTTTCATACCAGGCTCTTGGGGCTTGCTTGAGTCCATATAGTGCTTTCTTCAACTTGCAGACCATATCACCATGATCAGATAATTGAAATCCATCCAGTTGCTCAATGTATACTTCTTCTTCCAAGTCACCATTTAGGAAGGCATATTTGACATCCATCTAATAAATTTTGAAATCCTTGAAGGCAGCAAAAGCAAGAAATAGTCTGACTGCTTCAATTCTTGCCACCAGAGCAAAAGTTTCTTCAAAATCAACTCCTTCTACTTGGGAGTAACCCTTGTAGACCAATTTGGCCTTGTTTCTAATTACTTCACCATCTTCATTCAGTTTGTTCTAGAAGACCCATTTGGTTCCAATCACATTCTTATTTTTAGGTTTGGGAACAAGATCCCATGTGTTATTCTTCTCAATTTGCATCATCTCTTCCTCTATTGCTTTAGTCTAGTTTTCATCATTGCAAGCTTCATTCATTGTCTTAGGTTCAATCTTTGAAATTAGACAATACTCTTCTGAGTCTTGAGCAATCCTTCTTCTTGTCTGTACACCTTTGATTTTATCACCTATGATTTGATCCTTAGAGTGATTTAGTTTTACATACCTAGGAATTTTGGGATTTTCTTGCACTTCTATCTCTTGAACAGGTTCATTCAAATTCATCTCTTCTTCTTGGTTTACCGGATCAGTCTGAATCTGAATCTCAGAAGGGGCTTGGACTCCTTGGAGTAAAACATTATTCTTATAATCTTCATCATATTCATAAAACCTTGAGGGTTTTTCAACACCTTCATCAAACTTCACATTTGTACTTTCTATAATCTTTCTCAATCTCTTGTTATAGCACCGATATGCTTTGCTTTGAGTAGAATAACCCAAGAATATTCCTTCATCACTTCTAGCATCAAATTTCCCTAGATCTTCATCTCTTTTAATGTAACATTTTCTACCAAAGACTCTGAAATACTTCATAGTAGGAGTGATGCCAAACCAGAGTTCATAAGGAGTCTTACCAGTATTGCTTCTGATTTGAACTTAATTAAGAGTGTAGACTACAGTGCTTATAACTTCTCTCCAGTAGATCTGAGGAACATTTTCTTCCATCATCATGGTTGTAGATGCTTCTTGGATGGTCTGGTTCTTTCTTTCCACTACTCCATTCTGCTGTGGGGTCCTAGGAGTAGACAATTGTCTTCTTATTCCACGCTTCTCACATAATTCTATGAAATCACCGGATGTGAATTCTCCACCTCTATTAGACCTCAGACATTTTATGCTCAATTCGGTTTCATTCTCCACCATAGCCTTGAATATCTTGAATTTCTCAAGAGCCTCTAATTTCTCCTTCAGAAAAGTTACCCACATCATCCAGGAGTAGTCATCAATTAATAGCATGAAGTATCTATCACCTTGCACACTCCTAATTCTTGCCGGACCACATAAATCAGTATGAACTAAGCCTAATAATCTGGTAGAAGATTGTTCCTTACTTCTGAATATAACTCTACTCTGCTTACCCAACTGGTATTCTTTGTACATACTATTAGTAGGTTTCACCAACTTTGGAAGATCTCTCACAGCCTAGGTGTTGCTTATTTTAATGATATTATCAAAATTCATATGACACATTATTCTATGCCACAACCAACTCTAATCAATTTGAACAAATAAACAACTTTTACCATTACCAACCAAGTGGAAGATGTTACCTTTAGTCTGGGTATTAGATGCAATCTTTGTTCTGGAACTTTCAAAGATCTTGCATTTTCCATTTTTGAATCGAAGATCATAGCCTTTGTCCACCAACTATCCAACACTGAGAAGATTGTGCTTCAATCCTTCAACATACAATACATTACTGGTTTTATTCTTTCCATCAAAAGAAATAGTTCCTCTACCTCTGATTCTACCAGCAAAATTATCACCAAATTTTACCACTCCTCCTTCATACCTTTCCAAATCTATAAACTTGTTTTTGTCCCCTGTCATATGGTGGGAGCATCCACTATTAATGACCCAATCATCATTTTCTTCAACTTGGGTAGTTAGAGATTTTTCAACAATTTTATGATTGACAGATTCAGAGGGCATATGATCTTCTTCCTTGATGGCAATAAACACCTAGTCACTTCTAGATTTGTTTCCTGTCTCTGATTCATCATCTGTTACGCCTTCATCATCATCATCTTCATGAACATAGTAGCATTTATTTTGGAATCTTGATCTATTAGGGTTTGGCCTTGAAAATCTTTCCAAACACCTTGAGGCAAAATGACCAATCTTATTGCAGTTAAAACACTGAAAAGGCAATTTCCCTTCATACTTATCAGATCCTCTTGGCAGCCTTTTTGCAATAAGGGCTTCAAGTTGAGCAGTTTTAGCTTCATCTTCTTCTAGGTCTTTTCTTTCTTTTTCATACCATGATAGTTTCCTTGAAGAGTTCTCTCCTCGATCAAACCTTTGTTTGCCTTTTACAGATGCACTAGCTTTGAATGCAGATTCAGTCTTGGGAGGGGCATCTCCAAACTCAGTCAATTCGAATGCAGCCAATTTACCAACCAATTGATCTCTTATGACACCTGAATGGGATCTGAATTCTTCAATGGCAACAACCTTGTATTTGTAAGAATCAAGAAGGGATCTGAGAACTTTGCCAACAATCTCATCTTCATCCAAGACTCCACTAGCACATCTAATGCCACAAACAAGCTCATTTACTCTGGGTATAAATGTAGTGATATTATCATCTTCTCTCATCTTTAGGTTTTCAAATTTTCCTTTCAGACTCTGTAGCTTGGCACATTTCATATACTTGTCTCCTTCATGCAGAAGTTCCAATTTTTGCCAAATCTCATGTGTAGTTTTTAGATCAACAACATTTGTTAGTTCTGAATTAGATAAGGCACTTAGAAGAGCTTCTTTAGCTCGCAGATTGTTTTCAGCATCTCTCATTTCATCTATGGTGTGCGGACCATTCTGTGGGGGATCATACTTCTTTGAGGCCATAACCCAATACTGCATTCCCATACATTGCAAGTGGCATTCCATGTGACTTTTCTAAAGAGAGTAATTAGTTCCATCAAACCTCGGACTATCCTTCTTGTATGATGACATCCTGGATCTCCTCAAGTGAATAAGCTCTCTGAGAGGAACTTGGCTCTGATACCAATTGTTAGATTTAGGATAGACAACTGAGAGGGGGGGTGAATCAGTTGTCTAAAACTTTCTTCACTTAAATCCTTTTCTTAATTCAGCAGCACAATAATAAATCAATCATGAAACTTAATGCAACAATTCAAGAGCAGAAACACATTCACATATGACACCAAGATTTTTGACGTGGAAAACTTGGCTAAGGGAAAAACCACGGGGTGATTAACCCAAGATTGTATTCTCTATTAGAAGAATAGAAAGAACAAAATGGCACATGCCAATTAGGGCTCATTGCCCAAGCACACTACTCACAAGAGGCCCATTGCCTACAGGAGACACATTGTCTACAAAATAATAAGTATTACATACTTGAACTGAAGAATAGCATCTTCACCATGCTTGAGTCAGTTCCATTTAAGCCCAAAAACTTCTTCTTTGCCTTTTGCTCTCCTCCTTTCTACCACACTCTCATCTTCACAAGATGCATTTGAAATGACTTTACAATTCCTTATTTATACAAGACATCGACTTAGGAATAATCATCTAAGTCGGCCACACAGATCTGTGACTTCAATCTTCTTCTAGGAACACGCCAATCTTCACATAACATCTTCAAGATCATTCGAAGGAGGTGTAACTTATCCAGTCGGCCAGACTTATGAAGAACACCATCATCCGGAAGTAATTATTCAATTGTGAGCTCAAACTTCAATGTGGATCACCAAAATGAACTGGACATGATCCAAAGACTCCCACAAGCTTGCCTAAATCACCAAGAATATCCATACTACATCTGCTTATTGAAATCATTCTCTCCTTCATTTGGAACCTCAAGAACATAGTTTGTCATCATTGTCATAATGGAATAGATGCTTACAGATCTCTAGACCACAATCCAATTGAGTTGTCAATTCACATTGACTTCCCACACACTCTACCAAATCTGCAGAACAAGATATTTCATTTCTGGATCTCATTGGACCTTTCTGTATTACTCTGTCACCTCTGAACTTCTGCCAAAATGGGTTTTACTTAAGTGGTCATAACTTATTCAGATCTTCATGAGGACCTCTAAAATATTTGTTGGATCATCTTAAGACACATATATACAAACCCTTTGAAGTGCATCCTCTGAACTTCATCTTATCTTGGATCTTTACCTCACTGTCTTCACTATTCTTCTTTTGTTACTGATATGACTAATTTTCCCAATATCCTCAGCATACATCTCATATAATCCTTATCATTAATGCAACAGGAGTATGTTGACATCAATGACAACACCGGTTAGGCCCATACTTGCAACATTAAGTATTGGTAATGCTCTATTATATTTGTTTAGACTACATAATTTGTTGAGATAAATATATAATAGTCTATCTATATAATTTTTTTAACATTATAAGGACCATAGAGTCAATAGACATTATATTTACAAGACAAATTCATAGGTTTCAAATAAAGAGGGTGAGAATCCACAAGCTATATAGAACCATTTAATTACATATGTGTAGGTTAAAGCCCAATTTGGAGATGAACATTATTGTTTTCTCAACATAAGATTCTTGGCTCATCTTTTCTTGGGTACAAGTAAACATTGTTTGTCATCTTTGACATTAATTTTTTTAAAACCTTTTATTATGATCTATTTTTGACAAATTAATAAAGGATGGATGACTAGATTATGATCTACTTAGTTAAAGGTGTATATTATATTCATTGTTTACAAAAACTTTATACGCAATCTTAAGTTCAATAGTAATCTTAAATAAATAGACAAGATTATTAATCTAGATCACTAATTTGTTGTTTTCCTATATCTTACAATTCAATGGAGCCTTGACTAAATAATTTAGGGCAAAGAAAACACTACACACAAAACCACATACATTGTGACTTTTTCACATCATCCTTGCAACCCTTAGCAAGGACTATAGCTATAGGGCAACTATTGTTATTGATATACAAAATGTAAACTTTAAAAAAAAATTATTTGAAGAATTTTTAAAACCAAGAAATTGATGCTTTTGGATATGGATTTAAATTGTTCTTATAATCTATGTAATGAATATAGAATCTAACCATATAGTCATTTATCCAATCAAAATTGTCTAACCCCATTTGAAGGCACCTAAAAAGCCAATTGTCTAGCATTTGCAAGTGGTTCAAGGGCTATGTGCTACATGGTCCTTCAATTGCTACTTTCAATATAAAGAAGAAGCTATAAACAATGCATTTCAATTGCTAAAATTAAAACAATTTCTCTAATGTTATTCCATGTCATCATAAAGGAAACCAAGCTAAAATTTCAAAAAATTCTATTTCCAAATGTTTCTAGTCTAGTGAATTATTGGATAAATCACAGTCATGCATCAAAGTCTATTTAGCATGCCACTTGTCTCTCAAAGTGTTTGCATGTTGTCATTCCACTTATATTCCATGATAGTCCCCATCATTCTATAAGGCATCCCCTCTGTGTAGAAATCCATTATTTTATGTATTCATAACCTATCTCTTGTTAATAACATGATGCCTAATCTTTATGTTGTCTCTACATCTCTTACCATGTGTCAATTATCTATTGCCACCATGACTAATGATGTTCATAAGATGCAAGCAATGGCCATTATTGCTCAAATAAGTTTCAACCTTATAGTACTAACATTTGCTAAAGATGAAATGGGTCAATATTTTGTTGAAATGATTTCTCTTTCAATCTTGTAAAGTTTTTAGAATTTGGTGTTAACATGATTTCATAAACTAACTTTATTAACTAATTTGAAGATACATGTGTAGGGTGTATTTTCTCGTCCATCCTACAATAGAGATCCTATCTAGATATTAATTTGGATTCTCAAAATTTTCTTCCAAATATGGATGTGGATAGGACCCATGTCTAAAAAAGAACTCTTGGAGATGAGGACTATTTGATGCAGGAACTTTCGGAGGTCATAACTTTTGACCCGGAGGTCCGTTGGAGCTGAAATTTGGTGGGTAGATGCGTCTTGAAGAGTTTAATAAAAAATCCACCAAATTGGTAAATTTGGTAGGTTGCCGTTCTGACACTTTTTCAGGACCTTATTTGATCATCTAGGGCCTCAAAATGAGGTTTTAATGTTTTTTTTTTTGAGATTTTCCTAGTTTTTTCTAAATATTTTCCTAGATTTACTTACAATTAGATTAGAAAGTTGACGATTAGTCATTTTTTAGTAAGTTTCAAATATTTGGAAACTTTCATGGTCATACGGATAAGGATACGAAGTTACCAAAAATGGCAATTTTAGAAAGTTGTGAAAATCTGCCAAAAATGGTAATTTTTCGTTTTTGTATAAATTGGATATTTATCTTTAGTTGTAGTAGGATGGGATGGAATGAGAAGAAATTAGAAAATAGTTCTGAGTTTTATGGGTATTCTTTTGTAATAATAGAGTTGAATTTTATGTTGTGAAGTTCGGTTACATCACTATTTTATTCATTTAAAGAATATGATTGGATTGGTGTTAGCATATGAAATTGAACAACCCAAATTTCATGTAGTATATTCCCAACTTGACAAATTATTCTCTTTGGATGGCTTTATATTTAGGCTTCTATTGTCATCTTTAACTATATACTATATAACCTTTTTATAAAATTTAGAATTTCCTTATTGGCTATGTAACATGATTCATATCAATTATTCACTCCCTTATCTTTTGGTTTCTCTATTTGGTAGCATCTTCCACCCCTTTTGAGGTCTTACTCAGTTGAGTTTAGTTTTCACTTCTAGTCATCAAGTTAGTGCCCATGTTCCTAGGAATAGTGGTTGATCATTATTTAAAACAATCCTCCTATTGAGAAAGGGTAACCTATATAATTGATAGTGGAAGGAAATTTACTTGGATGATGATGAGATTGAGTTGTAATTATGTTACAACTTTCACTTTTAGACTTTAGCTTTAAGTTTGCTTTCTATTTTTTTGGCTTCGTTCGCAATTACACACATCCATTGTAAATCTATTTACTCCATGGAAATGAAGAGTATGACCATTGTATATCTTTTTACTCCAAGCAAACATTCAATTTGGGTATTCTCCTTTGCTTTAATTGTTGTGCATGTCTATACCTTCATAATTTTTGTCACATGTTTTGAAGGGTCATATCAAATAATCAATTTTCTACATGGATCCCTAATTGAGAATACATTCTAGTAATAGGTTCATATACAAACACTTATTTGGTTGGATGGTAGAAATCTAGTGGTTATATGATTGTCTTTGTTTGGCATAGAATTGAACATGATTAGAAACTAGAAATATAATATTTTGAACAGGAGAAATACCTCCTTCTTAGAGTGTAGATAACATAAATATCACTAACTTTTCATGCTCATCAAGTGCACCATCTTGATATAGGGTTTGTGGACTAGAAAGGAAGGGATACATACAAGATTTGTGGTAGTGGAAAGAGGTTTTCCCTCTTTTCTTTTTTAACCTTGAATTTTAAATAGATATAAGAATCAATCACTTCAAGTTTGGTTTTTCTACCAATAGATAGATTACAAATTTCTAGTTTTACTACATAAGATTAGTACATTTGATAATGCTCTATTATATTTTTTATCTCAAGTATCAAAGACTAAATATTTCTTTGTAGATATCTCTTATCAAAGACTAACTATATCTCCTTTAGATAAGGATAAAATCATAACACATAATTGGCCATTTTTTATTTTTAAAAGCCTTAAATTTTTAAATATATATAAGAATGGATCATTCAACATTAGTTTTCTACCAAATCCTATTATTTTTTTGCAAATAGATAAATTGTACATTTATACTCTTACTACTTAAGTATATTTGATAATAATTTTTTATCATTGTTAAAATCCCATATTTTATTAGAATAAATATATCTTAGTCTAACCAAAATTTATGCTTTGATCATTATCAAGAATAAATAGTCAATATGCTTTATATTTATGAGAGGGTGAGAATCAACAAAATTAAAATTGTCCTAGCCATATAGAACTATTTAATTATGCATGTTGTAGATGAACAATATTATTTTCTCAACCTAAGCTTTTGGGATCATCTTTACTTTGGGTATAAGTAAACATTATTTGTCATCTCTAACATGGAATTTTTTTAACCTTCTATTATGATCTATTATCTTTGACAAATGAATAAAGGATGCACGACTAGATTATGATCTAGTTAGTTACTTGGATGCAAATGAAATTCATTGTTTACAAAAACTTCATGCACAATCTTTAGTTCAATAGTAATCTTAAATGGAGAGACAAGATTATTAAACTAGATAATTAATTTATTGTTTTCATGTATTTTGCAAATCACTTGAAGCTCGAGAGAACAACTTAGTGAAAACAAAACACATACATTGTGAGTTTTGCACACTATCCTTGCAACTCTTGGCAAGGACCGTAGTTGTAGGGCAACTCTTGCTATTGATATAAAAAATGTAAACATTATAATGCTTTTATTTCAAGAATTTCTGAAACCAATAAATTGATGCTTTTGGATATTGCTTTAAATTGTTCTTATAATCTACATAATGAAGACCAAATCAAACTGTATAGCCATTTATCCACTCAAAGTTGTCTAACAAAGACCATGCAAAGTAACCTTGTATGTTGGATCCAGCACTGTTATCCAACCATCACAATGTTTTAGTATATATTACTAAAAAACATAAAAAATAAAAACTTTAAATTTATTAAGATTACCTTATTTCTTGTTGAACAAATGATAAATGCTTTGAGTGGTAGTCGATTCACCAAGTATCATTAATAGCTTGTGTCAATGGAATTGTATCATCATTTTTTTCATCAATACCTATAAAATTAAAATATAAGTATCATTAAAAACTTGTATCGACGATAATGTATCATCACTTTTTCATCAATACCTATAAAATTTAAATATATTAAAATTTTGCTAATTTAAAAAGCTAATAACCTATACAGAAAAATGTATATAAATAAAATTTAACTTGTGTATGAGGAAAAATTGATTATATTTAAATGATAAACACAAACAAATCAAAAGCCCATAACATAACGAGATCTAATCTAAATAAAAAGCCATAATCTATAAATCAAATAAAATAAGAAAGCTTTTAACCAGATTGTTTTATTCTCTTTGTTGATATGTGGATTGCTCAATAATGCTGCGAAACATGTTTGCAACAAGCAAGTAAAGTGCTCAAAGTGCTCAAAGATCAATGTCAAAAGATCGTAAAGTTGCTCAATCGATGCGATGTATGCTTAAAGCACTATAAAGGATCCCTGAGAATAAGTGATCGAAGAGGACTTGTGAAGGAGATGAGGACTTGTTATCGATCAACGGTCTAGATAATTCAGAAGAATCAACGGAGGAGATAAAACAAATAACCATGATAAACGTGCACACGACATGTGTCCATCCATAAGGATATTTTTATTAAGATATGATGAAAACAAGATTGATTGAATAGATAACTCAACTTGTAATTTTGCCTTTTTTAGAGTTCTAAAAATAAGACCAATTATGCACATGAGTTAACAAGATATTTTAAGAGGAATTGGAAGATAATTGAAATTAAATAAATAAATTTATTTAATTGATTGTGCATGATAGAGGAACAAAGGATTATAAATAAAATATTTGATTTTATTTATTTTTAGAGGATTGAGACAATATAAATAAATTTGCATGATTTATTTAAATTTAGAAGAACAAGGGATTTAATTAAATAATGTAGAATTATTTAATTAAAGATAAGATAGAATTCGATGAGTTAATTAAATAATTGGATTTATTTAATTAATGTAGACTTGAAATTTGAAAGAGGATAATGATTTAATTAAATAATTAAAATTATTTAATCGTGGAAGAATAAGGAAGAATTTAATGAAATTAATTAAATAAATAAGATTTGTTTAATTAATGTTGAAAGTATGTGATTTGACAGATTTGATGATTTTGGTGAAATTAATTAAATAATTAGATTATTTAATTAACATTTGAAATGTAGGTGATTGGACAGTTTCGATGAAATGCAAGTGATGTGATGACATGGTCATTTTAGGCTGTCTACATTTTGCCCCTCTTTGATGCAATGCAGTTTATAGCCTTACGTCAAAGAAAACAATTGTTGAAGACATGATACAATTTATGATGCCCTAGTGTAGGTAGTTGCCCCAACATATGCCCCCTCGAGCAGAAAGACATGGAAGTGATAGAAGAACTGGGTTGACACTCGACTAGATGATTATGTTGGAGATAGGCTAGGCTAGGTAGAAGAAAGTGGAGATAGACTGGAACATGAGAGAAAAACTGTTAATCGATCTTTGCTTGAAAACTATATAAGGCCATGGAAAAATGGATGGTTAAATGGATGAGCTTGTTGCAATGGTTTCACAAATATTTATAAAGAGCAATCCTTATTTTTGATATAGCACATGGATAGTTTGCCACCAAGGTATAAATGACCAAGGTGTTGTGATATCCGAGTACATGGACATTGACTCTACAAGCAAGTGGTTTGAAATTAGATCCCTTAGACATAATATAACCTTGTTGAAAATGTGAATGAGCCATATTCTTGAACATAAAACAAACTTCAATACATAAATGCAAGAAAAATATTAATTTGTAAGATGCTAGGTCGTAATATACACAAGATAAATATGCTGCCAAGAAAGATGCTAAAGATCACTCCTCAAACATGGCACACAAAAGCAATGACTATGCCCCCAATCTATACTGCATCGCAACATACCAAGATTATAGATAAATCAAGGTAGCCTTGAATAGGTAATCGACAAAGGAACAAAAGATAAAACATAAAGCAAATTGACTGACTTACAAAGTAAACATACAACCAACATATTCTCTTGCCAAAGAGGTTGCTTAGGATAGATTGGATAGGAAAGATAACAGCCTTATCATAGGAGCAATGTGTCCATTAAAGGGTGCTATCTACCTAAAAAGACAATGTCTTGCTGCAAGAAATGCCACATGTCGCATGAGATAGGTGTGTTGGTCTCAACAATGGAACACTCGGCAGAAGATAAGCTTTGTGATCTGGTGCTTTGGTTAAGATGGACTTAGCTGATATTAGTAAATGATACATAGGATAGCAGATGACTCTAGAAGTTAGCCGCTTTGCTTCAGGTTTGATAATAACTTTTGCTTTGAAAGGATGCGCTTGTTTTGTTTCTTGAGTTAGTCATGTCGAGGTGAATGGATTTTAATAAATAGAAGACTAGAAAGGTGACATGTTAATGGATTGATATGGCTAAAGAAGTATGAATCATATGTGCCTGAGTACTAGATACATCCTCTGTATTCTAGACTACCTACATACCCTATGTCCATGGGATCAAGGCACACTACGAGGAAAAGATGAAAGATGATAATATGTAGTTCTAGATAGAGTGATTAGATGGGTCAAGGTGTTTGAGCTTGGGTTGGGGAAATGATGAGATCTTATGTACCTAAGTACTGGATACTTCCTACATATTTTAGACTGCCTACATACCCATATCCATGGGATCAAGGTACCTTAAGATTTGAGAAGATGATAATATGTAGTTCTGGTTGGTGTGATGATGTAGAAAAAGTACTTGGACAGATAACAACCTTATCGTAGGAGCAATGTGTCTGTTAAAGGGGTGTTATCTGTGTAAAGGAGAAAGATTGAAGTGCTTGTAAACCACAAACAAGGACCCATTCCTAGACCTAGGTTAAAGAAAGAGTTGCCCCCATTCTGGTAGAGGAATTTGCATGGGTGACTATCGAAGAAGACATAGAAAGTTTGACCTAGGACAAGACAGTGTTAACTATTGACACAAATCAATACATGCGATGACGACGATGGACATTGACAAATTTCCAAGCTATACTAGATAGGGAGATGGAAATGCAAACGAGGTCAATGGTTTTATTACGGATGGATGGATGAAGTGTGTTGTGAAATAGAAATGGAATGAATAGGACTCAATAGATGAAGGATGCTGACTCTACACATAGTGCCTATTTGCTAGGTTTTCACTATGGTACTTATCCAAGGCACCTGTTTACCAGGTTTTCACCATAGGACAGTTTATTTGTTGTTTTTTACTTTTTTTTTTTTTTTTTGCTTTTTTTTGTGGCTCATCCAGAGGAATGTTGTTAGGTGTAGCTAAAGTATAAGCTCCTAATCCATACGTTGTTGTCACAATAAAGAGACCTAACCAGTTAGGCTCAAACTTACCCTTCTTTTCTCGGTCTGCTTGATTTCTCTGATTCTCTTTGAGTACAAGATCACCAACTTGAAACCATCTTTCTTTGATTTTTTTGTTGTAATTATGCCAGAGGTAGTTTTAATAGACATGGAGATGATTAAGTGCGGCAAGGAACCTTTCATCTAGTAGTTCTAGCTTAGCTAATTTGGAAGTGCGATACTCCTCTCCATTAATCAAGTTCTACATGGATACTCTGAGGGATGGGATCTTGACCTCTATAGGTAGGATGGCTTTAGAGCCATAAACCAAGGCATATGGTGTGGCACCAGTTGGTGTTCTAATACTAGTGCGGTAGACCCATAGGGTGGGATTGAGTTGCAAGTGCCAATCACGACCAGCTTCATTGACCATTTTCTTGAGGATTTTGAGAATGGTTTTATTGGAAGCCTCAGCTTGGCCATTACTCTGCGGATAGTAGGGAGTTGAAAAGTGATGTTGGATATTGTATTGTGTGCACAAGGTACGAACATCTTGGTTCTTGAATGGTCTCTCATTATCAGTGAAAATGGCTTGGGGAATACCATACTGGCATATGAGGTAGTTAAGGATAAACTTGGCTATTTGCTTCCCGGTGATATAGGTCATGGGAATGGCTTCCACCCACTTCGTGAAATACTCAGTGGCAGTAATGATGAACTTATGGCCATTGGATGAGGATGGGTGGATTTGTCCTACGAGGTCAAGACTCCATTGAGAAAAAGGCCATGGAGTCATCACAGGTTGTAGTTCATGAGCTAGTGCGTGAATTAAATCTCCATGTTGTTGGCATTGTAGACACTTCTTAGCAAACTGTGTAGCATCTTATTCTATTGTAGGCTAGTAATACCCTTTTCTGAGTATCTTCTTAGCAAGATTAGGACCAGTAGAATGTGCTCCATAGACACGTTCGTGTATGTCTCGTAACGTAGCTTCGACTTCTTCTACGTTAAGACATCGTAAGAGGATACCATCGAGACTTTGGCGATATAGTGTATCACCTAGAATGGTGTAATGGGAGGATCGACAGATAAAGGTTTTACGTTGGGTGGATGATAGTTTAGAGGGAAAGGTACTATTTTTAAGGTATTCATAGATATCGTCGTACCATGGGGAATTGGGACCAACAAGTTTGCAGATGATTTCAGTAACTAGAACATCGATGGCTAGTATCAACAACTGCTTGATCAAGAACTCACATTTATGTGTATTAGCAGGCATGTCTATAAGTGACCTTACAGAAGCCATAGAATTTACAGCCTTGTTATGCTCTCATGCAATTTACTCAAATGTGATGCTAGAGAAGTGTGGTTTGTAGGCATCCACTAGTTGCTTGTAGGGGACCAACTTTTCATCTTTTGTTTGGTACTCATCTATGACTTGTCGAATGACTAGTTGTGAGTCTCCATATACTTGTAGTTCTATGATGTCCCATTGAACTGCTATATTGAGACCTATGAGGAGTGCTTCATACTCGACAATATTGTTAGTGCAAGGGAATGCAAGCCGATATGACTTTGGAATATAGTCATTTTGAGGTGTGACAAATAAGATACCAGCCCCTGATCCATGTTGTGTAGGAACCATCAAAGTACAACTTCCACATTATTGAGTTGGCAAGAGTGAAGAGATTCTCATCTGAAAAGTCTGCTACCATAGGATGTGTATCTATCATGGGTGCTTCTACTAGTTGATCTTCTAGGGCTTGCCCCTTGATTGCTTTACGATCCATATACTCAATATCAAACTCACTAAGTATCATGACCCATTTAGCTAGTCTGCCTATGAGAGCTACATTCGCTAGTAGATACTTCAATGGATCAATTTTTGCTATAAGATTTGTGTGTTAGTTGAGCATGTAATGCTGCAACTTTTGGGAAGCAAACACTACTGCTAAACAAGCTCTTTCCATAGGTGAATAATTGAGTTCATATCCCACCAAGGTTTGATTGATATAATAGATTGCATGCTCTTTTCCTGACTCATCATGTTGTGCTAGCAGGGCCCCTAGGGCTGAAGTTGTAGTTGAGATGTATAATATCAAAGGTTTATCAGAAACTGGTGGAACCAATACAAGAGGTGTAGCTAGATACTCTTTGAGCTGATCAAATGCTACTTGACACTTATCATCCCATCGAAATGAGACATCCTTTCAGAGCAAGGGTTAAAATGGTTGGCATTTATCTGCTAGCTGTGAGATGAAATACCTAATGGATTGCAACCTTCCCTGAAGGCTCCTTAATGCTTCGAGGTTCTTTGGTGGAGGCATCTCCACTATAGCCTTAACTTTTGTGGGGTCTACTTTGATACCTCTATGAGATACAATGTATCCCAACAGCTTCCTTGATGTTACACTAAAGATACACTTTTTTAGATTGAGGCGCACTTGATATTTCTCGAGCTTGTCAAAGATCTATCCTAGAACTTGTATGTGATCTACCCTAGAAGATTTAGGTAGTATGTCATCCACATAGTCCTCCATGATATGATGAAAGAGATCATGGAATATCACTGTCATTTCTCTTTGATAAGTTGCCCCTACATTCTTTAGACCAAACGACATGACACACCAACAATAATTACCCCACAAACAAGTAAAAGTTGTTTTATGTTGATCTTCCTCTACTATCCTTATCTGATTGTAGCCAGAGAATCCATCCATGAGAGAAAGCATTTCATGACCTGCAGTCAAGTCTACTATGAGGTCAGTGTTCAATAATGGAAAGTCATCTTTAGGACATGCTTTGTTAAGATCTCTAAATCATTACACATGTGGATGCGCCCATTCAGTTTAGACACAGGTATAATGTTTGATACCCATTCTGAATAATCAATGGGTCAGATGAACTTTGCATCTAACAACTTTGGTATTTCCACTTTCACCAAAAGAGCTATCTGTGGGTGCATCTTTCTCAGCTTTTTCTTGACTGGTTTAACTTTTGGATCAACTGTGAGATAGTGAACTACTAGCTTAGGGTCTAACCCTAGCATATCAGCATAGGTCCATGAAAAGTTGATGGTTCTATGTAAGAAGAATTTGTTAAGATTCTTGTGCTCTTTTTCTGATAGTTATGCTACCAGGAACGTAGTTTTTAGATTTTGCTCTATGTCAAGGTTTATCTCTGTAGAATCTTCCACTAGGAGAGCTGATTTCTCTTGATACTTAGATGGTAGGGGAAGGTCAAATCCTCCATCCTCAGGTGCCACAATTGGGTTTTCACCTTTGGATACATTCTTTGTTTTTACTATTTTATGATCAGGAGGTGCCACAATGTGGTTTTCACCTAGAGATCTTTCTTTATTTTTTCTTTTGCGACTCGAGGATTTGGCATTCTCACCAAAATAAGTTGTTGGCTCTAGTTCCATTACAAAACTTGCTTTATGATCACCCAAAGGGAAACCATCCCGGAGTCCCATGAACTCAGCTAAAGCTTTGTCATTTTGAAATACATCTATAACGGGGTACCCTTGTTGGTCCCAATCGATAAGTTTAGGGTAGACAAGTGTTACTTTCTGGGTGTTTGTGGTGGAAGTTAAGGATATGGATGATAGCGTGAAAATGGAGGATTCTACAAATAGGTTAGTCATATGGAGGGAAGATTCATCGATGATATCCTCATTAGATGTTGAATCAGTGGGAAAAGTTTCAGCCACCTTGTCGAGGATACCCTTGATGTCCAAGGCGTGCGGTACCTTTCTACCAAATCCTAACCCTTCTTGTCTATCTTCTTTCTCACAATAATGGGTTCCATTATTCCTTGATTCTATTTCCCAAGGCTACCTTTGCCTTTATAGCCCATGTTTTTGACTATCCTTAAGCCATTGCCATATTGCTTGATTGGTATTTTGACCGGTTCTTTCTCCTTGTAGAGCCAAGAAGAAATGTCTTCAATAGTTTCATCTTCCAATAATTTTCCCTGTTGGAATTAGGTTAAGGATGTTGGGGGAGAAATAGCTACTTTTTTAGTTACTTTGGCAATGGGTGGTTAGCCATAAGATTTAGGGGATAGAGGCATCCGCCCTACACAACTAGATTTTGAGATATCATACATTCCAAAGCCTATATCACAAATATGAGCCTTGAATTTAGGAAGAAGATTAGGTGTACTTGCAGAGGCTTGTGTCAGATTTTTAGGATCGACATATAGTGGGGATTCAAGGGCTTTGTCATTATTGGGCACTTGGTTGCAATTCTTATAACTGCCTTGCAAGACGCGACATAATTCAAAAGGATTGGGGTCTCCTGGGATAGTGATCTCCGTACCATTGAATGGGAACTTGAGAGACTGATGGCACGTTGAGGGAAAAGCTTTCATTGCATGGATCCATGGGTGGCCTAGGATAATGTTGTAAGGCAGGTCAATGTCAAGGACTTGGCACCAAGTTTCAAGCATGATAGGTCCTACTTGTATAGGCAAATGGATAACACCTTCTAAGCGGCATTCAACATCATCATACCCTTTGATTGTAATGCTTTGATCAATGTTGATCCTAAGAGTATCCCAATTACTTAAGTAACTTTAGAGAACAGATGTTGAGACCTGCACCACCATCTATGAGTATGCATTTGATTTTTCATTTATGGATGAGAACCTCAATATGAAGGGCATCATTGTGACACGGATCATGCGATGGGAGGTCTCTTTCAGAGAAGACCACATTGTAGGGTGAAGCAATGTTACCTACTATAGCTCAGAAATCCATGACTGCTAGTTGTTAGGAATCGAAGACTCTTGGAGGGCTTTTTCGAGCACAACTTTATGTGTGGATGAGGACCATAGAAGGTCTAAGATAGAGACCTGTGCTGGTGTTTTTCCTAGATGCTTGACAATATTATAATCAGATTGAGTTGGGAGACTAGGTGTAGGACCACGAATGGTAACACGACCACAATGAGTTGTAACAACACAATCTGTAGATTTGCCTTTGATTGTGAGGGTATGTTGGTCATGATGTTAGTCACAAGTAAACATAGAATAAAAGTTACACAACAACCTTTACTCATCTTGAAAGATACGATGAATTTAGAGAATTCATGATCCCAAGTCTTCGTTGATTAGTTCATAATCTACTGACATTGCTTAGTGGTTGATGTGCATTGCTGTTAATCATTCAGGGGCCTTACATTCTTCAGTAATTTCTACAAAGTTCATCAATATTTTTCCAAATATCCTATTTTTTATATCTGCCTTGCATAAATCTCCAAATTATTTTACCTCTATACTATGAATTCACTCAAATAATATGCCTACAGGTTGATATTTGCATGATTTCTACCATCACTTGCAATTCTTTGCATTATATTTTCAACACTACATGCATTTAGCTCAAATATGCTAATGATATTCAGTTATCTACGAGATGTCAGCATATTTCATGTTATTTTCTTCTGATTATCTGTTATTTGCAATTATGATGGGGAACTACTCTGAAATTCAAAGAAAATTAAAAAATACTTCAAATTTGGTGAATCTTAGCTATTGAACCACATACATACCAGATACAGTCATGAGGAGAAGAAATCAAACCATATTTTCACTAGGATGTTCCACAGCTAGATACAGATGATGCTAACTTCGAAGGAAAAGGAATGAAGACAACACATACAGACTGATAAGCACTCCAAGGGACATAGCAAATCAAAGCATGTATCAAGAATTCAAACACTGATTACTCAGGATTTATGATGATTTGTAATCAAACGGTCTTCTCTTTCATTAAGTATGCAATGATATGTATGCTTACAATAACTTTGAAATAAGCCCTAATATTTCAGCAGTAAAATTTCAATTAAGCTTCTGAATGAATCCAATTATCACATCCCTACACCTTTTATAGAGTAAGGTGAGGGAATGATTATAGATGACCTACGGCCAGGATTTATCTATTAAGATCAACAGTCCAGATGAATAGCATGTGTCTGCCAGTTGGCAACTACACAGTTGGCACAAAATATTCCAGCATCTTTGATCTAGTCCATCCTCCAGCTAGCAAACAGTATATTTGACAACATCCTCCTTAGCTCTGGTTTAGGTTGCCCCCGTGTCAGCAACTCCATAGTTTTCAGCCGTACTCCAAAACAACTTCAACATCCTGCAATAAAAAGACAAGAATCAAGCATCATCTTCATTTAATAACTAGCAGGAAAATAAACATTTATATTTTATCAGGCTGTGAATGTGCAAACCTATACATATTGGGTTATGAATATTGAGCATCTGTGAAAATTCGCGTAATTAAATGTCCATAGGTGGTCAATAGGGTCTGGGTGACTATCGTTGACTGGAAAACATGCTATCAGGCCCTAAAATGGCTCAATATCTGATAAGGTCTAGGGTCATTTGAGTGATTTTTTGATAAAAATATCAAAAATATGATTTTCAGTATTTTCTACATCTTGGTAAATTGCATTTTCGGAGGCCTTAGGAGCGGAATTAGGGCTCAGAGCCTTCGTCAGTTACTTGGCGTTAAGCCTAAGTAACCAAGCAACTCAATAACTAGTTTATCTTTCCAATGAGTCCAAAAAGTTTAAATTCTGACACAGTGGCTAGGAGTTATGACCCTACCAAGGAGAAGATCAAAAATTTCCTAATTTTTTAAAGTTTCTTTGAATTTTTGCAAATAGTTTCACCTTGCAGTAGCTCTTTTTGTATTCCAAGGGTAATGTGACCCTTCATATGATATGCAAGCCTTACATTTTCAGTTATCGCATGCATAAGATCATGCATATGCAATACATGCACTTTTGTTCACTAAATTTCATTGAATAAAACTATCGGGTCGAGGTATGCACATTAGTTAATATGAGGGATATTAACTAATATGACTCTCTTCATAGATCGGGATATGACGATGATGTCATCATCATGGGCGGGCTTCATTAAAATGTGAGAGGCTGACGTCATTGTCATACTGAAGGAAAATTAGGTGATGTTAAGAGATATGACCCTGATATTGAGGAATATCACCCTCTGAATAAGATGACATCACGGTCATGTCAAGCTTTTTATATATTAGGTCAGAATGATGTCACTATCATGTTAGGAAAGATCAGTCATATTAGAAAAGATGATGGATGTTAGAGAATAGACGAGCTTCGGATGTCAAGTCGATTGATGATGTCATCGTCATATTAGATCCTTTGTGAAATGGGATAAGCTGACATCATCATCATGTTAACGAAGATGAGTCATATTAACGAATGTGACCCCCTTTCGAAAGATCAAGATGACATCACCATCATGTTATTTAAAAGGGTGATCGTTGGATACGTACCTCCACGAGGTAAAAAGGATGATGACATCACCATCAGGGTGATTTTCTTTGTTCATCGGGATTGGATGACGTCATCAGCTTATTGGCTCTGGGGTGATATTCTGTGGTAGGGTGATATTTGAAATATCGGGTCATATTTGCAGTATCGAGTGATATTCGCAAGATTAGGTGATATTTGAAATATGACCCCTGCAAAATATATGAAGTTGTTTGATGGGTAAATACCACTATCACGTAAGATTGATGTCCAGAGTTTCGGACCAAATGATTATCGAGTGATAAAATTAGCATCAGGGTGATCTAACGTAAGGTGACTGATGTTAAGGAACATGACCCCCCAGGAATATCAGGTTTGACCAGGACTTTGACTCACCGTAACTTTTGTTCCCTAAGGAATATCAGGGTGATCCAAAAGGAAAACCTGCATGAAATTTTGTACTCTTTCCAATCATGAGGTTATTGATATGAAATATTAACTTTGACGAACTGACCTCATCATGATGACTTACCCAGCTCCTTTATGCAGGGTCACCTGCATGACTTACTTTTACTAGATCGCCGAAGAGCAAAAAAAAACAACGCAAGCCAAAGCAACAAAAAGTTGGGTCCTTGTTTTGTCAAGTCAAAATGGGGCGTGTTGTGTAACCACACAACAAATTGCCACCAAAGAAAACAACAAAATTCCAATGATTCAAGTGAGGTGATCACATTCATATATAGTATTCTAACTCTTTCTAAGTGTAAGCATCATAATCTTTCTGTATGACAAAGTTTTCATCATGGCAACAATGCTAACAAAGGATCAGGTGTGTGCAAATGGTTAATTATCCTCATCTTGAAAGAAAGTTGAAAGCATGAGTAACAGATGTTAAGCTACATAGTTTGGGAGCATCCCTCATAGCCAACCTGGATAGAGCCTTGCTGCTATCAGGCGTCCATAGCCCTGGCAAGGTTATCTATACAATCCCCCTAAGTAGAGCCCCACTACCAGCAGGCGTCTATAGCCCCGGTAGAGTTACTTAGATGGCCTAATTTTATTTCTTTTTCTTATTTTTCAATATTTTATATTCTATATATCTTATGTCATCATGTAAGTTTAGTATGCAAGGTATAGTCACTTGCTGATTTAGGTTGGAGATTGTATTGGTAGCAAAGGAATCCCTTTAGATTTTTCATTTAACACCTATACTTGTGTGTTCAACAAACCCAAGGCTGTTAGGTGAGTCATTGTGAAAGAGTCACTTTGGTCAAGAAAAAAGCACCCTGATGAAAAGATATCACAAACCTAATCACAAGTACTTCTCAGAATGAATCATAACCTATATATGAATTTGTTCTCATCACATGAATCTTAACAATTTAGTTATTTTCTTAGGGTGGTGAGCTACATCATCTTGACTAACCAAAACAGAACTTAACAAGCAAACACACAAAAGTAAACACACTAAGCAAATTGTACAAACAACTAACTACAAAAGGAAACAACAGAAAACAAAACAAGAAAGCAAGGAAGAAACAAGAAAACTACTCTACCAAACTATATACAAACCCCACAAGGAAAATAAAACCCAGGAGAAGACCCAAAGACACCTGTATTTGCATACTTCCTTAAATTGTGCAAGAGCATCAGGGCATTAGTTATGGTTCTCATCTTAGCAAATTCATCCTTGTATTCTAAAAAATATTCTTGTATTCTAAATTCACTGTGTTTAACAGAATAACTCTTAATAATCAGCAACTAAGGAAACTCATCATGTTCATGATTAATCCATATGCATGTCTTATCTCCTGAATTTCCATAATCAAAATAGTATTCAACATCATTTACTGTGGAAAGGAGAAATACAACCTGATGTATTTCTGGCTTTGTTGGGCATGCTTCTTCATTGACAGCTGGTCTTCTATTTAACTTTGCATTCTCATTGCTCAACTCAGTGTCTAGTCTCACTTCAAATTGAAGAATGTATGACTCTTGAAGTATTAATCCTTCATCCTTATCTAGATTTGTCTCCTCATTCTGGATGTATGTCTGATTCTTGACTTTAGGAAGCACCTCACTGTTTTCATTAAATCCCTGCACAGTAGCATCTAAATGAGTATCTTTATTTTCATAACCTAATATACAGAAATTTATCCCTTCTAAATCATTTGACTGTAAAGGTGAAACAACTTTCAATTGATAGGAATACTCCCCCATTTCATTTTCAAAATGACATTGGATTGGAATCTGATTATGCACAACAATTCCAAAGCTTTCTGCATCTTCAACTTTCATGAATTGTTCATCAAATAACTCACATTTTCCATCCAGTGAGGTATCCGGTTCCATTGACCTACAACATTCTTGCATTTGATCATTCAATTTGGACAAGCTAGATAGTACATCAACTTTTATTTTCTTTTCTACAATTTCCTGGGTTACTATCATGGGAACTTCACCAGTAGCAATGCATTTAAATTGTTCCACCTGTCTACATTTCTTTTTACCATAATATGACTCAAGGAAAGATGTTTCACTATCCTTATCAAAAGTATTAGGATCAGGATCAAAGACTTTATCCTGACAAATGGTTTCTTCTTCACAATTTTCAAAAGATTCATACCTACACTCTGCCTCCCCCTTATCATAAAGTAGAGAACTCCTATCAATCTTACCATAGAATGCCTCAAGGAAGGATGTTTCACTATCCTCACTTTCTAGAACTGATTCAACTATTGTATTTTCTAGAGTCTTCTTCAATATGACCAAGCAAGTGTCACAATCCCTTTTTGAATGCTCTTCGTCATGTAATTTGCACCAACTTTCAATCAGGACATCATCAGTGGGTAAACCTAATATTTGACTACACTGTATATTTCTAGACAAGTATAATTCAAAATCTTCAGAGTGGTCCACTTCAGCGTCTAAACAACTAATAACTTCTGGTGCTGCATTTGCTTGTTGCTCTAGAATTTCTTCATTTTCCTGCCAGACTTCATCCCTGAACACATCTATAAAAAAATATTATTCCTTTCAAATATAGATCCAACCTTATAAGAAAAGTTAGACAATTAATTTCATTATGTTCCACAGTCTGGTGTATCGTGCAACAACTGGATAAACCAAAGTCAAATAAATTATGAGGATAAAGCTACCTATTCAAAGTTTCATGAAATAGACGAATGTTAACCTAACAATTATTTTCATATGCATCCATCAAAAGGAGACTCTATTTTCAATTTTTTTAGGATTTTGAAATTTTAATGAGATCTATCATATCTCAGAATAAAACTTGAAAGCTCAGAAAATGTTGGCCAAATCTTTGAAGCTTTGAGCTAGATCTTTGCAAAGATACAGTCAAAACCTCTCAGATAAGAGATATTAGCATACATTAACCTCAAATGATGAAATATTTATGAAATATTTGTAGAAAATCCACAGATTCTTTGTTCAGGTCCTCCTTCTAGCGCCAATTTATGTTGGTCATGATGTTAGTCATAAGCAAACATAGAATAAAAGTTACACAACAACCTTTACTCATCTTGAAAGATATGATGAATTTAGAGAATTCATGATCCATAGTCTCCATTGATTAGTTCATAATCTACTGATGTTACTCAATGGTTGATGTGCGTTGCTGTTAATCATTTAGGGGCCTTACGTTCTTCAGTAATTTCTACAAAGTTCATTAATATTTCTCTAAATATCCTATTCTTTATATCTACCTTGCATAAATCTCCAAATTATTTTACCTCTGCACTATGAATTCACTCAAATAATGTGCCTACAGGTTGATATTTGCATGATTTCTACCATCACTTGCAATTCTTTGCATGATATTTTCAACACTACATGCATTTAGCTCAAATATGCTAATGATATTCAGTTATCTACGAGATGTTAGCATATTTCATGTTATTTACTTTTGATTATCGGTTATTTGCAATTATGATGGGGAACTACTCTAAAATTAAAAGAATACTTCAAATTTGGTGAATCTTAGCTATTGAACCACATACATACCAGATACAGTCATGAGGAGAAGAAATCAAACCATATTTTAACCAGGATGTTCCACAGCTAGATACAGATGATGCTAACTTCGAAGGAAAAGGAATGAAGACAACACATACAGACTGATAAGCACTCCAAGGGACGTAGCAAATCAAAGCATGTATCAAGAATTCAAACACTAATTACTCAGGATTTATGATGATTTGTAATCAAATGGTCTTCTCTTTCATTAAGTATGCAATGATATGTATGCTTACAATAACTTTGAAATAAGCCCTGATATTTTAGCAGTCAAATTTCAATTAAGCTTCTGAATGAATCCAATTATCACATCCCTACACCTTTTATAGAGTAAGGTGAGGGAATGGTTATAGATGACCTACGGCTAGGATTTATCTATTAAGATCAACAGTCCAGATGAATAACATGTGTCTGCCAGTTGGTAACTACACAGCTAGCACAGAATATTCTAGCATCTTGGACCTAGTCCATTCTCCAGCTAGCAAACAGTATATTTGACAATATCCTCCTCAACTCTAGTTCAGGTTGCCCCCATGTCAGCAACTCCGCAGTTTTCAGCCGTACTCCAAAATAGCTTCAACATCCTGCAATAAAAAGACAAGAATCAAGCATCAACTTCATTTAATAACTAGCAGGAAAATAAACATTTATATTTTATCAGGCTGTGAATGTGCAAACCTATACATATCAGGTTATGAATATTGAGCATCTGTGAAAATTCGCGTAATTAAATGTCCATAGGTGGTCAAGAGGGTCCGGGTGACTATCGTTGACTGGAAAACATGCTATCAGGCCCTAAAATGGCTCAATATCTGATAAGGTCCAGGGTCATTTGAGTGATTTTTTGATAAAAATATCAAAAATATGATTTTGGATATTTTCTACATCTTGGTAAATTGCATTTTCGGAGGCCTTAGGAGCAGAATTAGGGATTGGAGCCTTCCCGGTTACTTGGCATTAAGCCTAAGTAATCGAGCAACTCAAACTAGATAACTAGTTTATCTTTCCAATGAGTCCAAAAAGTTTAAATTCTGACACAGTGGCTAGGAGTTATGACCCTACCAAGGAGAAGATCAAAAATTTCCTAATTTTTTTTAAGTTTCTTTGAATTTTTGCAAATAGTTTCACCTTGCAGTAGCTCTTTTTGTATTCCAAGGGTAATGTGACCCTTCATATGATATGCAGGCCTTACATTTTCAGTTATCGCATGCATAAGATCATGCATATGCAATACATGCGCTTTTGTTCACTAAATTCCATTGAATAAAACTATCGGGTTCGGGTATGCACATTAGTTAATATGAGGGATATTAACTAATATGACTCTCTTCATAGATCGGGATATGATGATGATGTCATCATCATGGACGGGCTTCGTTAAAATGTGAGAGGCTGACGTCATGGCCATAGTAAAGGAAAATCGGGTGATGTTAAGAGATATGACCCTGATATCGAGGAATATCACCCTCCGAATAAGATGACATCACGATCATGTCGAGCTTTTTATATATCAGGTCAGAATGACGTCACTGTCATGTTCAGAAAGATTAGTCATATTAGAAAAGATGACGGATGTTAGAGAATAGATGAGCTTCGGATGTCAAGTTGATTGATGATGTCATCATCATATCAGGTCCTTTGTGAAATAGGATAAGCTGACATCATCATCATGTTAACAAAGATGAGTCATATTAACTAATGTGACCCCCTTTCGAAAGATCAGGATGACATCACCATCATGTTATTTAAAAGGGTGATCATTGGATACGTACCTCCGCAAGGTAAAAAGGACGATGACGTCACTGTCAGGGTGATTTTCTTTGTTCATTGAGATTGGATGATGTCATCAGCATATTGGCTCTGGGGTGATATTCTATGGTAGGGTGATATTTGAAATATCAGGTGATATTCGCAATATCAGGTGATATTCGCAAGATCGGGTGATATTTGAAATATGACCCCCGTAAAATATATGAAGCTGTTTGACGGGTAAATACCACTATCACGTAAGATTGACATCCAGAGTTTCAGACCAAATGATTATCAGGTGATAAAATTGGCATCAAGGTGATCTAACATAAGGTGACTGATGTTAAGGAACATGGCCCCCCCAGGAATATCAGGTTTGACTAGGACTTTGACTCACCATAACTTTCGTTCCCTAAGGAATATCAGGGTGATCCAAAGGGAAAACCTCCATGAAATTTTGTACTCTTTCCAATCATGAGGTTATTGATATGAAATATTAACTTTGATGAACTGACCTCATCATGATGACTTACCCAGCTCCCTTATGCAGGGTCACCTGCATGACTTACTTTTACCAGACTGCCGAAGAGCAAAAATAAACAACGCAAGCCAAAGTAGCAAAAAGTTGGGTCCCTATTTTGTCAAGTCAAAATGGGGCATGTTGTGTAACCACACAATAGGGTAGACACACAACTTTATTCAAAATTACCCACAATGGAGTCAAAGGAAGTGGAAGCATTATTGACACCTTTACCCTTATCTTGAGGAGGAGGTAGATGGTGAGGGAATGGTTCCTTGTACATGTTGAGGTCTTTGTTCGTGTGTTGAGTTGGTGGTTCATCTTCAAAAGAGATTTGGTTTCCCTTGATGAGATTTTGGATTAGGTGCTTGAGTTTCATGAACGATGTAGTTCTGTGCCCTTTGCTCCTATGGAATTCACAATATTCATTTTCTCTATATCGTGCAGTTTTGTAAACAGGTTCTCCATATGGGGGAGCGTCTGGTAAGGTGATGAGCCATTTGTGTAAAAGCTTTTGTAAGACAGACTCTATGGGTTCTCCCAAGGGAGTTATTTGACACCGCAGTTGTCTTTGTTATTTCTATTGTTGAGGTGGAGTTTGACTTGTTTTGAAAAGTTGAAGTAGTGTTTCCAATGTTTGGACATGTTTAGAATCGACCACCCTATCGTTGACCACATTTTTTTTTTGTTCCAAAAATTTGGTTTATCGTTTGTTTGTTGTTGAGGAGCATTGTCTTTAGTTTCTTTGAATATTTTGACAACACCCTTAGCAATGAGGGCCTTTTCAATGTTGATTCCCTTGTATGTTATTTTGTCGAAGGTTGTAGCACTAAGAATTTGCAAATGAAAACCCAATTCTTGGTTGAGGTTCTGCACGAATATGCTAACAAGCTATTTTTCAGGTATCATGAATGGGAATTTGCTAGCCATTTGTCTCCATCGTTGAAGGAAAGCAATGAAAGTTTCACCCTTTTTCTATTTGTTGTTGCATAGATTAGTCATGGAGATCTCATGCTCTACGTTGTAGGAAAAATGGGTGGCAAATTTCTCCGCAAGTTCATGAAAAGATTTAATACCCATGGGGAGGTGTGAGAACCATTCTATAGCTTGACCTCCAAGACTACGAGGAAAGAGACGCATAAGATATGTGTCGTTATGTGAGACCTTGAAGCAAGCAAGATAGAATTCCCTGAGATGGTCTTTTGGGTCCCCTTTTCCTTTGTATTTATCAAACTTGGGAATAGTGAAATTGTGAGAAAAAGGGATCAAGGGTAATGACCAATCAAAAGGATAAGGACACACTTCTTCTAAAGAGAAGGTCTTCTTGGTGTGGCCAAATGTAAGATCCGATAGTTGCTGTTGAACCTCCGCAAGTTTTAGCTCCATAGTCATGGGAGGGGTTGGAAATGTCTCTTGTTGTCCTAGAAGTGGTTGTTGATGCCCATACAGAAGATTGTAATGTAAGCCATGGGCATTGGTGTTATAAGGTTTGTATGATTGGTTGGGGTCATATGCATTGTATGTTGGATTGAGATTGGGTTGGAATTGGGCGTTTTGATTTGGAGGAGGCGGGGGCAGCGCTAGATAAGAATGTAGGCTTTGTGATGGTTGAAGAAAAGAGTTCAGTGGTGAAAAGCTAAAGTTTGTTGGGTTAGGTTGTTGTTGCAGAACATAGCTTTGAGAAGTTTGGTTTTGGGAAGGTTGAGGGTGATTAGGAAAGGTGTTGAAAAAGTTTAGCGCTGATGATCATTGTGGGAGGGGACATAGGTAGATGTGTTTTGCGATGGTTGAGGTTGATTGAGGATGAGCGTAGAAGAATATTATGGTTGGGGTTGCATGACCCTGGTTGGTTGAAGGATATGAAGGGTTGATGATGTTGGGGGTGGCACTTGTTAAGACCCTTGTTGCATGGCTACAAAAGTGTTTCCCAGATTATAATTTGGTGGGAAACCTTCTCGCGATGGGGTAGCCAAGTTTCCACTTATGATTGGTGTGGGCATTCTAGGAGTTTGTTGGATGTTTGATCGAGCTATGGTGGCTTGTTTGGATAACCCTACCTAATGTTGTAGAGTCTCCTGTTGGTGTTTGTAGATCTCCATAGGAGTTAGAAGTGGTGATATGGGTCTCTCTCTTGTTGGGTTTTGATAAAGGGGATTCCCATATTGTGTAATCAATCTCCCTTGTGTGCTTTGTTTGTGTAAGGGCATGGTCACTATTGACATGGTTTGGACTACTGTTATAGCATTATTGTTAGGTTCGTTGAGATTTGATAGATCAAAACCTTTGGGTAATTTGGCTCCTTGCTCTGCTAGCAAGCAAAAGAAATGATCTTAGTTCTCACTAAGGATTTTGTCAAAGGTAGCTATGGCTCTAGGATCATGTATGAATTCATCAAGATCTTGTCCATCTTCTTTAGAGGATTGACCTATTTCAAAGTGTCACTCTTCTTGAGATGGGACTTGATCTGTGGTATAAATGACAAGATCTAGAGGCATGCCGGTGGTATAGTGAGGTGTACTTACCAAAGGGACCCTACCTTCCTGAGATGGGGCTTGATCCACCGTATTACCTTGTGGAACAAAATCTGGAGGCATGCCGGTGGTATAGTGAGGTGTACTTACCAAAGGGACCCTACCTTGTTGAGGATTGTTTGGTTGGTCAAGCTGTGGCATGTTTGGAGAGTTGGTCGATCTTTCCACTGGTCCCTTGGGAGTAACTTTGGGAGTGATGTTGGATTGGCCAGATTGAGGTGTGTGAGGAGGCAATTTGCGCTTCCTAGGGACAACTTGCTTGGTCTTCATAGTTTGCTGGAGTCTAGTGGTTACCACGGAATACACTAGGACAAAATGCTGGGTTTCTGCTTGTGCTTTGAAAAAGACAAACTTTGATGCACAGTTTACTAGACAAAAGGTGCTATACTATTTGACCAAAAGTGCAGAACTATGCCACCAAAAGTGTGCTACAGTAATACCAAAGGTGATGGACTGAGCTAACAAAGGCGAGGTACTACTATACCAAAGGTGAGCTACTATTATACCAAGGGCGCTAAAGTAGTTTATCTAGAGATGAGATACTGCTATACCACAGGTGAGCTACTGTAATACCAAAGACAAGCTGTTGTTTTACCAGAGGCACTGAAGTAGTGTCAGAGATGTTTATAAGGCAAATTTTGAAAGACTTGGATTTGTTTTTTAATGGATTTGCTTTGGCAAGAGAAAACACAGCAAATAGAGTGGCAAAAAAGAATGACACAATAGATAGTGTATGTTCGAGGCTCACAAAAAGTCCAATATTTCCACAAGTATAAAATAGTTGCAAACAATATCAAGAACTTTTTATCCCTAGAGACAAGGTTTCATTGCAGTAGATCAG
The DNA here is from genome assembly GCA_027924645.1 of Cunninghamia lanceolata. Classification (NCBI taxonomy): domain Eukaryota; kingdom Viridiplantae; phylum Streptophyta; class Pinopsida; order Cupressales; family Cupressaceae; genus Cunninghamia; species Cunninghamia lanceolata. Next base: position 11,717,303 of record BSBN01001583.1, read on the forward strand.
CTCACAGCTTAATACTCCATCGACCAAATGTCATTCCATTAAGGTGTCAGACATTTGCATCTTTACAAGAGACGATAGGTAGGGATATCTCACCCTCCCCTCAGAAAGCTCAAGTAGGTCACAAGAGCTTTATGGCTGAGCGAATACTATCTCTTCTCAAGGAAGCCAATGGTGAGTATCTTGAGGGCTTAAATCCATTCCCCTTGCATTGATGATTACCGTAATGTTCAGAGGTGGATCAGGTAGTCATTATCTAGATTGATTCTTGTAACTTTGAGGGACCAATGCCTTATGAGCAATGTGACAAGCTACTAAAAGCTTTAAGCAATTGTATTAAGAGTATCAAACACTTCACTCGATGTGAAAATAGTTTCCACAAAGAGCTAGTACACCTCTTTTCAGTTTGGCACCACAAGGTAAGGCTGACATCAGTTAGGACTTGGCTTTCACCTTATCCCTCTTATATAGTGGTTCAAAGAAAAACTCTTCTTAGGGTCGTCCCTTTTGGATGAAGCGCAATCCAAAAGTAGGCCCTTCTAAAGGAATAACTGAAATGTAAGAGCAAGCATGTCAAACAAAGGTTCAATTGTCCCGTTATAAGAAAAATAAGGTGCAACTAGATTAGGCACTCACATGATTGTAGTTGTCAATTGTCCCTTATGAAATTGAAGTGTTTGGCATTCATGTCCATTGTCCCTTAGAAAATTGAAGTGTTTTTGCATTCATGTCCATTATCCCTTAAGAAAAGTAATATGTTCCTAAGACTTAGATTACCAATTTGTTCAATTGTCCCTTAAGAATGGCAATATGTTTCTAAGACTTAGTGTGATAGATCGAGATTTCTTCAACACTCATCCTGCATGAACATGTTAAGAAAACCCATTTTCTCTGTTTGAGTGATAAGAAGCTGCAACAAATCGATTAGTTCAACAAAAACTCACAAGTTAGCAAAAATAAATCAATTTGACCAAAAGTGTTGTATTGTGTTACCAAAGGCGACCTATTGTGATTCCAAAAGCACTGAATTGTGTTACCCAGGGGTGAGCTGTCATAGAACCAGAAGCGATACACTGTGCTACTAGAAGTGTGGTACTGTGCTACCAAAAGCAAGCTACTTTTCTACCAAAAGTGAGCTACTGTACTACCAAACGCACGACACTATACTACCAAATGTGTGGTGTAATAATAGGCCTGCAAAAAATAATATTTCATCAAGAAAGCTAGATCAAAGGATGATTGAATGATTGAGTGATGACCTAGGATGTTGATAAGTGATAAGACGCTGCAACAGGTAATATTAGTTCCAAAGAAAACAACAAAATGTCAAAAATCAAGTCAAAACCCTAAAAATAAGTGAGAAACCCTAGAAAACCAAAGTGAAATCTAGAAAATTGGTAACAAATGTGATGAGATACAAGAGATTAAATATCACCAATGGATTCCTTATGATTTTCTATGCAATTTTTTAAAAAAGCATCGAATTTTGTTAAGTTTTGAGAAAGTTATGGGGTTTTGAAGTTTGCAAGCTTGTTATCCCAACCAAAAGCACTTTACTATTATGCCAATAGCTCTTTACTATTATACCAAGTGCGCTTTACTATTATACCAAAAGCGCTTTGCTATTTTCTCAAGAGCGCTTTACTATATCACCAAAAGCGTGGTTCTGTGCTACTAAAGGTGCTGCAGGATGGTCCAAAAGTGTTGTACTACTCTACCAAAGGTACTTTTCTATGTTGAGATGCGTTGTTCTGTACTATATTTCAAAAAATCAATTTCTCAAAGAAAAAGAGTGATTAGTGGGTCCTACCGGGCATGCCAAAATGTGTATGAGGAAAAGTTGATTATAATTAAATGATAAACACAAACAAATCAAAAGCCCATAACATAAAGAGATCTAATCTAAATAAAAAGCCATGATCTATAAATCAAATAAAATAAGAAAACTTTTACCCAGATTATTTTTTTCTTTTTGTCAATATGTGGATTGCTCAATAATGCTGTGAAACCATGTTTGCAACAAGCAAGTAAAGTGCTCAATGTGCTCAAAGATCAATGTCAAAAGATCGTAAAGTTACTCAATCGATGTGATGTATGCTCAAAGCGCTATAAAGAATGCCTGAGAATAAGTGATCGAAGAGGATTTGTGAAAGAGATGAGGGGGGTTTATATAGGTTCCAACATAGATCAATCAATGGTCTAGATAATTTAGAAGAATCAACGGAGGAGATAAAACAAATAACCATGATGAACATGCACACGACATGTGTCCATCCATAAGGATATTTTTATTAAGATATGATGAAAACAAGATTGATTGAATAGATAACTCAACTTGTAATTTTGTCTTTTTTAGAGTTCTAAAAATAAGACCGATTGTGCACGAGTTAACAAAATATTTTAAGAGGAATTGGAAGATAATTGAAATTAAATAAATAAATTTATTTAATTGATTGTGCATGATAGAGGAACAGAGGATTATAAATAAAATATTTGATTTTATTTATTTTTAGAGGATTAAGACAATTTAAATAAATATACATGATTTATTTAAATTTAGAAGAAGGGATTTAATTAAATAATGTAGAATTATTTAATTAAAGATAAGATAGAATTGGATGAGTTAATTAAATAATTGGATTTATTTAATTAATGGAGACTTGAAATTTGAAAGAGGATAATGATTTAATTAAATAATTAAAATTATTTAATCGTGGAAGAATAAGAAGGAATTTAATGAAATTGATTAAATAAATAAGATTTGTTTAATTAATGTTGAAATTATGTGATTCGACAGATTTGATTATTTTGGTGAAATTAATTAAATAATTAGATTATTTAATTAACGTTTGAAATGCAGGTGATTAGACAGTTTCGATGAAATGCAAGTGATGCGACAACATGGTCATTTTATGATGTCTATATAACTAATAAAATTAAATTTGTATAACAATAAAATTAAATAAATAAAATACTAATAGCACCAATATATTTTATTGTACTACTGTATAGGGATAGACAAATTTTAAGGGAACTGTCCAAGGAAAATAGTTAGCATCATTAAAATTTGCTTTTGTTAATACAAATTCACTATATTCAATCCATAAAATGTTTACCATTCTCTATGATGAAAATCAGAGGATTGTCATATCTCTATTTTATGTACTTCAACAGCTCTCCTATTCCACGTGGATACATGTAAAGCCAACTCGATCCTGCCTATTGTCTCCAATTTGAATGTTTTTGGATTTGATTGTGTAATGAAAATAAACATTAGATAGTCAAATTCAAAAACATTCAAATCCAACATTATAGATTGTGGAAATTTAATATCTTTAACTTCATAAGAGTTCTAAAAATTTTTGTAAGCCTTACCACTGGTCCGATGAGCATACCATTTCTCATAGCTGATAACATTTTCACAGCAACCCATGTGAGAGGTTAAGTTGAATTTTTCTAAAAACATTGCCAGAACAAATCAGTTCATATGCTTAAGAAAAAGAAATAAAAAATGTTTACCTATTAGATTAGCTTGAGAGTCCAATGAAAGCTTGTGTTTATGGGATTAGGTAGCGTTAAAACATCAGCAGCGTAGAGGCTTGTGTAATAATTTAAGCCCAGAAAATTGAATGAACCTTTCACCATAGCAGATTGATGGGCAATAAATTTGGGTAAACGCTCTCCAACAAGCTATCTCATTGTGGAGGGGTATTTGCCTTTTGCAATTGGATCCATAAACCTGTAATTTTGTATGGGCTAGTCAATTTCATATGAATGGACACCTAAATGGGCATTCGTAGACTATTTTTGAAATATGTTTGCTTACCAATCAAAGATAAAATCTATGGCCCTTTGGGCAGCTTTCCTGTCAAAGTGTGATTTTGAATAGGGAAGGAACTAGGAACTTATTAATGTAATTTCGATGAATCCCTTCTACACTACCTACACATAAAATTGGCAGATTGGCATGGGAATAGTTCAAAAAGAAGTACTTTTGGATTTAACTGTATATATTTTTATAGACTGTGAAAAGCTCAGGCCTACTAATACTAATACTAACAGTTGTATGTAAAATAGGAAAAATCTGGAAAAGAAAGGTAGGTCACCTGATAGTTGCTTTTATATACATGCACAACAGTTGCATGAGAAAGAAGAAGATTATGCTCCACAATATATGGCTCTATTGCAGAATTTCCTTTGCTTAAACTTCCATTAGAAGAAGAATGGCAGCCGGGTGCAAATGTCCCACTGTCATATCCTCCAAAAGCGTAAGATAAAGGTTCGTTTAAAGTAATCCAATGCTTCACTCAATCGCCAAACTCTTGAAAGCACACTTCACTGTAAGCTTCAAAATCTTTCATGCATATATGAAATAACAGGCTTCCTTATGCATAGAAAATGGGATGATTGGATGATATTTAAGTAGAGTGGAAAATGGGTAATCAATGAAATTAATGTTGGAGTACACAAGACACTGAGAGGGGGGGTGAATCAGTGTCTTATAAAACAAACTTTTTTGTTGGAACACCTAATCAACTTTGACCAACTGTGAACCTCAACCTTGAATGGTAAAGCAAGACATTCATTTAAGAATCAAGATGAATGATCAAACCAACTTGTGAGCATGAAAAGACAAAACCACTATTTGTGAACTATGAGGAATCTCTTAAACAACTCATCAAAACAAACAACAGAGGCAGATTGTACATTGGACTGAGATAAGCATCAATGTATTGTGCATTTGTATTGATTTACTATGATCATCATATAACTATTAAATTATGAAATAATAAACAAAAACTCGTGAGCAGAACAAGTAACCATAACACAGAGATTGTCCTAAGTGGAAAACCCTCCGGGGCATAAAAACCACTCAAAAAAGTGCCTCACTGGCTTAATAAAAGAATATCACTAATTACAAGCCTCACTGGCTATTAATTTAAGCCTCACTAGTATACAATTGCCTCACTGGCTTATAGTTGCCTCACTAGCTACAATTGCCTCACTGGCTACAATTTTTAACAAAACTGTCATATAAAAAGTTTACATATAGAGGGATACTCTGTTTCGCTTTACTCCATACTTATATAATATCAATAATGCATGAACAACCTTTTTGTACTCACTGCATTATTCACACTATATAAGTAACATATATATATCATGTACAAAAATACAACCACATTTTATTTCTCTATTTTTTAGGTAAAACTATTTATTGGAGGTTCCATAACTATTATATAGTTTGTCTGATCGAATACCCAAAACTTTTCAATTATAAACCAAAAACCAGGTAAGATATGTGATAAACCTTAACCGGAGTCACAAAGTCTTATTGAATCATACTCAATGCTCGACAAGATCAGAACAACATATTCATGATATATTTGCCAAAACCCTAACTAGGGTTGTAACCCTGATTCTCATCAAAGATTTTCTGACAATGGAAAAACTATATGTATTCTTTTTTTTTTGTTTTTAAAAAATATCTCAAAAGATACATTTCCCCTGAATCATTCAAGACAGCTTATAACTGTCAAAATAAAAAAATTATGCAAGAGTAATCATAACTGCCATAGTCAAAAATTGATGAAATAAGAGAAGGGAAATTATGACAATATCACCTACTGCCAGAAGTCAAACTGATTGCCATGAAATCCAAAACTTCTATCCTCATCATTTCTGCATAGGGTATGAAACCCTAAGAATGGAGTGTATAACCGAAGCTCGAACATTATCATATGAAGAAAGAGAAACAAATAATGCCTTTTTCCCACTAGTCACCATGTAACCGGAGCTGCAGGTAACCCTAAAAAGACCGGTGATTTTCAACATAGAAAAACTTGCATTTTACCATATGGAAAACTTCATAAACCTGTTTGGGAGGTCAACACTTAAGAACTTGCCGATGAAGAATATGTGTAACATGTGGTGCTCACTAGGAGAATGATACAAGTTACACCCGAGCATGGTGAATCACTTAAACAACATTGCAAACCATAGACCATAGCTCATAAGGAGTAATAAAACTATTGCCATGTGTGTCAAAATCACTACATTAGTGCATCATAATGGGGATAATATAATATGTGAATGTGATTAAAGAAGCCAACCCATGTTGAACTGATCAAGACATCAATGTACATAAAGATGCCTTATAAAGAATGCCAACCCAAGCAATACTGAACATGAACCCAAAATCAATGATTGTTGACATAATAGTGCAATGTCCACTAAAACATAGTGCAAACCAATTTGATCATGAATACTTGTTATTGTAGAACAAAATATTGTAGAGGCCACATAGGCAAACCCTGAAGCATTATCCGAGCAAAAGAAATGTTATGCAAAGGCCACATAGGCAAACCCTGAAGCATTATCCGAGCAAAAGAAATGTTATCAAATTGTAACAAACCAACAATATCATAAGGATGCCAAGCTGTCCACCATCAATATCCTAAAGATGCTTTTGTGGGCTTTTGTGACCAATAAAGAAACCAAGCTGTCAAACCAAGTTGATGAACTAATATCATGTATTAAGTGCAAGGTGCAAGAGCATGAAACCCAACATCATAATACCAACAAAACCATGTGTTTGAACATCAGGGACAACAACTAAGAAGAAGAAGTAAGCCAACAATTAATGGGTATATTATATGGGTAAAGTTTAAACAGCAGGTAGTCAAAATCTTTTCGACTCATCAATTGGTGTGGACTGTATGAAGAAACAGTATAGTTGAAAAGGTCGACAGAGATACATAGAAATTTTACAAAGTGAAAATTTTGGAAACAGATGCACTATATGAACATAGATTCTTAAAGAATTTAATAATTTGGAAAGGTTTGATAATAGATACACAATATTCTCGCTGAGCAAGCCTCCATAGTTATCCTCCAGAGCTTGCGGAAGGTCCCAATGAAACAGTGTCACGAAAGGCTTGATATCTACAGACAAGAATTGGTTATAGCTTGAAAAGTATCACAGCCATTTCTACATCCATACTAGCAAACAATATACATCTTACCATGTTTTAAGAGTTCATTAATAAGATTGTTGTAGTAGGCCACTCCAACTTTGTTAATTCCACCTTTGACCGTTCCATCTGTCTCCCAAGAAAAATCAATTTAAAAGAGGCACTGCTGAATACTAGCTATTTTTGTTTACGAAGAAACAAATGTTGCTCACATGGTAATATTCGTGACCAAGAAATAGAAAACCTATATGTATCCATGCCCATATCCTTCATCAGTTTCACATCCTCCTGTAAATTACACAATCCCTCTTTAATGTTTTTCAAGATGCAAACAGTAAATGCACTCAGATGCCAAAAAGTGGAAAAAATTAGGTTCGTGATCTTTCATGGATCAGAGAAATATATTATTTGAATTAAATCTTGTAAGTAGCACACCTTATAGCGATGATATTCATCCACAGCAACATCCCCATTGCTCAGTCGACAATTAATCTTTATGAACTATATGGTATGTGTTAATTTTTTTACGGTCATTCTAGGATTTGTGTTTTTTTACTGAGCTACTAAATACTGGAAGAGCATAATCAGTCTCCACGTTATAAAACAGTTGGCTGGTCGAAATCAATGGATATAACAGGTTTTCGACAAATCAATGGACAATTGCAGAGATCGAAAATTTTGAAGACAGTCAGCACACAACGTGCCAGGTGGGTGCTAAAACTAGCCCTCTATATGGTTTCCAATATCATGAGAGCAAATTAATAGATAGAAATGGAAGATGCAGATAAATATGTAGAAAAAATATGCAGTGCAGAAATAAAAATAAACACAGTGAATAGCAATAAATCGTACAAAATAGAATAACACACAGATCTACATGGAAACCTGGTTATCTACCAGGAAAAACCACAGGCAAAGATCTTACAATAATTTTATTATTTCAGGAACAAATTCCCTATTACAACAATCAGCAATATTTATCAAGCTCGATTAACTGAAAACCAAAAAGACCTCTAAATTGAACAAATCCATTTGGAAGAAGGATTTCCAAAAATACAATCCCCAATATTAGTCAATAAGAAATTGACCTCACGTACTAACAAAATATATGTATAGAAAAGTGAAAGTTAACCTGGGATATGGGAGAAAGTACAGAAATTGACCTCACATACTAACCAAATATAAAACCAGGGGGAAACCTATTCCTATTCAGTACTTTTATTTCTTCCTGAGCTGCTACAAGAAAGACCCACCACATACAAACCACTGCACAGGCTTTCCACCCCTTTATGTTATTCATTATAGTAAACTGCTACAGTTTCTGATCCATACATAGGTTATGCCATGAGGATGCATACATAGGTTCTTTTTAAATACTAAAAAGGAGGCCCCTCTGCTAGAATTCAAATTTGACCGTCAACCGTTTGCTCTATTCGTATTAGAAATGTAAGTTCCAAATGGAAACAACGAAGTACATGTATTTTAAATTAAATTTAAGCCATTTCAAAAGTAATATTGATTTTAAATAGATTTTTTAAACGTCAAACAAGTAACATGTGCCTGTCTCAAAGACTGTGTCAGTCTTAAACTTTGAAAAAGCTCAAGTCCAACCTTATCGATGCATACAAACGTGGATTACGAGAGATACGATTATGACCGTTTGCATTATAAAAAGCTCAAGTCCAACCTTATCGTTTTGCATGGTAAGAGTCTCTAAATTTCTAATCCTAGCAAGATAAGATTTTATATTTCTGAGTAAGACATAGAACATCATGTTGATTATCTAAACTAGAGTGTGGAAATCATTACAGTCATCTTCTTAGATTAAGAAAATCAATTGTCTTTATCTTTTGAGTAAAAGTGAAAATAACGATATGTGAAGTTGAAAGGGTTTGAATGAGTCCACCAATGATCAAGTCTTACTCAATACAAGGCCCCCAACATCATAACGGATGAAGCCGGGATTGTTCCTATACCTCTCGATCCTTGGTTCTTAGCCAAAGAGGTTCAGCCTAAAACTCGTGCTCAAAAACGAATTTGAAGGAAAATGTATTTTTTTAAGTTTGTAAAAAAAAATTTGAAAAAAAATGAAATAATTAGTAAGTTAGTTTTAAAATAGTTTTATTATAGGTGAAAAATAGAACAGTGGGGAAATTTAAAATAGTTTCATTATAGGTGAAAAATAGAACAGTGGGGAATTGGGTCTTAAATTAAGGTGTCAAATGTTGAAAATAAAATCACTAACTAATCAAACTAAAGTTAAATTTATCGCATTGTAAAGTAAAAATGCTAACAACGTAACACAAATTTTAAATGTCTTCAATTCAAAGATAAGATTCAATGTTTTAGAAGTTAGTCTAAATTTGAGGTACAACATATTAAAATGAGTCCTAATATTGAAGAATGACTTCTACATGAGCTTGTTAGTCTTTTTCACCGATTTCAAAGTAAAAGTGCTAGCAACGTAACACAAACTTTAAAATGTCTTCAATTCAAAGATAACTTTCAATATCTTACAAGTTAGTCTAAATTTGAGGACACCATATTAAAATGAGTCCTATTATTGAAGAATGACTTCTACATGAGGTCGTTAGTCTTTTTCACCGATTTCAAAGTGAAAGTGCTAGCAACGTAACACAAACTTTAAATGTCTTCAATTCAAAGATAACTTTCAATATCTTAGAAGTTTGTCTAAATTTGAGGTAGAACATATTAAAATGAGTCATATTATTGAAAAATGGGTTCTACATGAGTTTGTTAGTCTTTTTCACCGATTTCAAAGTAAAAGTGCTAGCAATGTAACATAAACTTTAAATGTCTTCAATTCAAAGATAACTTTCAATATCTTAGAATTTAGTCTAAATTTGAGGGCACCATATCAAAATGAGTCCTATTATTGAAGAATGAATTCTACGTGAGCTTGTTGGTCTTTTTCACTGATATCAAAGTAAAGATGCTAGCAACGTAACACAAACTTTAAATGTCTTCAATTCAAAGATAACTTTCAATATCTTAGAATTTAGTCTAAATTTGAGGACACCATTATAAAATGAGTCCTATTATTGAAGAATGGCTTCTACATGAGCTTGTTAGTCTTTTTCATTGATTTCCAAGTAAAAGTGCTAGTAACATAACACAAACTTTAAATGTCTTCAATTCAAAGATAACTTTAAATATCTTAGAAGTTCATCTAAATTTGAGGTACAACATATTAAAATGAGTCCTATTATTGAATAATGAGTTCTACATGAGCTTGTTAGTCTTTTTCACCGATTTCTTGAAGTAAAAGTGCAAGCAATGTAACACAAAATTTAAATGTCTTCAATTCAAAGATAAATTTGAATATCATAGAAGTTAGTCTAAATTTGAGGTACAACATATTAAAATGAGTCCTATTATTGATGAATGAGTTCTATATGAGTTTGTTAGTCATTTCACTATCGTATCTTTCTTCTATTATGTTTTTGAGTTGTTCTGTGATATATGTTGTTATTATGTGTTGAAGCAATCATTCATTGTAGAGTTGTTCATAATTAAGTTTAGTGCCTAACTTCTCTTTGGTGTTATCTACCATGTCAAGTGATTTATGTCTAAGTTCACTTATGTCTAAGCTTCGATGCACTCTCAACTTTCTAGCTTCTTCAACTAATTTTTAAAAAAAAAAAAATTGTATCCCAATTTAAAAATTTTAATCACATGTAAAAAAGCAAGCCAATCTAAAATTAAGATACCATATGTAAAAAGGATGTGGTGGCAAGTCAATCCAAAATTAAGTCATTGTTTATTAGAAATAAAACTACTCACAAGCCAACTCAATGTTCAAATGTTACCACTGTGAAAATTAACCTTCTTAAGTCTATGAAGAAGTGAACCAAAAATAATCTAAGAAAACATGATATTCCTTTTAAGGTAGAAATAGAAGTAGAAGTGTAGCTAGTGTGACTTTGTTATGAGGCACTTTACCTCAAATGTCTATAGGTGACTCATCAACATCGAGAGTGGAACAATTTGTAGCTATCCCCACTTGTCATTCTATATTTTCTTCTCTTGTGTATCTAGTTGAAAGAGAATATCACATAGGCCAAGGTCTCAAAAAATATTTATCTTGTCATGGAGAGGGTTTAGGGGATGAGCCCAACCACTTCCAAAGCAATGGGTGAGGTAGAGGAGGAGAACAATATATAGACCATTCATGGATTCTTGTAGACAATGATATATTATGTCAAACCTTTATTAAAATGATATTTTATTATTTCAATTTTTAATTAATTAGGTTACAACTATGTATTAACTATGTTTTAACTAGCAATTTCTAGTTGAATTGATATGATTTTATTTCATGGTTGATTTATTAGATATATTGATTATTTAGTCCCATTAAAGTAATGTAATTTTAATAATTGTTTATAAAACAACTAGTCAACTAATGTTCATGATGTGTACTAATAACCTATCTTCTTAACCATGTGTCTATGAGGTACATTCCAAAACCAAAGAAAGGGTATCATGCAAGAGGATAGCATGCAACCAGTGTAGCAAAAATGTGGAGATTTATTAGTAGAATTGAGCACACACCATAGAGTTGTGTTGATGATCTATTCATGATAAATGGTATGATCAGTAATAGATTTTAATTATACTTGTTCACTATATTCACAATAATCTTTTCTTAGATAACCTAAACTCTTCCTATACAAATGTATTTCTATGAATTGTAAATTAACCATATTTCACAATCCTTGAACAAGTTTATAAAATAAGAGATTTAACCTATGTATATGTGCACTAAGTGTGATATATATTCTCATTGCATTTGGGTCTAATGGTGGGGGTGTGGGGTGTTTAGCATCATAGATCCAAGTTCAATTCCCAGCAAGTGGGGGCTCCATTGTAGTGGACATGGTGACACTTAGATGTAGGGGTTACATTTATATCAACGTATTTATTAATACCTGGTGTAGGAGTACCAAGACATCAGGGTTTTATTTGATCTTCAAGTAGTTTAATGAGGTCCTTAAGACCATTAAATGTTGTATAAGGCTTGAAAGCCATGCTTGTAGTGGACTATGTCCAAATAGCTAGAATCTATTCATGTTGTAATAGGTAGTTGCAATAGTCATTAAAGTCAATAAGTTTCCATGTTTGTAAAGCCTTTTAAGGCATGTCAAAGGTTAGGAGGTGGGTCAACACCTTGTCCAAGGTTAAATGTTAAGCAAAGCATCATTCTAAAGATAAAGCAGTTGGTGGACAGTTTCTAAAACAATTTCTAAAACAGTTTCAAAGAACAACAGTTAGAAATCAAGAAAAGCTCGATGATGGGGCAGTTATCTTAGACCCCAAATGACTCCAAGCATTGTAGAAGGCTTATTTGAAGCCAAAAATGATTCATTGTAAAGAGACCACTTGAGGGATTGGAAAGAAATAACAAAAGAGAACTATTTTTTCTGTATTTGCTGCATTTTTTGTATTCTTGTGTATTGTAAGCCGTACCACTATACTGTACGGTCCTGTCAAGGGATGTTGAATGCTTGGAAATGAAGGTTGATGGATGGACTGTCCATTAATGTGAGTTTGAGCCCTTGAAATTGAAGGATGATAGGATAGGATCTTCAAATACCCAAACTGCTCTTTAAAATTACTGTAACAGTCAAGAAAATACACTATTTTCTGCAAGAAGCCGTACCTGTACGGCCTGGTGGAGGTTGATAATTGTGATGGTTGTTAAGGGTGGAGAGTTACCTATCCATTTAAATTATTTTGGGCTCTTGACACCCTTGTTTGTCCCTGCATTTCTCCTTTGTGTGAAAGTGGGTTAAAACCCTGATTTAGGTTTTGCTGAGTAGCCCGATGGAGATCTTTCCATTTTACTAATCTTTTGTTGTTTCTAATCAATGGAAGGGGATGTAAAGTAGTTAGTCCATAGTCTTGTGAAGGTTGCAGAGGTAGGAGAATGGTGTAGAGTGAATTTGCCATGTTAAGAGGCCCTGCAGAACCAAGTGTTAGGAGTTAGAGGAGGACAACAGTCATATCAAGAAGGTAATAGTTTTGTTCATCATGTTGTGGAATTGCCAATGAAGGCATTAGAGAGTTAGGCATGTGATTAGGTTAGTATATTGCAAAGAGATGGAGTTTGTATTGATAGAGAACATTCCAAGGTGGCCATGGTGACAGTTTTTACAATGGTGCAATGGTGTGGTGACAGTCTAGGAGACTGCTGTCCTATAGACCCTGTATAGTGGGTTGAATAGAAGTTTAGATGGAGTCTTGGTTGGAGTTAGGAGTCTTGGTGAGAGGTGTCCTGAAGTCCCTCACCTTGGTTCATGAACATGTGTAGTTGTGAATAAGAACCCTGCATTATTAGAAGCCTGATTTCTGTTAGAGAAAGTGAACTTTGTGAGTTATAGCATAGAAGTTTTGAACCATGAAATTGCTAACCATGATGCTCTGCATCAATACCCATCTCTATGTTTTTCCATGGGGGTACCTTGAGTTAAGGTTGAGTAACCATCCCCAATTCTCTCTATGAGATGGTCACATAGGCTTAGGTTGGTGTAAAATTTCTTGAGGTCTCCAACATCTCAAATCTTGATTTACTCATGACACATGGAGTTGGGAATTTGAATGTTGTCCATGGGTACATCCTTGGTCTAATTTTTTTAAAAGGGAAGATGTCACTTAGGATTATTCTTTGGTCCTTTAAAACCCTAACAATTTATCAACCAAGACTGATGACCATATGCCTTGGTGATGACCTCATTAGCATGAGGAATTTAATTGATGTTATGGACTCAAACTTTAATTCTAGGACATCCATTCTTCCTATGCATAGTTACCATAAATCACTCTCTTCTAAACCTATACCCTCCTATGGTGTGGGTGCTTCATTCACCTCTTGTTCTTATCTTCCACATTCTTCTATGGTGTAGGAACCTAGGCCCTCTCATTCGGCTTCTTGTTCCTTCAAGGATGCTTAGTATCAAATTTAGATGCTTAATAAAAGTTAGTTTCATACATGTAGATGGGTCTTGTGGGTCCAAGGAATGTGAACAGGATGGCCATGACCTCTACTCTAGAAGCCTCACAAGGGTGACCCTTTGGAGGACCACATACCAAGACAAATATTTTTTTTCAAAATATCTTGCTTCATCCTAGAAGTAATAATTAACATGAATCTAGATGCTAATATAGTTGAAGATAGCTAAAGTACCTAGCTATCATTGGCAAGTTCCATAGGTTGTGGCCAATTTTGAAAGATTTGTTGGAATGGTTGACTAAGGAATCATGTAAATAATTGATCAAGGCACAAATGACCCTTTCCCATGCATGAAAGGTTTCTTCATCATCTACTACATGAGATGGAAGAAGATAGGAATACAATTCTAGATTGTAGGCCTTAGCTCTAAAATAAATGTTTTCCATGTTTAAAACATTAGTACTCTTATTTTGACCCTAACAAACACACATTTTCAATGATTCTTATTTGGATCTACCTCCTCTACCTTCCACTATAATCCTAGATTGACTTTAGCATGTGAGAAATTGGTAACTATCTATAGGAAAAATCTCGCATGCTTCTAACAAAACTAAAGAGCAGTAACACACTACCTTTGTTAAAATTTGCATTCAAGTGGACATACATAATGGTCTTCTAGATATATAATTTCTTTGAAGAAGAATGGAAGATTCTTGTCTCAGATAGTTGACTATGTCAATATTCTTTTCAAGTGTCAAGGATTCTTCAAATATGGTTATTTTGTTGCTCATTGTTCAAGGAGGGTTTCTAGTGCTTCAAATTAGTAGAGGAAGAAGAATGAAACTTGGTGGTTCATCATTATAATTATATTGACCCAATATTAGTTTAGTTGGTGCTCTCTTCCTCCTAGCCATTTGGAGGATAGTTTATCTCTTTTATCTAGTTGATGATGGCTTGGATGAGTATAAATCTAGGGAGAAATATCTCATGGGAATTTCCCCTAAACCTAGCAAAATATTGGGTAGAAAAGAGAAGTCAACCCCACCGATTGTGTGGTAGTTTGAGTTTCTAAATCCATTATGATAGATCATGTGGCCATAAACAAGGATGGCTGGTCACTAATAAAAAATAAAAAAGTCCCCTCAAATGAAAGTGAGGTCACTCATAATATGAATCTCCACTCACACAATGAAATTGGAGAAAACATAGAAGAAAGGTTTATGTTTAGATTATATTTCATTATAGATTTAATATTAATGGGAGATTTCCTTTGTTCCCTTTTCAAGGGTTTGAAGAATATTAATCTATTTTGATTCATTATCTATTAATAAAATGGGTAAGGGCCCTATCTCCTCTTACTAACCTCTCTCTCTCTCTATCTAACACACACACACACACACACACACACACACATGTACACACACAGATGCACACACATACACATGCACATACATGTACACACACTCACGCACACACATATATAGTATATGTATGTATTTAGGATTCTCTAAATGTTGAAGACTTAAATAGGGATGCAGGAAAGTTTGTAGAGATGGATGACTTGAGTGACCAAGAAAAAAAAGAGGGCCTCAATTTTGGTTCCAAATGAATTCCCTTGGGGAAGAGGAAATATGTGGTAAAAACGAGGCTACATAAAATAAGGTTGATCAAGAGGATGAAGTGAGATTGTAAGAGGAGTTTGAAGCCATGTCAAAGTTGGAATCTTTTTTATGAAGGGGGTAAATCATAAAACTATTGTAAATATGTGCTTAAGTAGTGTTGTCATTGATGTCAACATATTCCTGTTGTCATTGGTGTTAATTGTATCCTAATTTGTTGCCTATATAGAAGACTGGATTGTTGAGGATATTGAAAAAATTAATAAAGATCAATGTATGCTGACTAGATGGCTATGAAGAGGTTTGTCTGAAGAGGCTCTAGTTAATATTTGAGAGGTTTGCATTAAGATCTGAAGAAGTTACGACCATATGAGTAGAGCTAGTTCTTATAATATTCAAAAGAGATAGAGTGACAGAAAAAAGGTCCAGATTGTTCTGGATATGTCAAATGATGATCTGCAGATCTGAAGGTAGATTTGGGAAGTTAGTGTGTATCATCCATTCAAGTGGTTCATGGTTTGGAGGTCTGCAATAAATCTTTCTAATGTGACATTCATGGCAGATAGTGTTCTTGAGGTTCTGAAGGAAGATGCAAGTGATTCAGATGATTTGGATGAGTGTAAATGTTTTTGTTGAATTCAATGTGCTTGTGGAAGTCTCTAGATCATGTGACTGCTATGTTGGAGGTCTGCATTAAAGTTTGAGCTTGTCAATGAAGATTTTCTTCTTGGTGTTACTGTTCTTCCCAGTCTTGGCCGACGGGATGATTCAAGCGTGTTGTATATGATCTAAGAGCAATTATATGAAGTGTGGCATGTTGATCAAGGAAGATTTGAGTCCCAATTATGTTTGGTTGATAGCTTAGGAATTCACATTAAGTCAGATGTTTGTAGTGCTGACCTTGATGTTCATTCCAAGGTTGATGAAGTGTATAAATATTTGTTGATGAGTTGTGGAAAATCATCCTTGTGCAAAAACAATATAATTTGAAGAAAGGATTAAAGGCAGCGTAGAGCAGAAGAGAAGCAGAAGAACAAGAGACATTTTGATGAAGAGTTAGAGAAGAAGTTTTGGGGGCAAAGCATAAGTTTTGTGAGCATTCAATGAAACTGAACCAGGCATGAAGTAGATGCTATTTCTCAATTAATTCTTTATGTTCCTAATAAATTCTATAGATAGTGAGCCTCTCTTTTGAGCAATGAGCTCTGAGCAGTGCGGCCAAAGGCATGTGCCTTCTATTTTTTTAAAGTACTTTTAACAGGGTACAAATCTTTATGGGTTAACCCCCACCATGGTTTTCCCTTAACTGGGTTTCCACATAAAAATCTTGGTGTTCTGTTTTCATCTATTTTTGTTCATGTGTTGTTGATTCATGGTTTAGATGTTTATATCATTAATCAGTTTTGTGTGATAAAGAAATAGTTGCAAGTGTTAAATATTTGGGACAACTGATTCACCCCCCCTCTCACTTGTCCAGTCTAAATCCAACAATTGGTATCAGAGCCAAGTTCTTCTAAAAGGAGCTTAACCACCTGAGGAGATCCAGGATATCGACCTACAAAAAGGATAGTCCAAGATTTGATGAAATGAATTACTCTGTTTGGAAGAGTCGCATGGAGTACCATTTGCAATGCATGGGTGATGCTTACTGGGTGATAGCTAAGGAAGAATATAATCCTCTAGAGAAAGGTCCATCAACTCCAGATGAACTCAAAGATGCTGAAAACAACCTTCAACCTAAAGAAACCTTGTTGAGTGCCCTGACTGATTCAAAAATGACAAATGTTTTTGGACTAAAAACTACTTATGAAATCTGGAAGAAGTTGGAGAATTTGTATGAAGGCAATGAATATGTCAAATGTGCCAAACTACAAAGTCTGAGAGGAAAATTTGAAAATCTAAGGATGAGTGAAGATGAAAACATCACAATCTACATGCAAAAGATAAATAAACTTGTGTGTGGTATCAGGTGTGCTGGTGGAACTTTGGAAGAATCAGAGATTGTGGAAAAAGTGCTCAGATCTTTGCCTAATTCATACAAACATAAGGTTGCTTCTATAGAGGAGATCAGGACTGTCTCAAAAGTTACAAGAGATCACCTAGTTGGCAAAATTTCATCTTTTGAATTAAGTGAATTTGGTGATTCTTTCTTAAGTCTGAATCTGCATTCAAGGCCAATGTATATGGAAAACAAAGATATGATCCGGGTGAAATCTCTTTAGCAAGATTAAACAGATTTGTGAAGGCAAGGAAGGATCTTGAAGATGTTGAAATTGAGACTACAGATCTTGAAGCTCTTATTGCCAAAAGAATGCCAAGAGGATCTGGTAAGTATGAAGGAAAGTTGCCACTCAAATGTTTCAACTAGAGGTAACATCTGGTACACAAACTAGAGGTAACATCTTTCAACTAAGGAGTTCTAGTAAAAGTTGTTTAATTGCTCAGATAGATCAAAGCTGGTTGTGGCATAGGAGAATGTGTCATGTGAATTTTGATAACATTGTTAAGATAAGTTCTACTTAGGCTATGAGAGATCTTCCAAGACTTGTTAAACTTGATATCTTGTGTAGAGAATGTCAATTGGGTAAATAGAACAAAACATCATTCAAAAGTAAAGAACAATTTTCAAGTGGGTGATTGGAACTTGTGCATACTGATCTATGTCGTCCTACTAGAATTAGGAGTGTGCAAGGAGATAGATATTTTATGCTACTAATTGATGATTACTCCCGGATGATGTGGGTAACTTTCTTAAAAGAAAAATTAGACACTCTTGACAAATTCAAGGTGTTTAAAGTTATGGTTGGAAATGAGGTTGGTGTGAAGATAGTGTCTGAGATCTAACAGAAGTGGAGAGTTTACCTCCAATGAGTTTAATACATTCTATGAAAGGCATGGAATAAAAATATAGTTATCTTCTCCTATGACTCCTCAGCAAAATGGAGTTGTAGAAAGAAAGAATCAAACCATTCAAGAATCTTCCAAAACCATGATGATGGGAACAAATATTCCACAAGTTTACTGGAGAGAAGCTGTAAGTACTGTTGTCTATCCTCTTAATCGGGTGCAGATCAAAGGCAATTCTAGTAAGACTTCTTATCAACTATAGTTTGGTCATCCTCCTGATGTAAGATATTTCAAAGTTTTTGGTAGTAAGTGCTATATCAAAAGAGATGAGGATCTAGGCAAGTTTGAAGCAAGAAGTGATGAAGGAATTTTTTTGGGTTACTCTACTCAAAGCAAAGCTTACCGGTGCTTCAACAAGAGGTTGAAAAAGATTGTTGAAAGTGCTAATGTCAGAGTTGATGAGAGCAAAGAAGGAGATGCCAGGTCTTGTGAATATGATTCAGATGATCAAGATGAAAATCCAAGTCAAGGAAGGCAAGTTCAATCTGAGACTCAGATCCAGATTGATCTAAAACTTCTAGGAACTCAAGAGGATAGTACAGATGTTGAGGAACAAGCTCAAAAAATAGAAGTTCAAGAAATTCCCAAAACTCCTAGGTATGTAAGACTGAATCATCTTGAAGATCAGATCATAGGAGACAAGAGTAAAGGTGTTCGAACTAGGATAAAAAATTCTAAAGGTCAAGAGGAGATTTGTTTGATTTCAAAGATTAAACCTAAATCAGTAAGTGAAGCCTGCAATGATGAAAACTAAGTAAAAGCAATGGAAGAAGAATTGATGCAAATTGAAAAGAACCACACTTGGGATCTTATTCCTAGACTTGAGGACAAAAATGTGATTGCAACCAAATGGGTCTTCCAGAATAAACTAAATGAAGATGGTGAAGTTGTAAGAAACAAAGCAAGGTTGGTATGCAAAGGCTATTCTCAAGTGGAAGGAATTAATTTTGAAGAAATTTTTGCTTCGGTGGCAAGAATAGAAGCAATCAGATTATTTCTTGCATTTGTTGCTTTCAAAGATTTTAAAGTTTATCAGATGGATGTCAAATCAACATTCCTGAATGGAGAGTTGCAAGAAGAAGTCTACATTGAACAACCAGAAGGTTTTCAGTTGTCTGATTAGAGAAATATGGTCTATAGACTAAGAAAAGTGTTGTATGGACTCAAGCAAGCCCCAAGAGCCTGGTATGCAAGATTGGATAAATATTTACTTAAGATAGGATTTAGCAAAGGCACTACTGATAGTAATCTTTACTTCAAGATTAATCATGAGGACATCCTGATTGTTGAGGTCTTTGTTGATGATATCATTTTTGGTGGAAATGAATGTATGTACAAAGCATTCGTTGATTAGATGAAAAGTGAATTTGAGATGTCAATGTTTGGTGAGATGAATTTCTTCCTAGGTTTGCAAATTGTTAAAATAGATAAAGGTATCTTCATATCTCAGTCCAAGTATGTGAAAGAATTGTTGAAGAAGTTTGGAATGGAAGACTCAAAGCCAGTAGGTACACCTATGGTAACCAGATGCAAGTTAAGTAAGGATGATGACTCCCCCAAGGCAAATCAGAAAAGGTATATATCAATTATTGGAGGATTGCTCTATCTAACTTAGACCAGACTTGACATCATGAATGCAATTGGACTTGTTGCTAGATTTCAAGCCCATCCAAAAGAATCCCATGTTGTGGCAGTCAAAAGAATTTTCAGATATCTCAATGGGACAATTGATTATGGATTGTGGTATCTAAAGGATAATGACTTCACTCTTCATGCATATACAGATGTTGATTGGGTAGATGTGGATGATAGAAAAAGTACTAGTGGTGATGCATTCTTCTTGGGAAGAAGATTGGTCTCTTGGATGAGAAAAAAGAAAGAGGCAATATCTCTATCTACTACAAAGGTAGAGTATATAGTAGTAGCAAATAATTGTACTCAATTTATGTGGATGAAAAAAATGTTGAAAGACATCAAAATTGTGTTTGAGGAGCCAGTCAGAATCTTCTGTGATAATTCAAGTGCAATAAGCATCTCAAAGAATCTGGTGTTGCATTCAAAGACAAAGCATATATCTATCAAGTTTCATTTCTTGAGAGAGAGGGTAAATGAGAATGAAGTCAAGTTGGAGTATGTGTCTTCAAAAGATCAGATTGTGGATATCTTCACTAAGCCTCTTCCCAAGGATACTTTTGAGTATCTCAGAGAGAAGTTAGGGATTATTACCCCTCTTGATCAGAACTAAGATGCACGAAGGTGCATTAGTTCGGTGGAATTCAAGTCATATCTTATGATCTAGATTGATGTTAAGGTGATACTACTCAAGGGGAGTAGTTAGTATGCAAATTTTGGAGATCAATCTGAAACAAAAAGGGGGAGAAAAGATTGCAAATATGTGTCCTTTTCCATTGATGTCAAAGGGGGAGAGAAGTTCATGTGAAAAACTAGCTGCTGATGAAAGGGGGAGCAGTGAAAAAAGTATTTGCAGAAGTGGGAAGAGAAAGGTGGAGAAATTCTTGTCTTGATGGTTAAATTCAATTTTTCACATCATATGTTGCCATCAATGACAAAGGGGGAGATTATGTGCTTAAGCAGTGTTGTCATTGATGTCAACATATTCCTATTGTCATTGGTGTCAACTATATCCTAATTTGCTACCTATATAGAAGATTAAATTATTGAGGATATTGAGAAAATTAATGAAGATCAATGTATGCAGACTAGATGGCTATGAAGAGGTTTGTCTGAAGAAGCTCCAATTAAGATTTGAGAGGTTCACATTAAGATTTGAAGAAGTTATGACCATTTGAGTAGAACTAGTTTCTGCAATATTCAAAAGAGACAGAGTGACAAAAAAGAGGTCCGAATTGTTTCAGATATGTCAAATGATGATTTGTGGATTTGAAGGAAGGTTTGGGAAGTTAGTGTGTATTATCCATTCAAGTGGTTTGTGGTTTGGAGGTCCGCAAGCAATCTTTCTAATGTGACAGTCATGGCAGATAGTGTTCTTGAGGTTCCAGAGGAAGATGCAAGTGATTCAGATGATTTCGATGAGTGCGGATGTTTTTGTTGAATTTAATGTGATTGTGGATGTCTCTAGATCATGTGACTACTATGTTGAAGATCCACATTGAGGTTTGAGCTTGTCAATGAATATTTTCTTCTTGGTGTTGTTGTTCTTACCAATCTTGGCTGACCGGATGATTGAAGCATGTTGTAGATGATCTAAGAGAAATTCTATGAAGCGTAGCATGTTGATCAAGGAAGATTTGAGTTCCAGTTATGTTTGGTTGATAGCTTAGGGATTTGCATTAAGTCAGATGTTTGTAGTGCCGACCTTGATGTTCATTCCAAGGTTGATGAAGTGTATAAATATTTGTTGATGAGTTGTGGAAAATCATCCTTGTATGAAAATAATATAATCTGAAGAAAGGATCAAAGGAAGAGTAGAGTAGAAGAGAAGTAGAATAACAAGAGTCGTTTTGATGAAGAGTTAGAGAAGAAGTGTTTGGAGAAAAGCATAAGTTTTGTGAGCATTCAATAAAACTGAACTAGGCATGAAGTAGATTCTATTTCTTAGTTAATTATTTTTGTTCCTAAATAAATTCTATAGGCAATGAGCCTCTCTTTTCAGTAGTGAGCTCTGGGTAGTGTGCCCGAAGGCATGTGCCTTCTATTTTTCTAAAGTACTTTTAATAGGGTACAAATCTTTGTGGATTAACCCCCACCATGGTTTTCCCTTAACCGGGTTTCCAAGTAAAAATCCTAGTGTTATATGTTCATCTATTTCTGCTCATGTGTTGTTGATTCATGCTTTAGATGTTTATATCATTAATTAGTTTTGTGTGATAAAGAAATAGTTGCAAGTGTTAAAGATTCGAGACAACTAATTCAGCACCTCCATCTCAATTGTCAGGTCTAAATCCAACAAAAACACAACATAAATTGCACACAACAAATAGAATGTTATTTTGTTGATTTGGACAAATCAGTACATTACAGAAGCTCAAATAAAATCAGAGGAGTCAATCCTCCACACGCTGCAACACATTACAACTACCTATCACAAGACTCTGGAATCTTCTGCCTTTTGTAACCCCAAATCTACTAGGGTTTCTATTTTCTCATCTATTCTTGACTCTACACTTTCCCCCTTATCTCTACCACTGCCCAGGGTTCCCAAAAATATTCATAAATAGCCATTTTGGTGGCCTCTAGCCAAAATTTTAAAATTTACAACTCTCTCCAAAAATAGGTCAACTTCTAGGAAGCATAACTTTTGATCTATGTGTCTGATTGATGAACTATTTAAAGTGCCAGAAATCTCGCGAAGTCAAATATCATACCAAAAATTCATAAATAGATTTATGTAAACTTTTTAGGATGTTATGGGATGTTTTAGTGCCTTGTATATGATTTTGAAACTTTTTCAGGGACTTCACAAAATTGAAACTTTAATATCTTGAAATCCAGACATGATCTTGAGCTAAAATTCACCAAGAATGCTTATTTGACTATTCCAAAGCTTTGGAGAAAATTTTGGGCTCAACTGATTCTCTGATAAAGACTTACTAAAAATAGTAAATTCTAGTTTCTTTAGCCCTGGTGGAAACTTTGAAGGTTTTGAATCATTATTCAAGCAAATGGTGTCCAAAAATACAACTTTTGAAAAGAAATGAAAACAAAGGCATCAATTTTGAATCAACATTGTTTTTGGGTGATGCAAGATTACTCTTACACCTCTGGATGCTGCTGCATTAGACACCCAGGGTAATTTTGAGAAGTGACCCCATCACATCTTAGGAGTTAGAGGGAAACTAAGACGTTTAACCTCATCCTTAGATATCTAGGATGAATCTTCAATAGGCCTTCCTAGATCCATTTAACTAGGTACTCTTCATATTACCTGTTTCTTGTGCTTCTACCCACATGGCTATCCAAAATTTCTTCTATCTCCTCCTTTTCTGAAGTAGGTGCCAGAATACTCCACTATTCTTCTGTTGGTCCATCCTCTGTTCCACCTTCATGATATTCTATGAAATTAGTAATGTTGAACACAAGAGAAATTTTGATCCCACTCGGTAGCTCTACCTCATATGCATTTTCTGAATCATGCTTCTTCATAATCCTGCATGGTCTAAATTTCTTCATTTTCAACTTATTATATGTTCCAACTGGAAACCTCTCTTTTCTCAAGTGAACCATGACTTCATCTCCTACCTGAAATTCCTTATATCTCTTCTTTTGATCTACCTTAGCCTTGTATTGAATATTCATCTTGTTAATGTGCTTTCTCGCCTCTTCATGTAAATTCTTCATGAGTTCTAACAAGTCTTTAGTTTTGGCACTTTTATTTTCTCCCTTGTCCAACTTCCTTAACTCTGAAGCATTTCTTGGGCTACTCCCATATACAATCTAGAATGGTGATTTATTAGTGCTCCTATTGAAAAAATTGTTGTAAGTAAACTCTTACTATGGTAAAATCAAATTCCATCCCTTGGGCTTATCTCCTATGAAGCATCATAGTAGGTTACCCAAACTCCTATTCACCACTTCTATTTGTCCATTAGTCTATGGATGGTGTGCAAAAATAAACTTCAAATCTCTCTTCAACTTCTTCCACAATGTCCTCCAAAAATAACCAACAAATTTGGTATCTCGATCTGAAACTATGCTCTTAGGTAGACCATGTAGTCTCACCACCTCTCTAAAAAATAACTCTGCAATATGAATGACATCATTAGTCTTCTTACAAAGAACGAAATGTGTCATCTTCGAGAATCTATCCACCACCACAAAAATGGAATCATGTCCTCTCTGTGTCCTTGGCAAACCAAGAACATAATCCATACTAATATCATCCCATGGCTTCTTTGGTATAGGTAATGGCTGATATAGTCTTGTATTCTGACTTGTTCCTTTTGCCATCTGACACACTCTGCAACTTTGTACAAATTTTCTCACATCCTGCTGCAACTATGGCCAATAATAATTCTCACCAACAATAGCAATGGTCTTATCTCGACCAAAGTGTCCATCTAATCCCCTGCTATACTTCTCCTTAATCAGGTTCTCTCTCATGGAACTTCTTGAAATGTACAATTGGCTTCCTCTAAACAACATGCCATCTTGGATTATGAAATCCAACCATTTTGTTCTATCCAAAGTAATAGGTTTCAAACAAGCTTTCCAAGCTTCTGTAAAATCTAGATCTTCAGGATACAAACTTTTGAGCTCATCGAACCCAACAACCTCTATCTTCATTTCTGTCAAAAAAAATTGCCTTCTGCTTAAGGCATCTGCAACTCTATTGGACTTCCCACTCCTATGCTTCAAAACAAAAGTATAACTCTACAAAAACTCAACCCATTTTAAGTGCCTTTGATTTAACATTCCTTGACCATTAAGATACTGCAAAGCCTGATGATCAGTATATAAAACAAACTCTTTTGGCAATAAATAATGTCTCCATTTCTTCAAAGCCTAAACTATTGCATAAAACTCCTGATCATAAACAAAATACTTTTTCTTGGCATCATTAAGCTTCTCACTTAAATAGGCAATGAGCTTACCTTCTTGACTCAAAACAGCTCATATAGCACTGCCACTAGTATCACAATCTACCTAAAATACCATATTGAAATCTGGAAGTGCCAAAATAAGTTTCTCAGTGACTTTTTGCTTTAATGTATCAAAACTCTTGTTTTCTCCTGTAGTCCATTTAAACTCCTTTCTATCCCCTCTCATTGTCTCAGTTAGGGGTGCACAAATGTTACTAAATTTATGATATTTTTTTTGTAAAAACTTGCCAAACCATGATAAGATCTTACCTCTGTAGCACTCCTTGGTGTAGGCCATTCAATGATAGCCCTCACCTTCTCTGGGTCCATCTTAAGGTCTTTCTCTGAGACAATAAATCCCAGGTATACCAACTCCATCTTTTGTAAAACTACATTTCTCTAGATTAATCAGCAACTTCTCCTCCCTTAGCTTCTCTAAAACTCTTCTGATATACATCAGATGCTCATCCCAAGTCTTATTGAAAATAAAAATGTCATCTAAATAAACAATAAAAAAACTTCCCAAATACTCTTTCAATACCTTGTTCATGAGCCGCATGAATGTGCTCAATGCATTGGTTAGTCCAAATGGCATGACTAACCACTCATACAAACTCTTCTTTGTCTTGAAGTCTTCCATTCCTCTCCTTCTCTTATTCGGATCTAGTGATACCCACTCTTCAGGTAAATCTTCGTGAAGTACTTGGCTCCACTCAAACAATCCATTATGTCATACATTCTGGACAATAGAAATATGTACTTAATTGTGATCTTATTCATGGCCCAAGAATCTGTACACATTCTCCACTCTCCATCTTTCTTTGGTGCTAGTACTGTAGTTACCGAACATGGACTTAGGCTCTCCCTTATTAGTTCCTTCCTTAACAACTCATGAACTTGTCTGGTCAACTCTTCATTCTATGTAGGAGTCACTCTGTGGGCTACCTTATTCAACAAACTAGCTCCTAGTATCAAATCCATTTGATGACTTATCTTCCTCACCAGTGGTAAACCTTCTAGTACATTATCAGAGACAATATCCTGAAATTCTTCCAACATATCTAAGACTTATGCTGGTAGATCTTCACACTTCTCTTGACTGATCTTACAAATCAATGCAAAGTAATGACGCTCATGCTTCATACCCTGCAAACATTTCCTACCATCTTTGAAGCAAATTATGGCAGTACTACATACCTTTTCTTTCACCTCCTTCAAGAGCTTCAACTTATGACGAACTCCATTCTTTGTTAGGGAATATGTGTTTGCATGGCCATCATGGATAGCGCACCTATCATACTGCCACGACCTCCCCAATAACATATGACATGCATCCATCAGTATGATGTCACACAACACCTCATCATGGTAGTTACCAATCTTGAACTTGACTAAACATTGTTCATTGACCAAAGATCTATGGTCCTTTTGCAACCATGCAATCCAATATGGGCATGGATGCTTTCTTCTTGTCAACTTTAACTTGTTAACCATCTCTTCACAACACTTACCTTCACACTTGCACCTTGTGTGGAATAAACTCTTCCTTTGATCTATTTCTTTCTCCTCATTCAACAAGGTTCTTCTAACAACCAGGGTTTCTCCCCTTTTAGCATCTTTAGAATGCTTTGACTGTGCATCTTCATCTACAAGTGCAACTCGTGCATTACCTTCAGGTCTTCTATTTGTCCTTCCTTGATGTTACAAACACTAATATGCTCGATGCCCTTCTTCTCCACATTGGAAACATGTTCCTCTGAAACCTCCTCTTCTAGTCCTTGCCTGGTTCAGCCTCTTCCTCTTTTCTCACCATTATTTTGGTCATGAGGGTGATAGGTATTATCTCCTCTCTGATTTCGACTGGTGCCAGCTTCTTCACTTTTATTTTGATCTTCATTTTGGCCTCCATAGGCTCTTCCACCAGTCCTTCCACCTTGACCTCTTCCCCTTTGTTTGCTTTTGAATCTTTTATTTAGCTTCTCTTCCACCTTCAGGAAAACTAGTATGCATCTTCTATGGTGGTCATTCTGACTAGGCTCAACTCCTCTTAAATACTTGGCCTTAACCCATTAATGTAACAGGCTACCTTCTCC
This sequence comes from Cunninghamia lanceolata, assembly GCA_027924645.1. NCBI lineage: Eukaryota > Viridiplantae > Streptophyta > Pinopsida > Cupressales > Cupressaceae > Cunninghamia > Cunninghamia lanceolata. The sequence goes on from BSBN01001583.1 coordinate 11,744,426, forward strand.
TTGTTGGCCTCTGCATGACATGTCCTAATAATAATCTTATAAAACTCTTTTGTGTACTCTTTAACAAACTTGTTGCCTTGCTTCAATCCTTGCAGCTTCTTTAACAACTCCATCTCATAATCCACAAGAATGAATTGTTTCTTCAGTTTCTTCACCATCTGATCCCATCTAGTAATCTTTCCTTTTCCTCTCCTATTTCTCTCTAACTGGACCTCCTTCCACCAAATATTGGCATGGCCCTTCAACTTTGTTTTTGCAAACTTGACCCATTCTAGATCTTCTACATCTTCATACTCGAAATATTCTTCCATATTAGTGATCTAATCAATAAACTGTTCTAGATTCAAATCTCCAGAATAGGTAGAAACTTCAATCTTGGGTCTCTTTCCAATCTTTGAAATGGCCCTCAATAATCTAACTTCTGCAGGATCTCCTGCAACTTCTTGTTCTTCCTCAGATAGATCTTCTTCAGCTTCATCTTCAATTTCCTCTCTTGTTCTTGACTCAAACCTTCTTCGTAGCTCCTCTTGCAATGCATCGATTTGTCTTTGAAGGGCTCTAAAACCCTCTTCTGTCAAAGCATTTCTCCCAACATGGTTTCTTCATGGAGGCATCTTGATCTCCACAGTAAACCCACAACCCCAAGTCTTGGGGCAAACTGCCTCACAATCAACAATTTGTCTACACACTCAGGAACCCTTGCTTTGATACCACTTGATGAAGGGGGTAAATCATAAAACACACAACAATAGAAATTGCACATAGAAAATAAAATGTTCTTTTATTGATTTAGACAACTCATTACATTATAGAAGCTCAAATACAATCAAAGGAATCAATCCTCCATAGGTTGCAACACATTATAGCTACCTATCTCAAGACTCTAGAATCTTCTTCCTTCTATAACCCCAAATCTGCTAGGGTTTCTACTTTCCTGCCTATTCTTGACTCTACAATTTCCCCCTTATCTCTACCATTGCCCAGGGTTCCCAAAAATAGTCATAAATAGCCATTTTGGTAGCCTCTAGCCAAAATTTCAAAATTTTCAACACCCTCCAAAATAGGTCAACTTTTGGGAAGCATAACTTTTGATCTGGGTGTTCAATTGACAAACCGTTTGAAATGCTGGAAAGCTTGCGAAGTGAACTATCACGCTAGAAATTCATACTTGATGAAGGGGCTAAATCATAAAACACACAATAGAAATTGCACATAGAAAATAGAATTTTCTTTTATTGATTTGGACAACTCATTACATTACAGAAGCTCAAATACAATCAGAGGATGAATCCTCCACTGGCTACAACACATTATAGATTCCTATCTTAAGACTCTAGAATCTTCAACCTTTTGTAACCCCAAATCAGCTAGGGTTTCTATTTTCCCACATTTTCTTGACTCTACACTTTCCCCCTTATCTCTACCATTGCCCAGGGTTCCCAAAAAATAGTCATAAATAGCCATTTTGGCAGCCTCCAGCTAAAATTTTGAAATTTGCAACTCCCTCCAAAAATAGGTCAACTTCTGGGAAGCATAATTTTTTATCTAGGTATCTGATTGGCAAACCATTTGAAGTGCTAGAAAGATTGCAAAGTGAAATATCACACTAGAAATCCATAAACTCTTCGGGACATTTTAGTGCCTCATATCTGATTTCAGAACTTTTTAGGGGACCTCACAAAATTGAAACTTTAATATCTTGAAATCCAAACATGATATTGAGCTGAAATTCACCAAGAATGCTTATTTGACTATTCCAAAGCTTTGGGGAAAATTTTGGGCTCAGCCGCTTCTTTGATAAAGACTTACTAAAAATAGTAAATTTTGGTATCCTTAGCCTTGATGGAAACTTTGAAGGTTCTAAATCATTATTCAAGCAAATGGGTGTCCAAAAATACAAATTTTGAAAAGAAATGACAACAAAGACATCAATTTTGAATCAACATTATTTTTGGGTGATGCAAGATTGCCATTACACCTCTGGATGCTCTTGCATCACTTTGGTGGGAATTGAAGACAAGGTTGTTACAAGAAGGATAAGTAATCAAAACTACATACAAATAACCAACAAGTTAGACGTGGGTAGTAATAAGGGAAAAGGGATAAAATATATAGCTTCAAAGGCTAGAGAAGAAGCCAAAATAGACATTACTAAAGGAACACAACAATCCTTAAATACCTATTGCACCAGTGGTGGGGAACCCACCCCACTAGAAAGTAATGAAAATCCTCAATTGGAATATCAAGGGCTTGAACACCCCTAACAAGTGTCAATTAGTGAGGTGGCTTACAAAAATGCATTCACCAAACATCTTGTTGCTCTAGGAAATTGAGATTGAGAAGGAGGATTTAGAAAGAATTATGAAGAAACTTTGGGGTAGGAGTGGAGGCTATGTTGTTTTAGTAGCTAGGAGACCAAGAAGTTTATTTATCCTATGGGATGAAAGGAGTGCTAAGGGGGAAGTTGTGGCTGCTAGATCCAATTAAATTCAAGGTGAAATTCCTTAGAGAGTATCTTAGCTCTAATGTGTATGTCCCTAGTGTTGAAAGTGATCATTCCTAATCATGGTAGGATATAAGCAATCATAGAAGATGGTTTTAGTCATATAATTAGATAGTGGGTAGAGACTTTAATTCTATCTTAAGCCTAGGAGAGAAGTGTGGGGGTAACCTACATTCTAAAGTAAGGTCCCTAACATTTTCCTCCTTCTACACCAATAAAGCCTTGAAGGATATTAAGCGTTCCTCTGGATGGTTTACTTGCAATAATAAGAGAATTGGAGGAGATAATATCCAAGTCAACTTAGACAATTTTTTAGTTGACTCTTGTTGGGGTCTTGAAAAAGTCTCCTTCCTCTAAAAGGTTATATCATTTGTAGGGTCTAATCACCTCACAACTTTCTTGGATTTTGATTGATGTCAAACCAGAAGGTTCTCCTTTTAAAATGGAGTTTATGTGGTTTGAACACCCAAATTTTGAAGGAAAAGTGGATGAATGGTAGAATTCTAGTATCAAAGGATGCAAGTGGTTTATCTTGTAAAAGAAGTTTCTACATATTAAGAATGAAACCGGTCGAAGGAATAAAGAGGTAGGGAATATTTTTGAACAAAGGAAGTGTATTGAGGAGGAATTAAGGTTAGTGGAAGATCAGATTTCTAATTTTGGGGTTTTGATGATTTGAGAAAGCAGGAAAATAGGTTATTAGAGGTACACAAGATCAACTTGTACAAATGGAGAAGATCTACTAACTACAAAAATCAAAAGTAAAATAGGTCAGAGAAGGAGATCAAAATATTAAAAAAAATCATCTATCAACAAATGTTTGGAGACAATAAAATAAGATAGTAGAAATTACCAATCTAGATGGAAGGGTGTTAGAAGATCTAGATGAAATTAATTCTAAAGGGATTTTGTTCTTTAAGGGTATCCTTGCACATTTTGATGAGGTCGATTTAGAAGTACATTATTTCTTTCTGACAAACACTCCTTACATCATTTCTCAATAACAATTGAGGCTATGATAAAGTCAATCACCTTGGATGAAGTTAAGAAAGATATCTTTTCTCTTGGGGCTAAGAAATCCCTTGGCCCTAATGGGTTCAAGGCAAGATTCTTCTAGAAATATTATCATATTATTGGATAGGATGTCTACTCATTGGTGGAAGAATGCAGGAAGTTGATATATATTCCCAAAGCTTGAAACTCAACATTTATATCCCTTGTCCCAAAGACTAAATATCCTTAGTATTTTGATGCCTACTATCTAATTTCCTTGTACACCACAATTTATAAGATTGTAATGAAGGGAATGACATTGAGGTTAAAATGGTGCATTCAAAAATATTATCTCTAATGAATAGAGAAAAATTATAGAGGGGAGGAAGATCTTGGATGGTATCATCATAGTGCATGAGGTAAAACATTCTATTAAACAAAAAAAGGATGACATGATACTAAAATTAAACATGAATAATTCCTATGAAAGTGTCTCTTGGGCCTTTCTATCCTGCCCAAATTTGGCTTTGAGATGGATTGGACTTGTTGGGTCAAAGGTTATTTCTCATGTGTCTCCTATTTAGTGCTTATTAATGGAATTCCTATTGAGTACTTTGAGACTGATCAAGGACTTAGACAAGGTGACCTACTCTCACCATTTTTTGTTCTTAATCATTCTATAAGCTCTAGGAAGAGTTTTGAAAAGGGAACATAAAAAGGATGTATTCAAGGTATGGAAATCTCTACTAGATTGGATAAGGTGATTCATCTTTAACTTGTGGATGATACACTCCTTTTCTAGGAGGCCATTATCAAGGAAGCCAAAGAAATTAAGAAGGTTCTTGATTTATATGAACCAACCTCAAAATTGATGGTAAATAAAAGTAAATCAAAGAGTTGTTTTCTCAAGGATTTTAGAGAGGACTCATTTAACATTTAAAAAATTATTTATTTTGATAGAGATGCCTTTCCAAGATCATACATGGGTATGCCCTTGATTGAAAATAAAGTCTCCATGGAAGATAAAAAAATCTTGTTAAATCAAGTCCAAAGTTGACCTCTTGAAAAAGGAGGTGTCTTTTTGTAGCCGGGTGTATCCTTTTAATCAAATATTGTATGCCCACTATCCCTCTCTACTTTATGTTTGTTTTTCAAATTCCTAGTAAGATTATTAAGGCAATCTCTATCCTCTAGAGGAACTTCGTTTGGAGTGGTATGAAAGATAAGAGGATATTTAATCTAATTAAGTGGGAATTTATCTATAGAGATAAGAGTGATGGTGAATTGGGATTTAAGAAGTGTAGAAGGATGAAAAAAGCCTTAGGGATGAAGTTAATTTAGATAATGCATTGTGAGAATGATAGGTTGTGGACCTAAGTAATTCATGCTAAGTATATTTGTGATGATAATTATGGGGTGTCTTTTTTCAAGAATCTACACTTAGGGCTTCTAGGATTTTGAATTTTTTGAGGTAGTTTAGAGATTTGGTGATCAAGACGTTGAGATGGAAGCTTGGAAATGAAGAGAGCATCCTGTTCTAGGACTTGGCTTAGATTAAAAATAAACCTCTTAGAGTAGAAACTAAATTCTTAAAATAGTGAACTTATGTATGGAGAACATTGGAGCTAAGGTCAAAAAATATATGATTGAAGTTAAGGTCTCCTTAGTGTTGATCTAGTTTCCATAGATGTCCCTAGTTTAGAATATTACCCTTCACAAAGTGATGGAGATCCTCAAACCTTGCCCTATTCCTAGGGCCCCTTAGAGGGATGTCTTAATTTGGTATGGATTCTCCTTGGGTAAGGTTTCTATTTGGACAATGTACTCTTCCCTAACCCATTCTTTTGGTCAATAGTTGGGGTTTCCTATGAAGGAGATTTGGAGTAATCATGGTCTACTGAAAGCTGATGCTTTCTTATGGATTATTGTAAATGGTTGCACCTTAACATGGGATAGATTGAATACCATAGGGATTAGTGGGCCCTCTCAATGTGTTTTATTCTATCAAAATGAAGTGTCTTACAACTAGCATTTATTTATCTTATGCCCCTACTCACAAAAGATTTGGTTGATGGATAAAGCCTTATGGGTCCACACTTGGGTCCCACCAACAAGAATTTTAGAACTAGTGAAGAATTATAAATTAAGCATCTGAAGTCTTGTCTTATAATTAGAACATATGGTTTGAACCAAATATAAGATTTTTTGAAGAAAAATCTAGGTCAGTGCAAGATATTTAGGACCGGGTAGTCGATACCGTAGTTATTAAAAGAGTGTAGATATGGAATTTTAGATGGCCTTCATTTAAATGAGATAGAATGGAAAAATCATTGGCTAAGAATCCAATGGATATTCAAATGTCCAAGGAAGATGGATAGGCCAACATTGAAGAATATTAAATTTCATCCTCCTAATTATGATTTCATCAAGTTAACCTTTAATGGAGTAGCCAAAGGTAACCTCAATCTTGTAGGAGGATGATGCCTTTTAAGGATTTGATTGTGCAAACTCTCATGATTGATGCTATGTTATTTATTCATGAGACCAATAATATGGTGAAGGCTAGAGCCTTGTTCTTTGGATTGAAATCTACATTGGAGTCTAGTTGGAAGAACATTTAGGTTAAGGGTGATTTAGATATAATTATCAATTATATGAAAGATAAAGAATATAACTCATTGGCTTTGGACTCCTTCATTGATAATCTATTAGATCCAGTGCTAGAGATTGTCTATACCTCCTATAACTATATTAAATGAGAAGGCAATATAGTAGCATATGGGTTTCCAATCAAGATGTAACATTGTGGGGTACAAAAAGTGTTGTGGAAAATATGTGGATGGGTAGTTTATTAGTTCAAAGATCTATAATTGATAAGCAATGATCTTCAGACTATCTCTACCTTTTAAGGGGGTTGTGTGGAATGTAGAATATTCCATCAACAAGCCACAAGGACAAAGATCTAGATTGATGATGGTGGTTGTGATGTTAAAACATTTAATATGATATCAAACCAAAGATTACATATATATCTAATGATTGAGCTCATCAGTAGTGAGGTGTGTGATATAATCACATCATGCATTATTGCACACTCCTGGATGGATTTAAGTATTGAAAAGGTGGAAGATATTGTCATTTTTTTGGAGTTATTTTTTGTATCTTGGCAAATAACTCACAAATTTTCAAGATAAATAGAGGACTTTGAGTTTTTCACGTACTAGCACCCAATTCCACACTCTGGCGTAGTGACAAAGCATAATTTCCTCCCAAAGTCAGTTATGTACATTCCAAACTATTAAAAGACCACTAGAGGCACCCTAATTGCAAAGTAAAATAATCAATGATTCCAAGAGGCATGGAGGAGTGACAGAGAAGATATAATGTCAATCAAAGGATGATTTTTATATGTTTTAAAAAAGAAAATTATGCTACATATTTCTAAATTAAAATAAAGATAGATTTAAGACACCTTGTGACAGAAATGAAGCATCCAACACCTCTTCTAAAGTCATATTAAATAAAAAATTAAAGAGACTCCATAGAGGTGCCAAAGAGAAGGTGAAATGCCTCTTTTGAGGCTGTAACATTTTTAAAAAAATTGTAGAAATAAAAGGGGCAGAGAGAGCACCGGTTTGAGGGGGGATCTACAACAAACAAAACAAGAAAAAATTTCAAAGGAAAAAGGCAAAGAGGGGACATGAGAAATGGAGGAGATGCATTTTTGAAGGCATAAGTGAATTAGAGGAATTTCAATGCCTCTTATAGTAGATAAAACTAGTAGAAAAAATAAGGAATGAAGTGTCTGTTTTGGTCTATTGTTGTAGAAGGTAAAACCCCAAAATGGAGGTACCTGATATGAAGAGAAGAATGAGTAATAGTTGACAAGAGTAGGACAATCAGCCAAAGGAAGAAAATATAGAAGTGTACGCCAGAGAGTGTAAAGAATTTGCTCTGGAGGAATAGTGGAATCTTGGGCTACCTTATAGAAAGAGAGATAATGTGCTGATAGGGATGAGTTGGGGAAGGTCATTTGAGGCCATGTTTTGTAATTTTGGTCATAGATGTATGTTTTCTTATTTGAATTAATTAAATTCATTTTTTTATTACAATCTTTGTATTGTTTTTGGAGCAAAGTGTTGCCTATGAGTGTTGTGAATTCATTTTTGGTGAAGAGGGAGTGCCTCTTGCATCACGTGGTATTAGAGCCACAAGATCTTGAGAGTGCAGAGTATGCACCAGGATCAGCGGGTGAAGATTGGTGAAGAGTGAAGCGATGAAGCCATGAACATAGAACATAATGTTATTAGGGGTCATACCCTTATAACAGTTATATAATGTTCTAATATAAGGTTATAAAACCTTATGTTATAAAGCATATACCATTTAAATAATTTGTATCTAATAACTATTAAATTACTAATTATTTACAAATGGTTTCTTTGAATGGGTGTGACTAATACCCCTTTAGGTATTATGCCACCCCTTCTTCTTTATTTAAGGAGGTTCTCTCTCATTTGAGAGTGTCAGAATTTGGAGTTTTATAGTGAATTATATCACTATGCACATGAGGTATTATTGGCCATGTGGAAGTATTGAGAGGAGTATATCTCCAAGTTCACTCTATTCTTTAATAGACAATATTTTGTAAGTGTTTTAATAAAATGATGTTGTTAGTGTAGGTTTTTTAATCCTTTTCATAAGGTTTTTCCTACACATATTATTAAGCTTGCTTAAGTTAATAAAGTGAGTTTAATTATGTGAGTGGGTCATTTGAGGTGTCATCGTCCTATGAGAGAGTTTCATTTACTATGTTTAGACCATTTGGTGGTCTCCATATTGGTTAGTTCTACCACCTCCACCCCTCTCCCTGGTCTATATAAACTCACTACCTAGCTTGTACTTCCATTCCATTCCATTCTATTTTGTGAGCAATCTATTCAAACTATCTGATATGATATCTTTGTTTCCTCCATTTTGATCTTTTGTGTGCTTGCCTTTAGCTTTCTAGATTTTGGGTTTCTATCTCTATTTCAAAATCTAACATGCTATCAGAGCAGGTGAATGCCTAGGGATAGTCATTTAGAAGATCTAGGATTTGAGATCTTGGTTGCTCTTGAAAGTTGAGTATGCTCTTGTCTTGCATCCAATGATGACCTGGAGAATCAAAAAAACTTGACAGAAATACTAGTTTCCAAGGAGGGTTTTGAATGTGGCTTTGTATTGCAAGTAGTTTCAAGGGATTCTTGAGGTAAATCTAAGCTTGCCATTGAGTTGAGAGTTGCACTAAAAAAGTCAGAATAGCTATTTTTTCATCTAGATCAGATACTGGAAGCCATTTTTATGAGGGTTTGAAGTTGGAGGTTTGTTGTCAGATCAAGTAGAGAGCCACCATTTCAGAGTAGTTTGGGTCAAAACAAACCCTTCCATTGTTCTCAAAAGGGTCAAAAGCCCTAAGATCACTTGTCTATTCGTTAAAATCAGACAAAGTTGCCCAGAGAGGCAAAATTGTTTTTGCCTGGGAACCTCCTTGGCCCCTACATGCAATTTGAGGTGAAGGTTTTTTTTTTAAATTCAAAAATATTTATTTTTTGATTTTCCTATATATATATATATATATTTGATTTCATGCAAGTTTTGTTTTTTTAAATCTTTGTAAAAAATCAAAAATCAAAATTAAAAGAATTGCCTGCATAGGAGGTACATAGGGTACCGTACCCTACGCAAACCTTTTTGAAGGCTGAGCCCCCTTTAAAGGGAGTGGCTCTCCTTAAGAGGCTGCAACCTCCTTTAAGGGTTGTAGACCTCTCTTGAGGCTGCAACCCCTTTCTAAGGGGTGTGGTGGTGGCTTCGACCCCGACAATTTTTTAAAAACCAAAAAAAATTCTTCTTCGGCCTTCACACTGCCAGTTTGGCCTTCTATGACCCTTCTCCAAAATTTTTAATAATTTAAAAAATTTGCAATCCATCCTTCCTCAACCTTTGTGCCATGCTTTTTTTGGAGATTATATCGATTTGGCGGACACTAGTTATTCTGCTAGTTTTGGCAGGGTCTAAATTTGGCTATCTCTATTTTTGGCAAGGTTCAGTTTATCTGGAAGAGGTCTACATTTGGAAACACTAAAAAATTTGGTGGCAGTTCTGCTAAGTTTGGAAGAAGGAGAATTTTCAAATTTTACCCTTTCTGTTTGTTTTTTCAATTTTGAAGGCAAACATCAAAGATTCATATCTCGGGCTCACGACCTCCTTCCTTCGAGTGATTTTTTTAAAAGGAGTAGAATTTCATGCTCTTCATAGTGGTGTGACCAATTTTTGTTCAAGTGATCCTACTTTTCCATAAATTTAATTTTCTCATCAAATTTGAAAGACAATTCTCATTTTTTGAACTTCAAACAACTATAACTTTCACACATGACCTCAAATCAAGGTGGTTCTTTTTTTAAAATTGTCATGCCCACATTTCCCATGCAGTCACAACACGCATCACACGTGTCATGTCCACATGCGCCATGTGGTCATGACACGAAATACTAAAAAAATTTCCACTCTTCCCTAAAAATCCCCTCGCACGCGTAGGCGTGCTCGGTGGCGTACGCTTAAGGCGAAAACAATACAGTTGTCGGCGGTGTACCAAATACATATGCGCACACCCTACGCAAGGAAACTCATGGTTTCCTGACTTAGGTTAATCTCACAAAATATATTTGAACAATAGTTGTTTTAGGTGATAGATCATTTTTCAGCAAAGCACAATCATCTGATTCTTCTTTCCATTTTCTGGAATTTAATATTAATTTCTCCTCCTTCAGACTTAGCATTTTCAACCAAGCCCATTCATTTGCCCTCTCTTCCTTTTCTTGGAATTTAATTTTGATTATATTTCTATCACATTCATTTTATCGTTTCTCTAAAATTTAATTTTGATTGTATTTCTATCTCATTCCCCTTCCCATTGTGCAAGATCTTCTTATGTTATCCTATTTTTGTTTTTTTTCTTCACGTTCTTTATCTAACAACAATAACACTACATCATTTACATTAGTCCTAATTTCTTGGTAAACCAGATCACTTACACAGGGTTGGTTAACTTCACTTGACTCAGTCCCCCTAGGGTTCCGCTCTAGGTTTTAGTTCAACGTTTGAATTAATTTTATTAATCAACTTGTTCCTAAACAGGTTTAACATTAGGTTAAACTTACTTAGTTCTCTTAGCCCTGTTTGAAAATGCCGCGCATTTTCTCCTCTTTATTTTCTAAGGTTAGATGTTCTTTCTCTGTCTCTCTTTTTTTATTCAATTGGACGTTTATTTTCTAAATCTACAGTTGAGTTTAAAATGGCCACTCATGGAATGCCTGTGATGGCTTGTTTGCATTTATTTTTAGTGTCCTTTGTAAATGAAGGGATCATACTTTCCTCTTCATTTTCCTATCATTTAATTTGGGATAATTGTTAAAACTTTCGAGAAACTCTTTCGTAAAATTAAAATATATTTACCTATGCTCTTTTTAAATTGTAATTGTATAAACAATGTATTTCTGAATTGCAACTCTGAGTTTAAACATCTATTCAATTCATATTATACATTATGCATAAATAAATCCCACTTTCCTCGATTAAAATTTCTATTTTAAACTACATATAGTTTGCCTTCAATGAATAGTGAAAAGTGAATAGTAAAAGTAAATAGTGAATAGTTAAAATGAATAGTGATTAGTGGAAAGTGAATAGTAAATAGTGAAAAGTGAATAGTAAAATGGTCCCCATCCTAGGAGGAGACCCTCAAGGTGGTGGTAATTTCAAAAGCAATACTGTAACCCAAATTTTATTTCTTTCATGGTAGCAAAATTACAACTTGACTTATAACAAAATTTAAAACTAATATTTCTACTAAGCTTGCACAAGAATAATACTTTTACAAACTTACTTAAAACATCAACTAACTCACAACTTTGCAAGTAGAAGAAGAAGGAACTAGACAAGTCTAATATCCTTTTAAAAACAAATTTCCTCTTCCTTTCCTCATTTTAAAATGGTAAAACTTAATGAAGAGTAGAATACAAACAACAATCCAATCACAGAGGAATTTCCTCACAACTCCAAAAATAATAATTTATACAACAATAGGGAGATAATTTTCTCCTTTTGGAAAATTGACAAGGAAGGAGCTATTAAAAGATCAGGATCTCTATAAGACTTAAGGAAAATAAAATATTTTCTAAGGTCCAATAATCTTCTCCAAGCTTCACAATAAGTTCTCAGAAAACCTACATATCACACAAGGAAAGAAACACCACACAAGCTGCTCTCCTCCCAACCGTAGACCCACAAGAGGGTCACCCCTGAGCTAGGGAGATTATCCACAAACCTAGGGAATCCAAATCCACTTCACAATAGGTAAAAAAAAAACACACCGAAACACACATACACCCATGGATATTTACACAACACAAAAACTCAACAAAGGTGAGTTTACAGAGGGGTAAGAAAGTGGACACACTCAACTCTAGAGTACTACCCTTCACAATAATTCAACACAATTTTTCTCATGGCCTCCAGCCAAACAAGATCATCAGATTTCAAGGAATATCATAGTTGGCTCTCAAGCCATATAACCAATTTTCTCAAATTCACACAAATGCCCTCAAGGCTTTCAACATCTCAAAAGAGACAAGACATGCACTCGAGGAGGATCACTCCTCCCTTACCCCACACTTGATGAGCACTTCTCCCAGGTGGAAGACACTCTATCAACACCCCACAGTTGATGAGCATTTCTCCCAAGTGGAAGAAGCTCTGTCAACATCCCAATAAAATTTCCCCATAATAACAAAATTTACAACACAAGCAAAATAAATAATTTTAACATATCCTTCATGCAACAAATAAAAATACAAAGGAAAAGCCATGAAATCCAACCTTAAAAAGCCCTTTAATGAATGAAGTTGATGAAGAGCTCCACACTTAGTCTCTTCTCCCAATCTCTCCTTCTCAAAAAAATAATCTCTCTATGATAACAAGTAAGGGATAATGAATGGAGGATATAGGATGGCTAGAATAATTTTGGCATTATGAGGCTATGAAGAGGAAAATAGAGAAGGAATTGGGCATTATGAGGATGCCAGAAGAAGATTTTCTAGAGGAAACTAGGCATGATAAGAATACAAGAATGAAGTCCCCCTGCAAGAATGAAGTTCCCCTACAAGAATCAAGTTCCCCTGCAAAAAAAATCTAGTCTTCTCCAATTGTTTAGAGAAGGGTCTTATTTATAGATTTTCTGAAAAGGGAATGGAAAGTGAGGATCAAGAGTTGAGATCAAGGGCTCACATTATTTGTGAATTTTAAATTCATAGTGGATGAATTAAAAAATAATAATTTTGGGAAGAGTGGATTATAACATCAAGGGCTCACATTATTTGTGAATTTTAAATTCATAGTGGATAAATTAAAAATTTATTTTTTTGGGAAGAGTAGATTATGACATCAAGGGCTCACATTATTTGTGAATTTTAAATTCACATGTGAGGACAAAAATGAATTAAAGATTGTAATATTTATGAATTTTTTTAAGATTGTAATATTTAAATAACCCCACTCCTTTTTGCACTATCTCAAGTGGAATTAAAAAAATATCCCCACCTATGAAGGAACACACCACTTCATGGGGACTCTCACCAAAAGTGAGGGAACAAGAAGATAAGCCCCTCCATTATTTATGGACCATGGAGTTATTTCATGCCTTAGAAATGGAGAAAGGATGGGCTTGAGTGTTGATCCCACTCATCCTATCCTTCCCATGTCTCCAAATTCGTCACTTAACTTCACTGTGAAGTTAAGATGATCATACGGAGGTTAACTAAGGGTTACCCAAGTCAAAAGTGACCCTAGACCCATGGGGTATAACCCAGGGTCAATTTAAACTTAGTTGGGACACCTAGGGTCAAGTTAAGACACAAGAAAAGGGTCTTAAAATTTTAAATTAAAAAAATTCAAATTCAAATTCAATTCTTACAACACACATCATAATTTAATTTTACAAAAAGGTAGACCTAACCCATTCAACCTCATGCAAGCTAATATTACAACATTACAACATTGCACCAAACACAAAGTTGATCTTGGTTCCTCGTGGAACTAGATTGGCTTCACAAGGGATTATGACATAAGGTGTGGAATAATCTCCTGTATCTGTGGTTTTGTTAGAAATACCTGCACACTCAATCTCAAAGTTAATTCCACATATACATATCATAGCCGAAGAAAATTTAATACATGCATTTCTAAAGCATACCACAATTCTTATAAACATAATGAAATCACATGACAATTTTCTATCTAACCTCACCCAATTAGTTTTCTTGTAATGTAAACATTAATCAGACATCACCTAATTTATTTTCTCTTAAAGCAAACATCTAACTAATATCACCTAATTAGTTTTCCTTTAACATAATAAGGTTTAATAGTTTGAAAATCTAGGAACAACAGTCCCATAAATATAAAAATACCAATAACAGTAAGCTAAATAGTCACATGTATGGAAATAAAAAAGTGTTGGCCTCACATCCTCCCCCCTAAGACTGTACTTCCTCCTGGAAGTCATCAAAGAGGTGAGGATACAGAGTCCTCAGTCTCACTGCATCCTCCCATGTTGCGATGACCTCCGCATACATGTCCCACTGGACCTTAACCTGGTCCAGCTCATGACCTCGAAGGCCCAGCATCCGATGAGCCAATATGTGAATTGGCTCCAACACTAGTTGTCAGTCTACCTCGACCTGAAGAGCACTCCAATCCAATACGTGAGATGAGTCAGAGATATAACGACGTAAAACTGAAACATGAAAAATATTGTGGATACGCAATAGGCTAGGTGGCAAGGTGAGATGATAGGCTACAGGTCCTATCCGCTCCAAAATCTCAAAAGGTCCTACAAACTGAGGTGCGAGTTTAGAGCCCTTTCCGTAACGGATTGGACTCTTGTGCGGTCGTACTCTCAAAAATACCCTGTCACCTAGTGAGAAGCTCTGATCAGTTCTCTTTGCATCGGCATACTTCTTCTATCTATCCTGTGCCTCCTGAAGTCTCTATTTAATCAGTGCAATCTGCTGCTCCATGTCCTGAACTAGTTCTGGACTAATGGTGACCCTATCCTCTATCTGATCCCAACTTAATGGTGTCCTGCACGATCTGCCATATAAAGCCTGGAAATGAGGCATACCCAATGAGCTGTGATGCCTATTATTGTAGGCAAACTCAACCAAATACAGATACTCCTCTCATTTAGACTGATGGTCCATAACATACATATGAAGCATATCTTCTAACACCTGATTAACTCTCTCTGTCTGTCCATCGGTCTCTAGATGGTATGCTGAACTGAAGTTGAGCTGTGTGCCCAACGCCTGATGTAAGGCTCTCCAAAAGGATGAAGTGAATACAGAGTCTCTATCAGAAATGATGTGGTGAGGTACTCCATGAAGTCTAACAATCTGATCTAAGAACACTCTCGCTACTGATCGTGCATTATACGTCGTGTGTATAGGTGAGAAATGTGCCACCTTGGTCAACTTGTCAACTATCACCATGATGGCATCATGACGACGTGATGACATAGGTAGACCAACGATAAAGTCCATAGAAATGGTGTCCCATTTCCACTCAAGTATCTCATGAGGGTACAATAGTCCTGCTAGATGTTGATGCTCGGCCTTGACCCTCTGACACTCAAGGCAACAAGCAACATATTTTGCAATGTCTCATCTCATCCTAACCCAATGATATAACTGTCACAAATTGGCATGCATCTTCTTCACTCCTGGATGTGCTGCATAAGGTGCTCTATGAGCCTCTGAAAGAATCACTGTATGCAGGTCACCTACACGGGGTACATAGATGCACTGCCAATGTCTAAGCAAACCATCAGACTCAAGAATATCCTGTGAATTTACCCTTAAGGTCCCCCTAATTCTGAATTTCTTGTTGCACCTTAAAAAACCACTCATCCTCTGGCAGATACTGTAAGATGCGGTCCCTCAAGTTCACCTTTAATTTCAAGGTCAAGATCTCATGGCGCCTTTGACTTAAAGCATCAGCAACCACGTTCTCATTCCCTTTGATGTAGTGGACATCAAAGTCGTACTCGCATAAGAATTCCATCCAATGCCACTGGCGAGCATTCAGATTTGGCTATGTAAAAATGTACTATAAGCTATGGTGATCTGAATGGAGCTCAAAGCGTCGACCTAAGAGAAAATGTCTCCAACGAACAAGAGCATGAATAACTGTTGCGAGCTCTAAATCGTGAGTAGGGTAGTTTAGTTCATATGTCTTAAGTTTGCATGATTCATATGCAATCCTCTACCTCCCTGCATAAGCACGGCTCCTAAACCCTCTAATGATGCATCTGTGCAAACAACAAAATCCTTTACAGGATCTGGAACCACTAAAATGGGAGCACTGGAAAGACACTCCTTGAGGATCCCAAAGGTCTTCTCACACTGCTCAGTCCAAGTGAAACTTTTCCCTTTTCGCTGAAGGGAAGTGATGGGATGTGCTATCCTAGAAAAGCCCTCAACAAATCTACGGTAATAACCAGCTAATCCCATAAAGCTCCTAACTTCTGTCACACTGGTGGGTGCTGGCTAGTCCTAAATTGCTCTGATCTTCGATGGATCTATGGAGATGCCATCGTCTGATAAGATGTGCCCCAAGTATTGCACCTCTGTCCTAAAGAAGGCACACTTCGCCAGGTTGCCATAAAGCTGCTGCTCTCGTAAGTGCTGTAAAACTTGACGCAAATGATCCACATGTTCCTCCTCAGTTCGCAAATAAATCAAAATATCATCAAGAAATATGATCACGAACTAATCCAAGTAAGTACGGAACACCCCATTCATGAGACTCATGAATACTGCAAGAGCATTTGTCAAACCGAAGGGTACATGGTGAACTCATAATGGCCATATCTAGTTCGAAAAGCAATCTTATGAATGTCTGCCTCTGTGATGCGCAATTAGTGATACCCAGATTTTAAATCAATTTTCAAGAACACTCTGGCTCCCTGCATCTAATCAAAGAGATCATCAATCCTAGGCAAAGGATAACGGTTCTTCACTGTCACCTTGTTCAACTGCCTGTAATCCATGCATAGTTGAAGAGACCCATCCTTCTTCTTTATGAAGATGACCAGTGTGCCCTAGGGTGAAACGCTAGGTCAGATGTGCCCCTTTTCAAGTAACTCCTCTAACTGTAGTTTAAGTTCTGTAAGCTCATGTGTAGTCATCCTATAGGGTGCACGAGACATAGGTTCTGTACCTGGCACTAAGTTGATGTGGAGATTGACCTCTCTGTGTGGAGGCATACCTAGTAACTCCAGTGGGAATACATCAGCAAAGTCTCTCAAGATAGGGTGATCATCTAAGGTAGCCTCAGGCTCATCCTCTAATCTGTCACTGACTGTAATAGCAAACATCTGACAACCCTTCCGCATGTAGTGCTTAAGCTGCTGAGTTGATATCATATGAACCATCGTGGGCTTCTGAATGCCCACTATCTCGACCAGTGTGCCATGATCATCTAAGCAACTAATCTTCCTCTGGCGATAATCTAGTTTAGCTCTATGAGCCGCAAGCCAGTCCATACCCAGAACTACTCCATAGGATCCTAATGGCATAACCCTAAGGTCACATGTTGTAGTGAAGGAACCTAAGGAGATCTCACAATCTCTAACCACGGTATCTATTGACATCCTGACCCTAGAGGCCAACTCAACCTCTGACCTAATGTCCTGCCTATAAGCCACCAGCCTGCAACATTCCACTAATGATGTAGATAGGAAAGAATCAGTAGCTCCAAAGTCAAAAAGAATAGAGATAGGGAAATCCCCAATCGTACCTTCTATCTCAATGACCGAAGCCTAGAAATCTACCTAGCAGTTGTCAACCGCTGCAAACATGCGGTGGGATTTGCCCACGTCACCTATAGTCTGCTCAGATCCTCCTACATGGGGCTGTCCTCCTGTTGTAAATCCCTGTGGACACTCCCTGCTAAATGCCCTGCCCCACCACATACATAGCACAAGCCCCTAGCCTGTAACTATACAGACAGAGTCTTGCCCGACTGCTACTATCCAGTCTACCTAGTGGACCCCTATGAACCTCTATTTGATTGCTGAGATCTTACAGGTTCCGTAGAAGATCCCTGCTATCTCTGGTCTCTACGCTGGCCCTGCTACTGCCATCCACAGTTCTGTCCCCCTTGAACCCTCTGTTGGGGCCTAGATTTTTGCTGATGCTGCTGTGGAGGCCTAGGAGGTAATGATGTGGAATTAAACCCTCCTCTCTATGGTGTAAATTATAGTCTACAGAAATTTTGTTGTTGTTGGGGATTACGATCTTGATTCTGCGGGCGTGAATTCTACCCTCATCCCTGAATTTCCTCTGTAATAAGAGCCTTTTCAACAGTCTCGCTCATGGTCTGGGGATCTACCATATGTACTGGTCTTGCTATCCCATGATTCAGGCCTCTGATGAATTTGTGTACCAAGAGTTTCTCGTCCTGGAGGTACTCTGCGTAATGAGAAAGCTCAATGATCCAGCTCTTATATTGAGCAATAGTGAGTCCTCTCTTCTGTAACTCATGGAACTCATCAATCCTGCACTATCTGTAATGCTCTGACAAATATCGCGCATTAAAGTGCTCTATGAAGATATCCCAAGTGAGTGTATCTAGGGATAGTCAGCGTTTGCACTCCTCAGTGCACCACCAGGTAGCTGCTGCATCTCTCAGGAGATGCACTGCCACTCATGCTTTCGTGTTGCTCCCATAAGGTCGCAACATGAAACACCTATCCAGACTAATCAACCAAGCCTCAGCCACAGCTCCCTCGATAGTTCCTGCGAAAGTAGGTGGGTTGAGCCTAAGCAGATCTCTAATGGGATCTCCTCTATCTCTGAGCCCTATAACCGGCTCATCTAATCCATACTCATACGGTCCATGGTATACCTGTCCTACCCTCCTGGTCTCATCTCGTTTCGAGTGTCTCAGAGGACTCCTACTCTGTGCATGGTAGGCTGACCCTACCTCTTCTACTGTAGTGTTAGGAATCTCAACGAAAGGCTCCATGCGTGGCACCTCTAACAGATCTATGTAGGGTTCCACATATGGCTTAGCACACGATTCGGCACGTGACTCATTACATGGCTCTTCTCATGGATCAACGTGAGGCTCATTATGTGGTTCTGGATTAACTGGTGGTAACCGCTCTAACAAAGCCTGCAGTGTCTAAAGAATCTATGGGCCTAGGTCAATTACTGGTGGTGCCTGTGGTACGGGTGGTGCCTGTGGTACGGGTGGATCTGCTCTAACTGCGGTCCTTATCCCTCAGCTAAGGAATCACTATGCACTTCAACGGATGTCGTGTTGCGCGATCGTGCTCGTTGAGCACGCCGGGGAGGCATCCTACAAAACATGGTAGACTCTAATTAATCAACATTGCAGAATAATAACGTGCCCAATTATGCCCAGTGTTTAAAATTGGCTCTGATACCAAATGTCATGCCCACATTTCCCATGTGGTCACAACACGCATCACACGTGTCATGTCCACATGCGCCATGTGGTCATGACATGAAATACCAAAAATTTTCCCACTCTTCCCTAAAAATCCCCTCGCACGCGTAGGCGTGCTCGGTGGCGTACGCTTAAGGTGAAAACAATACAGTTGTCGGTGGCGTACCAAATACATATGCGCACACCCTACGCAAGGAAACACGTGGTTTCCTGACTTAGGTTAATCTCACGAAATATATTTGAACAACAGTTATTTTAGGTGATAGATCATTTTTCAGCAAAGCACGATCATCTAATTCTTCTTTCCATTTTCTGGAAGTTAATATTAATTTCTCCTCCTTCAGACTTAGCATTTTCAACCAAGCCCGTTCATTTGCCCTCTCTTCCTTTTCTTAGAATTTAATTTTGATTGTATTTCTATCACATTCATTTTACCATTTCTCTGAAATTTAATTTTGATTGTATTTCTATCTCATTCCCCTTCCCGTTGTGCAAGATCTTCGTATGTTATCCTATTTTTATTTTTTTTCTTCACGCTCTTTATTGAACAACAATAACACTACATCTTTTACATTAGTCCTAATTTCTTGGTAAACCAGATCATTGACACAAGGTTGGTTAACTTCACTTGACTCAGTCCCCCTAGGGTTCCACTCTAGGTTTTAGTTCAACATTTGAATTAATTTTATTAATCAACTTGTTCCTAAACAGGTTTAACGTTAGGTTAAACTTACTTAGTTCTCTTAGCCCTGTTCAGAAATGCTGCGTATTTTCTCCTCTTTATTTTCCAAGGTTAGCTGTTCTTTCTCTGTCTCTCTTTTTTATTCAATTGGACATTTATTCTCTAAATCTATAGTTGAGTTTAAAATGGCCACTCATGGAATGCTTGTGATGACTTGTTTGCGTTTATTTTCAGTGTCATTTGTAAATGAAGGGATCATACTTTCCTCTTCATTTTCCTATCATTTAATTTGGGATAATTGTTAAAACTTCCGAGAAACTCTTCCTTAAAATTAAAATATATTTACCTATGCTCTTTTTAAATTGTAATTGTATAAACAATGTATTTCTGAATTGTAACTCTGAGTTTAAACATCTATTCCATTCGTATTATACATTATGCATAAATAAATCCCACTTTCTTCTATTAAAATTTCTATTTCAAGTCAAATGTTTTAAACCACATATAGTTTGCCTTCAATGAATAGTGAATAGTCAAAATGAATAGTGATTAGTGGAAAGTGAATAGTAAATAGTGAAAAGTGAATAGTAAAATGGTCCCCATCCTAGGAAGAGACCCTCAAGGTGGCGGTAATTTCAAAAGCAATACTGCAACCCAAATTTTATTTCTTTCATGGTAGCAAAATTACAACTTGACTTATAACAAAATTTAAAACTAATATTTCTACTAACACAGGAATAATACTTTTACAAACTTATTTAAAACATCAACTAACTCACAACTTTGCAAGTAGAAGAAGGAACTAGACAAGTCTAATATCCTTTTAAAAACAAATTTCCTCTTCCTTTCCTCATTTTAAAATGGTAAAACTTAATGAAGAGTAGAATACAAACAACAATCCAATCACAAAGGAATTTCCTCACAACTCCAAAAATAACAATTTATACAACAATAGGGAGATAATTTTCTCCTTTTGGAAAATCGACAAGGAAGGAGCTATTAAAAGATTAGGCTCTCCATAAGACTTAAGGAAAATAAAATATTTTCTAAGGTCCAATAATCTTCTTCAAGCTTCACAATAAGTTCCCAGAAAATCTGCATATCACACAAGGAAAGAAACACCACACAAGATGCTCTCCTCCCTACCATAGACCCACAAGAGGGTCACCCCTGAGCTAGAGAGATTATCAACACACCTAGGGAATCCAAATCTACTTCACAACAGGTAAAAAAAAATACACCGAAACACACATACACCCATGGATATTTACACAACACAAAAACTCAACAAAGGTGAGTTTACAAAGGGGTAAGAGAGTGGACACACTCAACTCTAGAGTACTACCCTTCACAATAATTCAACACAATTTTTCTCATGGCCTCAAGCCAAACAAGATCATCAAATTTCAAGGAATATCATATTTGGCTCTCAAGCCATATAACCAATTTTCTCAAATTCACACAAATGCCCTGAAGGCTTTCAACATCTCAAAAGAAACAAGGCATGCACTCGAGGAGGATCACTCCTCCCTTACCCCACACTTGATGAGCATTTCTCCCAAGTGGAAAACGCTCTGTCAACACCCCACAGTTGATGAGCATTTCTCTCAAGTGGAAGAAGCTCTGTCAACATCCCAATAAAATTTTCCCATAATAACAAAATTTACAACACAAGCAAAATAAATAATTTTCACACATCCTTCATGCAACAATTAGAAATACAAAGGAAAAGCCATGAAATCCAACCTTAAAAAGCCCTTTAATGGATGAAGTTGATGAAGAGCTCCACACTTAGTCTCTTCTCCCAATCTCTCCTTCTCAAAAAAAACAATCTCTTTATGATCACAAGTAAGGGATAATGAATGGAGGATATAGGATGGCTAGAATAATTTCGGTATTATGAGGCTATGAAGAGGAAAATAGAGAAGGAATTGGGCATTATGAGGATGCCAAAAGAAGATTTTCTAGAGGAATCTAGGCATGATAAGAATACAAGAATGAAGTCCCCCTGCAAGAATGAAGTTCCCCTACAAGAATCAAGTTCCCCTGAAAAAAAATCTAGTATTCTCCAATTGCTTAGAGAAGGGTCTTATTTATAGATTTTCTGAAAAGGGAATGGAAGGTGAGGATCAAGAGTTGAGATCAAGGGCTCACATTATTTGTGAATTTTAAATTCATAGTGGATGAATTAAAAATTTATTTTTTTGGGAAGAGTGGATTATAACATCAAGGGCTCACATTATTTGTGAATTTTAAATTCATAGTGGATGAATTAAAAATTTATTTTTTTGGGAAGAGTAGATTATGATATCAAGGGCTCACATTATTTGTGAATTTTAGATTCACATGTGAGGACAAAAATGAATTAAAGATTGTAATATTTATAAATTTTTTTAAGATTGTAATATTTAAATAACCCCTCCTTTTTCCACTATCCCAAGTGGAATTAAAAAAATATCCCCACCCATGAAGGACCACACCACTTCTTGGGGACTCTCACCAAAAGTGAGGGAACAAGAAGATAAGCCCCTCCATTATTTGTGGACCATGGAGTCATTTCATGCCTTCGAAATGGAGAAAGGATGGGCTTGAGTGTTGATCCCACTCATCCTATCCTTCCCATGCCTCCAAATTCGTCAGTTAACTTCACTGTGAAGTTAAGGTGACCATACGGAGGTTAACTAAGGGTTACCCAAGTCAAAAGTGACCCTAGACCCATGGGGTATAACCCAGGATCAATTTAAACTTAGTTCGGACACCCAGTGTCAACTTAAGACACAAGAAAATGGTCTTAAAATTTTAAATTAAAAAAATGAAATTCAAATTCAATTCTTACAACACACATCATAATTCAAATTTACAAAAGGATAGACCTAACCCATTCAACCTCATGCAAGACAATATTACAACATTACAACATTGCACCAAACACAGAGTTGATCTTGGTTCCTCATGGATAGATTGGCTTCATAAGGGATTACGACATAAGGTGTGGAATAATCTCCTGTATCTGTAGTTTTGTTAGAAATACTTGCACACTCAATCTCAAAGTTAATTCCACATATACATATCATAGCCGAAGCAAATTTAATACATGCATTTCTAAAGCATACCACAGTTCTTATAAACATAATGAAATCACATGACAATTTTCTATCTAACCTCACCCAATTAGTTTTCTTTTAATGTAAACATTAATCGAACATCACCTAATTAGTTTTCCTAATAGAATAAACATCTATATAACATAACAAAATTTGTTTTCTCTTAAAGCAAACATCTAACTAACATCACCCAATTAGTTTTCCTTTAACATAATAAGGTTTAATAGTTTGAAAATCTAGGAACAACAGTCCCATAAATATAAAAATACCAACAACAGTAAGCTAAATAGTCACATGTACGGAAATAAAAAAGTGTTGGCCTCACAAAAATTGATATTTTTCCAAGCACTGTACACTAGTGCTATTTTGAGGTTCTCGTTCAAAGATATTTCTATACTTTCTATATTTGGGTCCTTTTTTAGACATTGTAAAACTCTAGAAAACAACTCCAGCATTGTAAATGCACCGATCTATAAAACTGTGCCAAATCATTTTGTTGTTATATGGAGCCTAATTAGACTTGGAGGTTAAATTTACCCCACTTTTATTGGTGGTTTCCCCCTAAATTCCTATGGGGTCAAAGGGCAGTTCTCTATTTTCACATAGTTTTTTATTATTTTATTAAGGCGTCGAGAGTTATTTTTCATTGGCCAACATAAAAAAACACTATTTTTTAACTGACAAAAGTCGTGATAAAAATGGCTAAGGGTTAGGGTTTTTGTTGATGTATTGTAGCAATTTGCAGCGATATTGAGTTGCAATGATTGCTGGTTGTAATCAGTTTGGTTTACTAGATAATAATATTAGACTCTCTATTTGTGGATGTAGCCCGAGTTTGGGTGAACCATGTTAAAACTTGTCTCTCGCTATTATTATTTTTGTGTATTTTTATTCCTCTATTTAATCTTTATTTGCATTTAATTGATATCTTCTGTCAGCTATCCCTAACACATTTTTGTTGGGGGGATTCTTGATTGAGTGAAAAGGGGGGTCTCTTGGTGTGGTTTTGATCTGGTTACTTGTGCTCTTCTTTTCCTTCACACATGGATCGTTCTAAGGTTCCATTGCTTACACCTTATAATTATGCAACATGGCATCAACATGCATGGAATTCCCTAATGCAACTTGGGTATACTCCATATGTTGAACAAAAGGTAACTGAACCCACATATGATAAGGAAAAGATAAAACGGATGCTTGAACATACAAAGTCTCCAGATGTCTTTGTAGCCTTGTTTCCCTTGATCTTTTGTTTCAAATTGAAATTCACACGATGCTTGGGAAAAATTGAAAACATTGTATGGTACAACTAACGAAGTTAGATGCTATCAAATTGACAAATATTTGATGAGCCTTGATCCTAAGAACTTTGGCAACATCCAAGATTATATAACTAAGGTTAATGATCTGAGAGCACAATATAAAACATGTGGTATTGACAAAAAAGGCATTCAATTAATCTGTAATGTACCGAACAAACTTGGTCCTAAATTTGTTGCTTTTATTTCTAGCTTTCACACTCATAGGCTAACTATGGGAGCCACATGCACTATGCCTTCATTTTCATCTTTTTCTGAGATGTTAATGCATGAACAAGAGAAGCTTCTTTCTGTGGGTATCATTAAGCCATCACAGACTCAGACCTTGTTGGTTAGTCAACTGAAGGGACATAAAGAGTCATGTCCTTCTGGGTAAGTGCAAAAAGATGGGTGGCCAAAAAGTGGCCAAATTGTTTTCAAAAAAAAAAATAATGCAAAACACGAGCGCGTTATGGTTTGGTAATGATGAGTCTAAGGCTCGTCAAAACCAAATTATAACATATAACGCGAGTGCGTTATCACCTATTATAAATAAAAAGAAAACTCATCTCATTTCATTTCATTTCTTTTTTCTCCACTATTCCTGTGGTTTGCAAACCCTAGGAAGCGCGCTCACATTTTGGATTCCTCAATTCAACACAAAAATCTTATTGATTCATTGCCAAAATGCCACCACGATGTTGAGCATGCCAAAGGAGTGAGTTTATTTGTCTTTTTGTTTGAATTTGCTTCTAAATAGGTAGGTTTGAGTTGTTTTTTGATGTATATTTCGTTAATTGTTAGGAAATGTTAATGCACCTCCTCCTCCTCAAAATCCACAAAATCCTGCAGAACAACAACCTCCTCCATCCATTCCTTGACATGCCCCTAGAACAGAAGAAAATATAATGGGGTAAATTGAAAACAACAAAAAAGAAATTGAAGATATAATTGCAAGGTTGAAAGATCCTTCCACTTCAACCTTGCATAGGTCCACGCTTGCTGAATCTCTTGAATCTATGTTATCAAATGTAGATTCAATTAGTAAGAAAATAACTAGTTAGATGGATAAGAGGAGAGAGATTAGAGATTATTATGCAGACAAGCTATCATACCAAGATGTGCAAAAATTACAAATTACAAAATTAGACTTGTATTCGATTTTCACAAACCCACAAACAAATCAACCTCCACCAATTACATGCAAGAGGTTCCCTATCCATTGGTGCAACAACCAAGCAATAAGGGACAATTTTGGGTAGAGGTGGTGGATGGTTTTTGACCATCCTCCATGCAATAATAATGAGGTCCCACAATACTTTTTGAGGAAACTCTACTACGAGTTTGTCCTCAATAAAGTGCCAAACTATTTTGATATGCGGGACTTCCAAGGTAGAGGTGGGGGGTCAGCACAAGATAGACCAAGGGCACATGTTGACCCACAGTGGGCAGTGAGACAAGTAATCAGCAGACCAGCCCATGAGCATGTTTCTATCCCTTCCATTGTGAAGGAGAGTGTTGAGGTCGATACACTTCAGTCCATTAGTACCTTGACCCAGAGCATCATAGAGCATGCCAGTGCTGCAGAACAGAGTGGGTTGGGAGATAATGCAAGGAGTAGGGTCCCACCCCATACTTGTTAGACTTATGGGCTGTGGTTATGACCCCATGGATAGTCAGGATGCAGGTGCACATGCTACATCTGCAGTTGAGCAGATGGTGATGATAGATACCCTCCTGAGTGAGACTTTTGGCCTTGATACTCAGGTAAATATTAGCAAGTTTATTAAATTTAATTTATTAAATTTCATTTTTGAAATGCAAGATTAACTAATTTAGTTTGATGATTTTAACGAAATTTCAGGGTCATAGTGTTGATGTAGTTTTCAGTGGTTCTCCACCTATATATTACACTAGATCATCTACTGTTGGGGTATGTAACTAGTAAACAATTATAAATATTACATGTCAATAGTATCGTTATATGAATGGTATTCTAATATCTAATTTTGGATGTTGAATAGGTTAATATTGGAGATTTCATGGCAACACCTGCCAGTGGTGGTGGAATTCAAAGTTTCACGGAGGTAATAAAATAAATAGTTTAATGAATGAATTGTACTTACTAGATTTTTGTATGTGACTTGTGTGCTTTATTGTGTGTACTTCCATGTTTAGATGAACATGTGTGTATGTTAGGAGCCATGATTTGCATCACTATTATAGTTTTCGTAATTGAATAATGTTGTTTTATTTCTAGATGATGCAGGCTGCGGAGACATCTCCTGATGTTCAGAGGACAATGGAGCATGGTGTGACCTCTGTGATTCATAGCTCCATGACATTGACAAGGGTATGAGGCAGATTAGTAAATTTCAATTTACATTCATTGTTATAGTTGTTTATTTTTTAAAAATCAAAAGATTATTGATTTGAAGTTTAATTTCTATTTGGATGGTTTCTATAGGACATGACATCACCATGGCCTATTCCTGCTACTGAGGCAAGTGAGGACATAGATTATATGTTAGCAGTAGGTGATTATTTTGTTAAATGCTTCATTTTTTATAACATGTAATTTCTATATATTAATGTCTATACTTTTTATTGTAACATCTAAAGATGCAGGAAAAACTAAATAGGAGGAGCGACCCTCAAGTTCATAGTAGACCACCCACATGTGCATCTCCATCCCCTAGAAGATCAAAGGCTGCCCATGATCTATTCTCTTCACCAGCCAGAGGGGAATGACTTTTTATTGTATTCCTTTGTTGTATGCCTATATGGCATTTGTGGACATATATTTTGTATTGTATATAGTTGACATTGTATGCCTATATGGCATTCTTGTAAGCCTATATGGATATTTTGTATATATGTTATACTTATATCGACAGATATTGATGTATGCCTATATGGATATTTGGTTAATACAAATCTTTTTTGTTGATGGCATCCATACTTGCATTATAAATCCACGTTTGAATGGATATTTGTAGATGGCTACTTCAAATATTTAAAGTCCAATTGTATTACATAGGATGTTTGTTGATCGAATAAGCTAGCTATTGTTATTCAAGTATCACCTAAACCTCATTTTGGAACTAAAAGATAAAATTTGTATTTAAAAAAAAAATGAATCATCATGTTATTCTTTATGTTTGAGATCCTGAAAATGACTAAGTCTGGTACCCTGATATCCTGAAACACTAGGATGAATATCCAAGTCATTAGGATGATTGCACCTTGAGAAAAAGTCATTAAGATGAGCGCCTAAAGGAGACTTTCTTAAACATTCAAACATTGAGCAACAAGCATGAAGGGTTAAGGCGCAATTTGAAACTCATAAAGTGGGCCCAACTTGGAGAGAGAATTCATTTAGGACAAGGTGGCCATTGACACCTGTTCCACCATAAAAGTGCGCCTAAGGTGGAAGGAGAACAAGCCTCTATTAAGTGAAGTGCACCTATTGTCTAAACCACTTCATTATGGCAGCCTAGCATGAGGAAGAGTATATAAGTCAATAGGAAATGGCGCCTAGAATGCAAATGAAGGACTAAGTGGCATTTTCAATAAGCATCAATTCACCTTGAGCTTTCAATAAATACATCAAATTGAGCTCCATAAGCCTAGGCGCCCTTTGCCTTCAAAAGAACCTTGTATTGGCACCTTGGAGGAAATCAACTTACAATGACAAGTCTTGGAAGTTTCTCATTTTGGATGATGTCTTTTGATATTAACTACAATGATTGAAAGTTAAGATGAGTGGAAAGAACCTATCTTGAACCTTAGGTGTCCTTCATGTAATTTCCCACCATCATGAGTGCCTAGATCTAAGGAGTGAATGAAGGATCTTAACATCAAGAAACATGTTATCAATCAACTTGGAGAAGTCTTTGACAATAATTATAATGAATTGAGTACATGGAAGTAAAGGAAGTACATATCAACTCCAAAGTGTACCTAATGATCAATAAGAAATTCTTCCAAAGCAAAGGTGCTCATTATGAATTTTCCTACTAGTTTTGGTGCCTTGAAGTCTAAGTGCATGAAAATCATGAGGATGAGCACTTAGGGATGAGATAGTCTTCATAAGAGTTTAAATAAGAACATCATCAAAATGTGCCTTAGTAGAGAGACTTGAGACCATCATCAAATAATCCAAAATATCTATCTCCAATCTAGGCACAAATTCTAGCTCCTCCCAACTCAAATGAGTGCCCAAGTTGAAGTCAACTTTCATCTATACAACCCTTAGATTGTGCCTTGATTGAGGAAGGGATTTGAACCTCAAAATTTAATCATCTCAAGACAAAAGCTTCCTTAGACACTTGGCATTTGATTGAAATCATTGAGAATTAGAAAGAACCACCTAAGGATGTAAGTCACACTTTTCACCCATACAAGCCTATAATTGCGCCTAAGGGAAATAACTTGATTTCATATCAATAGGTGAGTGCCTTGAGAGAAAAGATCACTCTAGGTCATTTTTGATTGTTGAAAGCACAAAAATGATAAAGATAAAGGCAATTGAGTTAGAAGCACTTTAGCCTCTGAGGACACCTCAATGAGCGCCTTGGGTGAAATTGCATGAGATGACCTTTTGGAGTGAGCGCTTGAAAGATAGAATTCATTCTAAGACATGTCTCATCATTTAGAATTACAAAATTGTAAGTATAAAGACATTTAAATCTAGGTGCACTCTCCATCAGTACAATTCTGGCACCTAAGGGAGAAATTGCATTGAAAGACACCTTTTGAATGAATCTCTTAAGGGAGATTGACCTCTTTAAGCCATTACAATTGTTTGAAATCATTTAAAGTGATAAATATGAACCAACTTGTTTTAGGCACCCTTTGCTCTTCTTTTTACCTATATATGCACCTAGATTTGTAGTAAGATTATTCCATGTCTAAAGAGGATTCCTTTGTGTTATAAAATGTTTATCATGAGGATTGATGTGTTTCTTGGTTTGTATTGTAGGAAGATTGAAGGAAAAGGTAGGAGCAAGAGCTTGGAGTCACCTAGAGTCATCATGTAGCTACTCCAAAGGAGCCTTTCACATTCATTCATTGTAGAGAGTTAAGATGGAAGTAATCACTGCCAAGGAAACACCACTTCAAGAGGTAGCTGCTCCAAGAGGTCACAACAAGATATATTTCAAGTCTTCTTCATCAACGACATCACCAGTTGCATCATGTTCGAAGACTTCCATCTATCACTTCAAGTTCCATTCATCTTCAAGTATCAACTAGATTCTTCATCAATCATTGCTTCAAGATCAACATGTAGCTGCTCCAAAGGAACTTCTCATCATCATCAAGCATTCCAAAGACATCCATTCAATTTCAAGTCCCTCTGATACATTCAAGCCTCCTTGAGAAGTCATCTACATTACATATAAGGGAAAGTGTTATCATCAATATCTACACTTCAAAGGACCTTTCAAGTTGGAACACTTCTTCATCAAACATTTGAAGACATCCATCCAAGCTTCAAGTTCTTTCACAATCTTCAAGTCCAGGAGAAATTACATCTAGTGAACTCATTAATTGGCGCCTAGGAGGAAAAGACCTTAAACTTACATTATTGAGTCAGCACTTTAGAAATTGAGCCATTCCTAGTCAATTGGAGTCATAAAATATCAAATACAAAGTCAAATTGGACTTAGGTGCCCCTTCATGTAATTTCCCACCATCATGAGTGCCTAGATCTAGGAAGATCATCCAATTGCGCCTAGGAATAAGATACAAGTCCAAGACCTCAAATTTGAGCACCTAGAAGTGTGATGGATTGAAGAAGCTACATTATCACCTAATGGTAAGTTGTATCTAATGACATCACCTAATTGAGCACCTAGGAGGTATAAAGCTTAACATTGACATGAGGACAAGCGCTTAGTAAAGGAGAGTTTCTCAAACATTTAAACATGTGAATGAAGTCATAGAAATGCACTAAGTCATCTAGGCACCATTTTCCCCTTGTGTACCCTTACATTTGTACCTAAGAAGTTGCTTTAGTTCATTGGAGTGTTTGAGTATTGAGGATTTCTTAGCAATGCTTTGCAACTTTACACTGCCTCGTTCTGATGATTTTTGGGCAGCAAAAAACCTTTCACCATGGGCAAACACCTCAGAGATATAAAAAATTGAGAGAGGTTATTGTAGAGGCACTCTACGTGATCGTGTTGCCTCAGAAAGAATGTTTCTAAGTGACATGGTTTTTTAGTAACATCTCGTCAAAGATTGTTACCTTTTTGCACTTTAGACTCTTCGGGGATATTATCGGTACAATGTAGCTCAGACTATTTCGACATGTTTGGGTGAAAAATAGGACCATGCCTAGTGTAAATGTACCCATCTAGATGTGTTGGAATAGTCAGTTTGGTCGCATCAAGAGCAGGATGAAAGTTACACCCCTTTGCAACTTTACACTACCTCCTTCTGATAATTTTTGGGGCAGCAGAAAACGTTTCACCATGGGAAAACACCTCTGAGATATAAAAACTGAGAGAGGTTATTATAGAGGCACTCTACATAATTGTGTTTCCTTAGACGAAATATTTCTAAGTGACACAGTTTTCGAGTAACATCTCGTCAAAGATTGCTACCTTTTTGCACTTTGGGCTCTTCAGGGATATCGCCGGTACAATGTAGCTCAGACTGTTTCAACATGTTTGGGTGAAAAAAAGACCATGCCTAGTGTAAATGTACCCATCTGGACACATTGGAACAGTTAGTTTGGTCGCATCAGGAGCAGGATGAAAGTTACACCCCTTTGCAACTTTACACTGCCTCATTCTGATGATTTTTGGGGCAGCAAAAAACCTTTCACCACAGGCAAATGTCTCAGAGATAATAAAAAATGGAGAGAGGTTATTGTAGAGGCACTATACGTGACCGCATTACTTTAGACAGAATGTTTCTAAGTGACATGGTTTTCGAGTAACATATGGTCAAAGATTGCTGCCTTTTTACACTTTGGACTATTCAGGGATATTATCGGTACAATGTAGCTCGGACTGTTTCAACATGTTTAGGTGAAAAATAGGACTATGCCTGGCGTAAATGTACCCATCTGGATGTGTTGTAACAGTCAGTTTGGTCACATCAGGAGCAAGACGAAAGTTACACCCCTTTGCAACTTTACACTACCTCCTTCTGATGATTTTTGGGGCAGCAGAAAACCTTTCACCACGGGCAAATGTGTTAGAGATATAAAAAAATGAGAGGTTTTTGTAGAGGCACTCTACGCGATCACGTTGCCTTAGACAAAATGTTTTTAAGTGACACAGTTTTCGAGTAACATCTTGTCAAAGATTGTTGCCTTTTTGCACTTTAGACTCTTTAGGGATATCGTCAGTACAATGTAGCTTGGACCATTTCGACATGTTTGGGTGAAAAAAAGGACCATGATTGGCATAAATGTACCCATCTAGATGCATTAGAACAATCAGTTTGGTCGTATCAGGAGCAGGACGAAAGTTACACCCCTTTACAACTTTACACTGCTTCCTTCTGACAATTTTTGGGGCAGCAGAAAACCTTTCACCATGGGCAAATGTCTTAGAGATATAAAAAACTGAGAGAGGTTAATGTAGAGGCACTCTACATGATCGCATTGCCTTAGAGAGAATTTTTCTAAGTGACACAGTTTTAGAGTAACATTTCATCAAAGATTACTGTCTTTTTGCACTTTAGACTCTTCAGGTATATCATCGGTACAATGTAGCTTAGACTATTTCGATATGTTTGGGTGAAAATAGGACCATGCCTAGCGTAAATGTACCCATCTAGACGTATTAGAATAGTCATTTTGGTCGCATCAGGAGCAAAACAAAAGTTACACCCCTTTGCAACTTTACACTGCCTCCTTCTGATAATTTTTGGGGTAGCAAAAAACCTTTCACCATGGGCAAATGTCTCAGAGATATAAAAACTGAGAGAGGTTCTTGTAGAGGCACTCTACATGATCGCATTACCTTAGATGAAATTTTTCTAAGTGACACGGTTTTTGAGTAATATCTCGTCAAAGATTGCTATCTTTTTGCACTTTGGACTCTTTAGGGATATCATTGGTACAATGTAACTCGGACTATTTTGACATGTTTGGGTGAAAAAAAGGACCATGCCTAGTGTAAATGCACCTATTCAGATGCGTTGGAATAGTCAGTTTGGTCACATCAGGAGCAGGATGAAAGTTACACCCCTTTGTAACTTTACACTACCTCCTTTTGATGATTTTTGGGGCAGCAAAAAACTTTTCACCACGGGAAAATGTCTCAGAGATATAAAAGATAGAGAGAGGTTATTGTAGAGGCACTCTACATGATCGCGTTTCCTCAGATGGAATGTTTCTAAGTGACATGGTTTTTGAGTAACATCTTGTCAAATATTTCTGCCCTTTTGCACTTTGGACTCTTCACGGATATCGTCGGTACAATGTAGCTCAGACTGTTTCGACATGTTTGGGTGAAAAAAGGACCATGCCTAGTGTAAATGTACCCATCCAGATGCATTGGAATAGTCAGTTTGGTCACATTAGGAGCAGGACGAAAGTTACACCCCTTTGCAACTTTACACTACCTCATTCTGATGATTTTTGGGGCTGCAGAAAACCTTTCACCATGGGCAAATGTCTTAGAGGTATAAAAAATTGAGAGAGGTAATTATAGAGGCACTCTATGTGATCGTGTTTCCTTAGACAGAAAGTTTCTAAGTGACACAATTTTTGAGTAACATCTCATCAAAGATTGCTGCCTTTTTGCACTTTGGACTCTTCAGAGATATCATCAGTACAATGTAGCTCGGACTATTTTGACATGTTTGGGTGACAAAAAAGACCATGCCTAGCATAAATGTACCCATCCGGATGCGTTGGAATAGTCATTTTGGTCGCATCAGGAGCAGGACGAAAGTTACACCCCTTTGCAACTTTACACTACCTCCTTCTGATGATTTTTGGGGCAACAGAAAACCTTTCACCACAAGCGAATGTCTCAGAGATATAAAAAACTGAGAGAGGTTATTGTAGAGGCACTCTACATGATCACGTTTCCTTAGATGGAATTTTTCTAAGTGACAGTTTTTGAGTAACATCTTGTCAAAGATTGCTACCTTTTTACACTTTGGACTCTTTAGGGGTATCGTCGGTACAATGTAGCTCAAACTGTTTTGACATGTTTAGGTGAAAAAAAGGACCATGCCTAGTGTAAATGTACCCATCCAGACACATTGGAATAGTCAGTCTAGTCGCATCAAGAGCAGGACGAAAGTTACACCCCTTTGTAACTTTACATTGCCTCCTAACAATTTTTTGGGCAGCAGAAAACCTTTCACCAAGGGCAAATATCTCAGAGATATAAAAAATTGAGAGAGGTATTGTAGAGGCACTCTACGTGATTGTGTTTCCTTAGACGGAATGTTTCTAAGTGACACAATTTTTGAGTAACATCTCGTCAAAGATTTCTACCCTTTTGCACTTTGGACTCTTCAAGGATATCGTCGGTACAATGTAGCTCAGACTGTTTCGACATGTTTGGATGAAAAAAAGGACCATGCCTAGTATAAATGTACCTATTCAGATGCGTTGGAATAGTCAGTTTGGTCACATCAGGAGCAGGATGAAAGTTACACCCCTTTGCAACTTTACACTGCCTCCTTCTGACAATTTTTGGGGCAATAGAAAACTTTTCACCATGGGCAAATACCTCAGAGATATAAAAAACTGAGAGAGATTATTATAGAGGCACTCTACATGATCACATTGCCTCAGACAAAATGTTTCTAAGTGACACAATTTTTGAGTAACATCTTGTCAAAGATTGCTACCTTTTTGCACTTTAGACTCTTCAGGGATATCGTCAGTACAATGTAGCTCAGACTATTTCGACATGTTTGGGTGAAAAACAGGACTATGCCTAGTGTAAATGTACCCATCTGGATGCGTTGGAATAGTCAATTTAGTCACATCATGATCAAGACACCAAAAATGCATAACATGATGATGTAAAAATGTGTATATGTGTAAAAATGCAATAGGAAATTAAAAAAAGACAAACCTTACAAATTAATGTGCATACTTATAACTCAATGTAACATGACTTTACAAAATCAATGTGAATACTAACAAATTAATCCAATGAACCATCTAGGTCTACTCTACTCTTTATTGTGTTAAGTATTGCTTCATGGTCAGACTCACGTACCTTCCACAAGATTTTGTTCAAAGGTCTACCCCGATACTTTATCAAATGAACATTGGATGCCACAACAAGGTTCGAGTAATGAAGAATCTTTCAATGTGTGTCAAAGTCCTAAAACACCCAAATATTAACACTCTTATGTGGGTACCTTCTAAGCCATGTTCTAGTAATAACCACTGAGCCTGTAGGGTATTCGATATTTTCTCCATCTGTAACAGGGGCCTCCAATTTGTTTTTGGCCTCAATACAATGACATAAGTAATAATCTATTCCCTCTTCATTATCTTCATCTGCAATAACTACATATACGTGCCCTACATTGATATGTGTAGCACATTAGATGAAATTAGTCAACATTACAAAAACACTACAAAGTAAGATGATATTACCTGGTTGAACTAGATGAAATTAGATGCATATACATGCCCTATATTACTTGGTTGAACTAAATCTGATATGTGTTCAAAGTCAACTGATGATTCCATCTATGTTAGTTCCAGTGTTATTGGGGGTTGATACATGTCCAGTGGGCTAAGATAACTTAACTGCCATTCGTCAACCCACTCCTTTGACTCGCACTCATCCCAGACTTGAATTGTATAGGAAGAACAAAATCATGACATCCTTCACATATGGATACTACATGAACTTGCAATTGAGCTTCTGAAAGAGTGCATCTCATTTGATCCTATTAGTGTACAACAATCCTCATATGGTGCAATGTTAGTATCATCTATCAACCAAAAAAATCTACGAACTGAAGTCTTACCTTCATTACCTAGACCCATGGAAGCATTACACCACTCGACAATCGATTTTGTATCTGTCAACTTTGCATTGTCTTTATACTTTAACTCTTCTCATGCTATGGCTCTTTTGATACATGCTCCTACACCATCATGCTCCCCCTTTCCATGCTTGGCCTCACAAAAGTTTCACATATGCTGAATACCTATAAAATTATGCCTCCTACTCAGCCAATAGAAATTCTATGAGTTCTTGAATTGTGATGCACAATTATCTGACCATATGATATGCTAACTGAACAATATGCCCCTTCTAGCCAAATCATTGTAGAACACCTGAAAGAAACCTAGCATGAACTCTGTAGAATGCATGCAATCATCACTAATATATAAATTATACTCCATTATGATCTTTCTGTCATCCTCTGTACTATCATTTGTATGAATGAATGTGATATGCACAAATATAGAAACCTGTGTGGAGTTGTAATATTCTGATTGCACCTCACGCTGTGGCTGTAGACTATAGTTCTTTGCAAAGTTGACAACTGAAACAATGCTCTCAAATGGAAATGTGTCCTTGCATAACTTGAATTGCAAGTCCAACCATCGAGCTCTATGGGCATGTCTTGCATACTCATACACTATGCTATCATGAAATATAGGCATAAACTGATACACTAGAATCTTTTCAATAACCAATTCACACCTCTTTGCTTCTTTACCATCTTTTGTATTGTATGCCACTATTTTATACTTGCCAAACTCTACTAGTTCATTTCCAACTGCATGTGTTCTTTCCATATGTTCACATATTGGCAAATGTTGCAAGTCACCGCAATGATGACATGTGCCATCCAAGCATAATTTCTTGTAGAATATTTGACCTTCCTCTGTTTCACATAAAATTCTTGATATGAAGTCTCTTGGAGATGTTGGTGGGGCACATATGGCACAACACTGCAAAACATTGTTAGTATGCATATCTAAACATATAAACCTATAATCATCAAAATGGTTAGAAAATTCAATATGTAATCTACAACAATAATTAGTGCATGTGTGATTTATTTTGACATAGAAAGGTTTTAGCATTTCAAAATATTTTTGACAAATTTTAATTTGAAGATACTTCTCTAGAAATTTACCATAAAACTATGTTTGAATCTCATTCAAAAAATGCTTTGGATGTGGCTCACAGTTCTGACTACCGATTCTCCTTCTTACCACATCCCTTTGATTCGAAGATACCCTTGTGTAATTATTCCAAAAGTCTTCAATTAGTGATCTCAATGCTTCAACAATTGGTTTATCTTTTTGTGGTAGTCTCCCCAAGAACGCCCATAATTCATTGGCATTAGTGTCCTCAATTCTTTGGCATCTTCCAACAGCTCTTGATAAAGTTTTCCTATTAATTCTCAATTCTTGACTCATCTTCCTAATGAGATGAGCTTTCCTCGTTTGACTACTTACTATAGTCGATGTAATCACACGTCGTGTTGCATCACTATCTTTTGTGCATGAGGTGTTATCCACACTCTCATATGCACTCATTAGATTCTTGACAATAGATTTTTCACTTGAAGCCTCTGATGTTCTCAACCCAAGAATATTCATGATGGACCTATACTTTATACTTTGCATCATTTCAATGAATAGTTGACATCTTGTAGTCTCATTTAACTTTTCAAAGAACAATCTCCAAATCTTATGAGCATATCTTCTGCAAGTGCATTTTGGAATCTTACCTTCCATTGGCTACAAAATATTCTCATCAATATCAATCAAATACTTTGGCTTTCTATGCAAAATTCTAGGTGGTGTTAAGTTAGGTAAATTCATCTCAACATTAGGAATTTCATCGATATTTAAATGAGATGGGCTAGATGGCATACCTTCAATGGAAGATGGAATAGATGACATACCTTGAGGTTGAGGTGGGAATGATGGCATACCTCCTTCATCACATGTGAGTGATGATGTACTCTCAACTTGAGATGTGGTAGATGGTGTCCCTACATGTTGACTTGCGGTAGAGGATGTGTCTCCAACTATGGTATTCAAATCTCTCGTAGTATGAAGTTTTTGCATTCGTTCTCTTTGTGCCGCCAATACCATATCTCTTTGTGATGGTTGTGGTTCCTCTTCAATTGGTATGTCTTCATTTATCGTGTCCAATTTCCTCTTCTCACAAAGTTCCCTCATAGCCATTGCTTTCTTTGCATTCTTAGCTTCTATCTCTTCTTGTGCTGGTTTAATTCTTGATCGTTTCCTTGGCATGATGGAGAATTTGTTTGTAGCATGATAAAGAAACCAATATTATTTCCTAAGAAATGAATAGAAGATAATAGTGGGATTGTATTTTTATTATGTTGTAAGGATTTATTCTTGTATAGTTTGACATCATGCTATGTTAAGGTCTATTTATTACACATAATTATTAAAGAGCACAAGTGTAGAAAATATACATGGCATCATGTGAGATTGTAGGCTACTTTTTTGATTGGGAATGTGTCTATTTTAAACATGTATGATAAAACATGA
Organism: Cunninghamia lanceolata; assembly: GCA_027924645.1. Lineage (NCBI taxonomy): Eukaryota > Viridiplantae > Streptophyta > Pinopsida > Cupressales > Cupressaceae > Cunninghamia > Cunninghamia lanceolata. The sequence goes on from BSBN01001583.1 coordinate 11,782,071, forward strand.
TAAAGTAATTCAATCCAAATTAAGGAAAATGTAAAGAACATGCATGCAAAGACTTAACATACCTAAAAAATTAAGATTCGAATGGAGAGAGTACCCAATTATGTAGTGTTTTTTTCTTCTTGCATCAAACTCCTCAACAATTTAAGTTTTTCACCACTTTCTTCCTTTTCAATGTTAAATTGAATAACACTGAAATATAATTACTAACAACAATACTATTAACCAATCTATAATGTTAAATTCCTAAAATTAAATCACAATTAACATTGCAACACTACAAAAATTGAAACTTGAATCGATATATATCAAACTTGGTGTGAAAACTATGTTATTTCCTCCTCAAGTTGGCAAAGCAAAAAAGGTGGTGGAAAGATCATGCAAAGGTGGTACAATGTGTCAAATGTGCATGTGAACTTCCCAATAGCATGAAATCACTTCTTTTTTGTCAAAGCACACGCAGAATCAGTATGAAAACAAAGCATGTGGGCCTGGATCACGGGGGTCAACACTTTTTTACCGTTTCTATAGCAGGACAAAATGCGAGCGCGTTGTTTTGTCCTACTATAGATTGATCACATCATGTGCATTATCTTCCTTAACATAAGCAGGGATGACCACATCCTATGCTTCATCAATTGATACTTCCAAGCCTTACAATTCCTCTTAAATACGGGAGGATCCATGACTGGAAGAGCCAAGCCACTTGGTCCCACCTTGCTGAAGGATGACATTTTGGGAGAATTAGGAGATTTTCCTTTGGAGATCATATAATCTTTAAATGCTTTCCATCTTGGTAGGTCCTCTGCATAAGAGAAAAACCACTAATAGTGTCTGAGAAATAAGAAATTCTTCATCTCTTTGGTGATCCATTTCTCTTTCCAAACCTTTCCCTTCAGACTTGAATGACCACAAGGTTTTTGAGGGAGAACTTTTCCTGTTTCCTACAAGAGCTTGCCAGATGCTCCGCTATATGATAGGCATAACAATGAAGGGGCAAGCCCTCATAATAAAGTTCTTGATAGAAAATGCCCATCGAGGAAGAAAGGTAGATCTTTTTTGGAAGCAGAAGTTCTAGTTTGTGACAAATCCTTATCCAAGCATAAATAGCAGGGGTTCTGTCAAGTGATTGCCAATCGACTTCCACAAAGTCTCCCGAAGACTTCTTGATTGATTCCAAAATATCCACACCCCAAAACTGGAAAGGCAATCAATATAATCGAACCCATAAATCTGCATTTGATGACAGAAACTCTCTTTAGGCTAGATTAAGAGTCCAACATTTCAGCTCAAGTCTAAACCCATCAACATCTAAATAACCTGAATACAAAATCTCTGTTTGCCTATCTTTAGAAATCAACCCTCAATGTTAAACCCTAATCCCTCAACCCTTAACTTTGATCCCTCGACCCTCAACCCTATCCCTAAACCCTAAAGCCTAAAGCCTCAACCCTCAACCCTCAACATCAAATCCTAATCCCTCGACCCTTCACTCTAATCCATCAACCATAAACCCTATCCCTAAACCCTCAACACTATACCTTAAACCCTAATCCATCAACCCTCAATCATAAACCTTATCCCTAAACCCTAATCCCTCAACCCTCAACCCTAATCCGTCATCCCTCAACTCTAATCCCTCATCCCTAAACCCTAAATGTTATCCCTATTCCTAAACCCTCAATAGACTTGATACTATACCTTAAACCCTAAACCCTCCAACCCTATCCCTAATCCTTATACCCTCGACACTCTACTTTAACACTAATCCCTCAACCCTCAATCCTATCCTGAAACCCTTAACCCTCAAAGCTCAATGTACTCAACCCTAAATGTCAAACCCTAATCCCTCAACCCTTAACTCTGATCCCTTGACCCTTAACCCTTAAAACCTATCCCTACACGCTCGACACTCGACACTATATCTTAAACCCTAATCCCTTAACCCTTGTCCCTAAAGCCTCAACCCTAAATCCTTAAACCTTCAACCCTAAACCCTATCCCTAATCTCTCTACGCTTGACACTCTTATTTAACCCTAATCCCTTGACCATTAACCCTATCCCTCAACCTCAACCCTCAACCCTCAACTCTCAACATTAAACCCTAATTCATCAACCCTAAACCCTAATCCCTCAAACCTAAACCCTATCTCTAAACCATCAACCCTCAACACTATACCTTAAACCCTAATCCCTATCCCTCAACCCTTAACCCTTAAAACTTAAACCCTATCCCTACACCCTCAACACTTGACAATATATCTTAAGCCTTAAACCCTTATCCCTAAAGCCTCAACCCTCAATCCTTAAACCTTCAACCCTAAACCCTATCCCTAATCCATCTACCCTCAACACTCTAACCCTAACCTCGACATTAAATGCTAAGCTGTCAACCCTAAACCCTAATCCATCAACCCTAAACCCTATCACTAAACCCTCAACCCTCAACACTATACCTTAAACCCTAATCCATCAACCCTAAAACCTAATCCCTCAACCCTCAACCCTAAACACTATCAATAAACCCTTAACCCTTGACACTATACCTTAAACCCTAATCCCTCAACCCTCAACCCTAATCCCTCATCCCTAAACCCTAAATGATATCTCTATTCCTAAACCCTCAACCCTCGGCACTATACCTTAAACCCTAATCCCTTATCCCTAAACCCTAAACCCTATCCCTCAACCCTTAACCCTTAAAAATTAAACCCTAAAACCTATCCATAAACTCTCGATGCTTAACACTATATTTTTAACCCCAATCCCTTAACCCTTAGCCCTAAAGCCTCAACCCTCAATCATTAAACCTTCAACCCTAAACCCTATCCCTAATCCCTCTACCCTCAACACTCTACTTTAACCCTAATCCCTTGACCATCAACCCTATCCCTAAACCCTCAACCCTCAACTCTCAACATTAAACCCTAATCTGTCAACCCTAAACCCTAATCCCTCAACCCTAAACCCTATCCCTAAACCCTCAACCCTCAACACTATATCTTAAACCATAATCCCTCAACCCTAAACCCTAAACCCAACAAAACTGCTTTGCCTTATGTTAGGTTGTTAAACCCGTCATTTTTGACACTCTTCTCTTAAAGATATTTGAGTTGCAAGAATATGTCAGAAAAATGGCTATGAACTTTTTTAATGTTAGTAATGTTATATGGCATATTTTTCTGGCCCATCTAGGGTTCATTATGCCAATAGGTGTACACACTATGAGAAAAGCTTTGCGTATGGTATATCCACAGTGAGTAATTAATAGTTGAAATCAAAAAGATGATCATTATGAGAAAAGATTTGCATTGGGGTACATCTATGTTTCTTGATGTCCACCCTACACTTAAGGGAGGTATATTGTTATGAAACAGGCAAATAATCTCCCATTGTTTACTGGCTCTATCCACAAGAACTACAAAACTATACCTTAAACCCTAATCCCTCAACCCTAAACCCTATCCCTAATCCATCTACCCTCAACACTCTACCTTAACCCTAATCCCTCGACCCTTAACCCTAAACGTTATCCCTAAAGCCTACCCTAAACCCTAATCCCTCAAGGTCCTAAACTCTAATCCCCTATCCCTAAACTCTAAATCCTATCCCTAAATGCTCAACCCTCAACCTTAAACCTTAATCACTCAATCCTTATCCACCCCTCTCCTCCCCTATCTAGCTCACTCCCATGTCTACCCTCCTCTGCCCTCAACACTATACATACATACATATAGGCATACATAGATACATAGATACATACATACATATAGGCATACATACATACATACATATAGGCATACATACATATAGGCATATAGGCATACATACATACATACATGATTAATAGCCTTGAACATAAAAAAATTTCAGGGGAACATAACGCGCTCACGTTATTTCAAACATGACAAACAACACAAACTTTTGCGGAAAAGGAAAAATGCAAAGTAAAACATAATGCGAGCACATTATAATGCGCTCGCGTTATATTTTTCTTTGGGAATCCCAAGCCTTGGGCTTGGGATTTGCTTTGGATTTCCAACCCAAAGGCTTGGAGTGCCTTTTGAATAGCCACATACGTGTTTTTCCATATTCTTCAAGATTTCACATAATTTTGTTCATACTAACCCTCAGATTTGCACATGTTTCAAGGTCGAACAAATCAAACACCTAGGTAATGTTAGGCTTTCTCTTAGCTATTTGACGATGTGATTTTTTTCACATTTTAACAATGTTAAGCCTTTCATCTTTAATTTCTTTTGTTTGTGTGTTCGTTTTTGGGCAAAAACCATTGTTTGGTCTTTTTTTCATTGTAAATTAATTATTCATTGAAATTTCAAAAAAATTATATATTTAGAAACTAGACTCCATTCTAAAAATATTAAAAAAAGAAAAAAAAGATTTTCAATTAGTTTTAAAAATTTATAGGGGTAGCATGACCAAAATTTTATTTTTTAGGATGTGTCCACTTTGAAAATTAGTAAAAAATCAAATATTCATCAAAAAATTATTAGAAAAATCAGGCATAAACTACATGCTATTAGCTAATTTCTCACTAAAGCGATTTTAAAAATACCAAAAAAAAGTCGACCTTTTGAGGGAGCCACAAAACATGCTATGTTATGTTTTTTTGATAGAAACAACACCAATTTTTGTGGCTCCCTCTTTTGAACCCCTTAATCTATCCCATTTTCAAAAAAAAATAGTAGTTTAGAAAGTAGACTCAGAGCACTATGAACATTGTTTTGGTTGCATCTCCAAATTTTGAGTGTAACTATGCCAATTTATCATCCAAGGCCAGTATTTCCTGATTTCAAAAAAAAAGTGGCCACTTAACACCCCTTTTTGGCCCCCCATCTTCTTGCACTTACCCTTCTGACAAGAAACAAAAGAAATCTAAGAAAAAACCACACACAGATCAAGCATAGAACAAATCATCTTCAAAAGAGGACTTATCTAAGATGGAGAAGTCTATTTGTGCATATGGCAAAGGGACTAGACATGAAGAACATTCTTTTTATAAGAAGGATATTGATGAACTAAAATATCTTCTTAAGAAGAACAATATCAGTCTACCTTCTAGAATATTTGAGTCATCTTCTTCTTCCAATTTTAAATAGTCAAGATCTATTAGTGTAGGAATATTAACAATATTACTTATTTATTAATTAAGTAATTATGTGTATATTCCCCACATAGATTTAAGCCACCTTAGGTGGTTAGGTGTCTACTTGGAGAGTCCAATACAACTCTCCAAGACACTTATTGACACTCTTTTGCCACCACTCCTTGAGTGTTTGAGTCAATTCCTGAAGTGACTCAAACTCTCAACACTATATGTACACCTCTTATGCATTGTTTATGTAATTGCAATTAACAATTGCTTTCACTCCATGTTGTAATCAGCTATTGCTTAGTAGATTTTGTGTTCTAATATGGTATCAGAGCCAAACTAAGTCATTGGTTGGTTCTCTTGGAGGAATAAATCTGGTTTCTGTGTGTTCTCAACTACCAAGGGGAAGATTTTACTCGACCTAAATGAAGTTCTCACCATTGAGAAGAGGTACTGCCTTCTTTTTCATTCTATTTGTGAAGAAGGGCTACAATAGTGCAAAGGCCAACTACCATTAGAGAAGGTCAACCCTCATCTCATCCCCTATGTGGAGGCCCTACTGACGCTTGGTCACACTGGCTCATGCCTTTGTGAAGGTCACCAATGCATGTGTGATGTTTGTGATTGGTGAAAGAGTGACACCCATGCTCGACCCTGCACAAACTTTTGATGTCTTGACATGGAAGGTACTCTCTATTTTGTAGAAAGCTTGCATTTTGTGTACACATATGAGGCTATATCCATGGCATGCTGAGAAGGCTAGAGAAGGCTATTGAAAGGTGCCAGGGTGGGAAGGAAACACCTATGTCGAGAACTTGCTCACGTGCTCTCTACCTACCTAGTGTGGGTCTTGCACCTAGCAGACCCTTGTGCAATTCAAGCGCTCTCTTCCCAACATGGATTTTGAACCCAACCAAGCATGAACACCTTGATCCTCACACAGGTAGTAGCCAGGAAGCAATCCAAGTGACCCTCAAAGCATCAAATCTATCCTAGATGGTGATTTGAATAGGAATGTGCTCCAGAAAGCCTATGCAGAGAAGACATGACCTAGAATGGGGGTGAATCAACACAAAGTGACCAAAAATTAGCCTAACCCCTATTTCACCCCTACAAAAATCGGCATAGAGGCGCACATCAGGGAAAAAGGGGCTTGTCATGCTATCAAGAGGAGCATCAATTTGTTTTTTTATCCCTGCGCCTCTGTGGTATGCATCTGGCTCTGTCGTATACCTCTGTTTTCTTCCATTCCTCATGTCTGGTAGCCATTTCTTGGTTGCCCCTACACCAATCTACAACTGCCATAGAGAAGACCATGCCCTAATATATCATTGCAATTTTCTTCATTTTGGCATTTTGCCTTAAATCTGCCTCTACATTTGCCCTAAATCTAACTTGGGTTTTGGGTTACCATTTTGTTTTTTTAATTTCTTGTATAAATTTAAAATTATGCATTTATATTGATAAATATAGGCATTTTTTAGTCTATGGGCACTAAGCAATATAAAATACAAAATAGGGGCTAATTTACATTAGGGGAAAATTTGTTTTAGAGAAATTTTAGGTTCCTTTGAACTTTGTAAAGTGCATTTTTTGGTTTTAAAATTGGATTAGTCCATGTATATGCACTAAATTATAAAGTGTTGCAAAGAAGAGAGGAACAAAGCAAGTGGGTTATCATCGAGTTAGTTTCTCTATTTTCTCTTTTCGTACTTCTAAGTTTGCAATTACAACTCATCTACATAGTTTTATATGTGTGATTGACTTCAACAAGAATCTTTGTTCACTTTGTGACCTTGAAAACACCCAAGGGAAGGTCACCGAACAAAAGAAGTCACCTCATAAGTATAACTCTAAATACTATAGAGGATTTTGTCACCTAAATTAACTTAATGAGGTTGTGTTATGTAGGAAAAATGCACCCTTGGGGGCTTTTTCCTTTAAGGTTTAGGTCTTGGGTCTTTAGATTGCATTTAGAGCATCTTGCATGTTAATATAGACTCCCAATAAGAAAAGCCTTAGGTCTTGTGACAAATAGGACCTAGAGGTGCTAATTTAATGATGCCAGAACAAAGACATGGGGGGTGGACAAGAGCACTAGCGCCCTAGTCCAACCTTATTTTGGGTCTGCCCTAAATTCAAATGTCAGGTTTGTGACCATTATTTGGGTCCCAGGATGACATCATAAGTTTCAATTATGAAATTCTTGGCGGGAATCTTAGTAGTTGCATATATAAGCATGTTTAGGTTATCATTTACAAGCTAGAGGATGTTTATGATTGAAAGTTATTGGCATAATTGTGATATTCATTGTGTTGCAGACTATATCATTGTTATTGTGTTTATTTTTATAGGTTGGATTACATCTTCTCCTCATGGCATTGAATAGATTCTTGCTTCCATGAGAGCTTCATCATCAAGGCGACATTTATTGTGTTTTATCATCATTATCGTTTGGATTTTTGCCTCTATCCCACAAGGATATGTATTCTCTCTAACAACGGTGTTTGGAAGACTTGAATGTCTCTCCAAGTCTTGACTGAGGCAAGCCTCTAAACACTACAACCCCCTCTCACACTCATTGTGATTATAGGTTATAGGTATTAGATCTAGAGAAAGTGGAGTTGCAGGGAAGATAAGTGGACACTGAAGATTTAGGATCTGGAAAGAAGTGGACATTGTGCAGGATTTTGGGACAAGGGCACCATCAACATTGTCCTCCACTATCACATCACTAGAAACTAAAGATACAACAGAGATTAGTGTTGGAAGGAGATCGAGAATTTGCAAAAAAAGTACCTTGGACTAGGGTGCCATCACCATTGTCCCTGACATTTCTGTTTTCTAGACTATGAAAAATATTGAGTTAAGGTTCTCTGTCCTTTGTCTAATTCCGGTGGCATTTGTCATAATTCCTAGATTTGATTATTATTTTGCTTAAATTAGGGTTTCAAGAGCATTAAAGCATTAATTAGCAACATTGTGTTATAACTTCTAAATTTTCTAGTAGAAAACCAAGTTGCAACCCAATCTGATAGATGACTCTCCTCTTGATAGGAGCACTCGATTGAAAAGCCCTTTTTGGAATCGAATATGCTATTTACTTTCTTGCAAATTTTAGTATATAATGTGTTGTGGATGACATGGAAACTGATGATTTATTATACAAAGTTAGTTATATGAAATTTTAGAATCTATTGATTATGATCAATGTGATGTTGTAGACTAAATGTTCTTTTTGTTAAGAGAAATGATGTTTGGATATAGTATGCTTCGATTTGGAACATAGTTGCTTTGACCACAAAATTGTATGTGAGACTGTCGTTGCAGGAACAGGTGGACCATGATCGACAGGAAGAGAAAGTATCTTTGAGAGAGAGTATAGACTCTGGAAAGTAACCATGGGTGTTTGTTACTGAGAACGCCAAACAGGTAGATAAACCTTGAAGCCATCAATTTAGTCTTGTTTTTTGACTGGGATAGTTTAAGACTAGATGTTGATGTCTGAAGATAAGGTGTAGCACCCTTTTCATAAGTCATCATATGGAATTTTGGAATTGACTTGGTTGTCGCAAGTCCACCAAAACGAGTCATCTTATATAGATGATTATTATTACGTTTGTAGGTAAATAGATGAACCTATTTGTGGCGAATTGGTGGATCACGTCTCGTAGTCGAAAGATACGAGAAGTCATTTTGTGCGTCAAACAATTTAGAAACCTTGTGATGCGTTACGACAATCCATCGTGATTGCCATCAAAACACGTTAATCATGTGTTGTGAATTTATTCCCTTTTGTAAATCAACGGAAGTCGAATGTGAAGTCAATTTATGCTATATCTGTTTTGTCGTCATTTGGAAGGATATTCGAAAAATCGTTTAAGTCATAACTTAGTTAGCAGGAGTTATTTTTTCGTCAGTTTGCTTGATGTCGTCTTCTCATCAAGTCAAGTGGTTTTCACCCAAGCTCTGTCAGTTGGGATGTCATCCTTTGCGAATACGTCTTTTTATTTTCAAGTTTATGACTTGAGTTGTCTTGGATCAAACCCATACTCTATTATTTTAGTCAATTTTTGATTCTTTACCTCTTTTTGACCTTGGAGTCACCTTTTGCATTTATTAGATATCACCTTGTGAGAGTTTCACTCCTCTAGTGATGTTAGGTTGCATTTGTCGAAGGTTAGAAGTCTCCATGTGGATGACTGACAAAGTTGCTATGCCACATCGTCATTTAGAACCTCCATCTTGTTGTGGCCGCTGCAAATGTGGAGTCGGGTGGCTGCAGTTATGTCGACCCTTGTGCTTAGGACATGTGACGACCGTGAATTCAATGCAGAGATTCTACTTCTCCGTGGGCGCGTGACGGAGGAGGTTATGCAGTTGTGAAAAAAGTGTAACTATTGACATAAATGTGGATGCTCCGTCATCGTTGTGGGGGCTGTGGTTGTTGAGAAATGAAAGGAAACCACAGATAGAGTGGAGTCTCCTTCGCAGAGCGGTGTGGGAGTTATGCCGGGGGAGAATTTAGTGGAATGGAGTTGAATGTTGTTTACTCCTTCATCGTGGGCACAGGAAGAGAGTAGGGAGGTGGAGTTAGAAATTGAAAGCGAGAGTTAAATGTGGTAGATACTCTATCGACAGGGAGGGAGGATAGTTAGTTGGAGATGGTCGCTGTGTAGAAACAAGAAAAGACGGCAGAGGAAGGTGGATTGGAGTCTTTTGGCATTCGCTGTGCTCAACTAGCAGACCAGATAGTGTTTTGACTACCTGAGGAGGCACGCCTTGTCGGAGGAGGATGTGGATAGGTGTGCAAAGGGTAGAGAGTCTGTAGAGATCACCGGGAGTTTGAAACTATAGTCAATAAACCCCGTCGATACGTTCTTCTATCCTCTTTCTTCACGGTCTAAGTCAATTTTGGTGTCTCTTCATTGCAAAGATAAAGTAATACGTTTACAATGAATATAATATGATGACAATGTCTTCTACTGCGATTTCTGTGTGAGGTTAATCATTATAAATGTATCATTGTTGTCTTATGGTATTTGAAACCTTAGAAATAATATTGTTGCTGTCTGTTTGTATTCGAGAACATGGAAACTAGATCATTGCCTATCATGAACGACACCGTATGATGCTAGAACATAGTTCTTAATGTGCACACATCTATGAATGATTATTGCATGATGCAAAGTGTAAACTACATCCTACAAACGGTTGGCAATGACGTATGTTTAAAGAGTTTCCTTTAAGACTGTATTATCAACTTAAAATTGCCCTTGGTGCAATTGAAATGATAGCTCCATAGCCAGAAAACACATTGCTCCATGTGCATGTTGTGTAGGAGTTTAAAACCTCATATTTAAAGCATGTTTTGATGTAAATTTTAGTGTGTGTGACAACCGGAGATGTAGTTGTAACCAGCTAGTGTCTTATTCGTCTTATATTTTTAGTTAGAGGTCAACTATGTGTTTGGTCATCTCTAATGTCATAAGAAAGATTCCAAATCCTTTATTATCTTATTTTACGACTCTTATCTCTATGAACCATGTGAAACTATTTGACTTGGAAAGGCGAGTAGGAAGTTAAAGTATTAGTGTTGGTCAAAAACTGTCATGTTTTTGTAATGAACAAGTAGGGTGGGAAAACCCGCATTTTGAGTCTAGATTACGTTGCATGCGATGATTCTAGTGTCACTATATCTTGTAGACCTTTATGAGTCCAAAACCTTAACTCCAGGACAACTGGAAATTGTTTTAGATACTTGAGTTGTATAAACATGGGAACCGAATAGCCAAGTTTGAAACCACTGAGGAGTGGCGTTATTAAATGGTGTTTTTACATGAATATGGGATTATGAAACCATAAACTCAGGATTAGAGTAAACATTGTGCCATGCGCTATTGCAGGAGAAAATCCTAAAACCTTGAGGTCATCGAGGTCGACATTTGTTTTAACCTTACAAATAGGAAACTGTAGGATTTCGATCAGTTCAAGTCGAGTAGGGTGGGTGAACTAAGTTCATGTGTTCTTAGAACGCTATTGAAAAACAAATCCTTTGGCCAAGGTGGTGCACGATCCTCAAGTGCATCGAATGTTCACTGTGACTGGATGGCGTTTCTTGTGGAGAGTCGTGCATGACTAGAGGGTATCTAGGGATCTACATGATAACAAGACACGTAAGTTACAACACCAGAGCTCAGATGGCAAACACCGATGGTTATCCTAAGTCTATCCTCTTGAGTAGGGTAGGGCCACTTCTGGTTAGGAAGGAGTGTGGGAGACCAATGGTCTGTGGTTGGAGGTTAAACTCCTTGAAGATACTTTCTCTTCCAAATACTAAGGATTGCCGAGTCTTGAATGTGATGGGTCGACAATCGAGATGCATGTTAATGGTATGTTTCCAATATTTTATTTGTTTCAAGAAAATTTCAAATTGTTAGAGAACAAAATGTTTATTGTATATCATTTCTTTCAGTTTTATGAAAAATGAAATCATGTTTAAGTTAAAGTGAAAAATGTTGTACTTGGTAGTAGATAAGTTCTTTTGTATTTGATTGACTAGTAAAGAATTTTATTTTTTTTTACCTTTATGAAAACCTAGTTTTTCTAGTCAAATCAGATATGGATGTTACATATGGTATCAGAGCTAACCAGGTTCAGCACTAGGGCTGATGAGTCCACTAACCTGATTAGGAAATCAACATTATGCGGGTAGCTAATGATTTGATTTATTGTGCCAGGATGGTATACATCAAGAAAACCGCAAGAAAATCCTTCGCGGGTAAGAAGCGTTATCTGCAAGCTAAGCAGAAATGGATTGTGATGATCAAGACTATTGAGAAAACTAATGATGAAAATGACATTTGGCTTGATGATGTGGAAACCTTAGCCAATGCAATGTCACGACTCAAACGAGTGAGGAGAGAACTCCTAGAGGGAGTAGCGACGGTAGCTCAAATCATGATCAACTGCTGCCCCAGTATTGTACCTAATAGTGTACCTATTAGTGTACCTGAGAGTGTACCTATTAGTATACCCATGATCACTAGGGATCCTCATGTAGTACCTAGAGCTGAGATCATTGAGCTATCTTCTGATAGTGAGTCTGAGGAGTATACACCTTGTGATTATGTGTCGGACAATGAATCTGAAGGTTACACTCCACTAGATAATACTGAGTAAAAACATGAGATATGTCTATCTCTAATGATGTTGAGACAATTTTGCAAATTGAATAAAAACAAAATTTTGGTTTGAGAATAATTATGATTATGATCAATTGTTGTTTTCTTTTGATGTTATATAATATGATAAGCATAAAACTGATTAGTATATGCTTAATCAGGTGAGAAACTAAACTATCATGGACCAATCAGAGTTTAACGAGGGGGAGGATCGGGAAGGTCATAACTCTCAGGAAAACTCCACTGACAAGTTGGATAGGATTCTAAACATGCTTACTGAAACCAGGGAAAGGTTGAACAACCTGGAAAAGAAAATGGATGAAACTGGCAACACAGAGGGTGAAAATGAGAACTCACATTATACAAGCAAGAGTAAACATTTGGAAAATGGCACGTCAAGTGAAAATCCTGACAACAGTGAAGTCCAAAGAAAAACTAAAGATAAACTTGCATTAGAGTTATCTAAGGATATGAAGAAGGTTAACCCTCCAAAGTTTGATGGAATGAAAACTGGAGATGCAGCAGAAGCATGGTTAATGGAGATGGAGAAATATTTTGAGATCAGAAATTACTCTGAGATTACTAAAGCCGTGTGGGGAGCATATCAGCTATCTGGGGAAGCATCCACTTGGTGGATGAATAAGAAATTAGAGTTGGAATTAAGTCCTTTGAAGGTGACATGGAATGAGTTTGTGGAACTATTCCGAAAATGGTGGTTACCTCAGTTATATTTTGATCAGAAATTAACAGATTTCCAAAACCTTAGGCAAGGTGAACTATCTGTGGTCGAGTACGCAGAAAAATTCACTAGATTACTGAAGTATGTCCCTCAATACCAAAAGGATGAAAGATTTTGAATCAGAAAATTCATCATGGGACTCAATCCTCAGATCGGCGGTGAGGTGGAGGTGCATGGTCCAAGCACAATGGATCAAGTTTATGAAAAGGCAATTAAACAGGAGCAGAAGATCAAATCTATCTCTGCTTACTGTGATAAGAAACACAAGAAGTTTGATAAGAACTACAACGATCAGTCTTATAAAAGGAAAAATGAGAAGGGATATGGAAACAGGAGGTTTGATAAGAGAAATCGAAAGAATGAAGGGGGATTTGGTAATGAGTGAAGAGGTGAAGATTATAAGAGAAATGTTAATTTTAAGAAGAATGATGATTCTGCAAGTAGGCCATCTGAGAAGCAAGGACCAATAGGAGGATGCTTTTCTTGTGGAGGAGATCATTATGCCAACCGTTGCCCTAACAAGAAGCAGAATGGGAAGCCTAGGAACACGGAACTTCCTTCGCAACAGGAAGCATTTCAGCAAAGGATTCATTCTGCTCTTGACAATTGACAAGCGGAGTATCAGATCACCCCTATTGAGATGATAGGTACCTTATTTGGAGTTCCTATTTCTATTCTATTTGATACTGGTGCAACAGAAAATTTTGTGTCACCTAGAGTCTTAAATAAATTTTCTAGAAAAGCTGGTTTTATGTCAAAACCATGGACAGTTGAGTATGCTAATAACTCAAAGGCTCAGGTAGAGCAATGTTTGTTTGAAGCTAAGATTGATGTTTCTAACCACTTAGGCAAACTTATATGTAGCGCCTTTAGGGTCCTATAATGTCATCTTAGGAATGAATTGGTTGTGGAAACATCGAGCCAAAGTAGATTGTTTTCATAAAACCATTGAGTGTCTAGATGAGATGGGCAAAATAGTAAATCTCCAAGGAATTCAAAGAGAAATAAGGGTTAGATCCATTTCATCAAAACAACTAAAACGGGCTAGGCGGAAGGGATGTCAACTTTTTGTAGTCAAAATGGACCTAGTAGAGGAAACCTTGGAGAAACAAACATTTGAGGAAAGATATCCATATCTATGCAACTTCAGGGATGTATTTCCTGAGTTACCAGGCTTGCCTCCAAAGAGAACATTTGACTTTGGCATAGATATTAAACCAGGATCCGAGCCAATCTCTAAAGCTCCGTATCATATGACTACCACTGAACTTATGGAATTAAAAGCTCAGTTGCAGGAGCTATTGTCTAAGAATCTAATTAGGCCAAGTGTATCACCATGGGGAGCCCCAGTTATATTTGTCAAAAAGAAAGATGGAACTCTAAGGCTATGTATAGATTATAGGATGCTTAACAAGGCGACAATAAAGAACAAGTATCCCTTGCCACTTATTGATGATCTATTTGACCAAATGTGTGGTGCATCAGTCTTTTCTAAGATAGATCTGAGATCTGGATACCATCAGTTAAGGTTGAAAGATGAAGATATTCCCAAGACAGCATTTAGAACAAGGTATGATCATTATGAGTTCACGGTGTTGCCGTTTTGATTGACCAATGCACCTGCTGCTTTCATGAATCTCATGAATAGTGTTTTCAAAGATTGTCTTGATAAGTTTGTGCTAGTTTTCATTGATGATTGTAGACACCTAAAAATGTCTCGACCACCAAACCTCATTTATTCACCCCTTTCCCAAAAATGAATAAAATATTTACTTTTATTCCTAGCCCTCCATCTTCCAAGATCAAATCTAGGCCCTCCACCTCACTTTCATCCTCCACCATTGATCTCTCCAATCAATCTCCACCCTTGGATCAAAATCCTCTCCAAAAGTCTATAAATACAACCTCTCACAAGTCATTTTCATCATCCATTTTCATGCAAAGTTACCATGCCAAAATCACATTTGAGCTTATAGTGAGTTGCACATTTGAGAAGGCATTTCACATTTGAATCAATAGTCTAGGGACAATCTTGGTCTTGGGAGCCTCTCTTGGGTGCAAGGGCTCCTCTTTCCCTTGATGGGATTAGGTTTTGCATAAGGTATAATCTTGTGTTTTGTTTACATTTGGTTTTGCTTTTTACCTTATTGCATTTCTCTAGTCTACATTGGCACACCCGGTGGGACCCACAAGGTCCGAATCTAACTTGATGTGTGAGTTTTTGTGTGCAAAGACGTGTTTCTACAGGTGTAGCACCATTATACCCTCGCAGTGGTGCCATCACTAGCTCATTTTAGCGCCATCCTCTGTTTTGGCGCCATTTCTACGGAGAAATTTTTTTTTTTTTAACTTCCACTCACATGTCTCTTTTAAAGCATTTTTCTGCTATTTTTGTGTCAAAATGCTCTTAGTTTTTGCAGGAATGTTGATTAAACAAGGGGAGATTATGCCAAATTTTCTCTAGAAGAAAAAACATTTTTCTTTTTGCAAGACGAACGAGTTCAGACACGTTTTGGCGCTATTGTCACCTAGTTCAACGCTATCTTTCTCACTGCAGACTATAAACTAAGGCAAAAACATAGTTTAGCGCTATCCTACCTCTATATTGGCGCTATTGTCTGGATTGGCGCTATTGTCTGGATTGGCGCTATTGTTTGTATTGGCGCTATTTATTGTCTGTATTGGCACTATTGTCTGGATTGGCGCTATCTTACCTCTGTATTGGCGCTATTGTCTGTATTGGCACTATTTAGTGTCTGTATTGGCGCTATTGTCTGAATTAGTGCTATCGTCTGTATTAACGCTATATCACCTCTGTATTAGCGCTATTGTCTGAGACTATTTTTTTTGGGTTCTGTGCAGGGACTGACAGTTTGCTTGCAGGTCACCAATATCATCTTGAGGATACTAACAAGTCTTTTTGCAGGGCTCTTTCATCTTTGTTTAAAACATTTCATTTGCAACTTAAAATGAACCCTTGCATGTTATCTACAAATCAAACATTTCATTTTGGTGCACCTAAAAAGAATCTTTAAGTGCATTAGTGTAAAGAACATTTGATTTTGGTGCAACTAAAATTAATCATTGCTTGCAACAAACAACTTTAGGCACATTTTCAATTTGGGCTTAAAACGAACATTAGCTCTTGTTTGCCGTGTCTTGTGCACTTGCACATTTGTGTTATCCCATAGGGTAGAATCAAAGTATCCTCTCCCCTTGCCTTCAAAAGGATCTTGGGTGAAGAGAAATGGTTCTATTCTATATTTTTTAGGACGTGGGCCTGCCCTTGAGACACATCCATTTGGAGAACTCATTGGCGACCCCAAGCGGTACTTTCATTCGGTCCGCTATATGTAAATTGAGGATAAGGCAAAAGCCAAGTCTAATCAGTATTAGCGCTTACCATTCGGTGCTAGCTTGAAAGGAAGTAGTACCCTTGAGGTATATTAAACTCCTAGTAGAGCTAGTCAAAACCTTAAGTGGTTTATCGGATGCTCGTAAGGTGCCGATCCCCCGGATGTTCCCCCACTACGAACCTTTGTTTTAGTGGCCCAAATCCTTAAGGTTGTACATGCTTGATTGTCACATTTTTTATAAATCAAACCTTTAACCATTGTGTCTTCGTGCTTGATCATTTGTCTACTTGCCAAGAAAAATCAAATTCATCCATCAATCCAACCATTCACATCCTTTAGCGCCATTTCCTCTCTATTTCAGCGCCATTTTCCACCTGTTTTAGCGCCTTCTTCATCCATGTCAAAAAATTAAATTTTCCCATCAAAAACATCAATTTTATAAGCCCATTTTCAAAAAAACTCCGGTCGGGAGGCTGCGCCCCCGAACCCCTGCAGCGGGGGGTCGCGTCCGTCCCCTCGCACCCCCCTCACGTCGAGCTGGGTTTTCCTCCCAACACCGCTACACCATCCCCCCATTTATCAAACCCCACAAGTTGAGCTTATCCAATCCCTTTATTTGAGCTTGATTAAATTCTAATCCACTTCTTCTATAGTCATAATCTATCTTCATCATCCTAATCATTCTTATCCACTTCATCCTAACCACCTATCTTATCCACATCATCATCCAAATCATTCAATCCAATCTTATCCTAATCACTCTCATCACCCTTAATCCAATTCATCAACATCATTCTAATCCCATCTCATCCAAATCAAATCCAATCCAAATCAACATCAATTCCAATCATTATCCAAATCCCCCACATCATTATCAAACTCCAAATCCAAATCAACCTAATCAAAAATCAAGACCTCAATTGATCACCTAATCAAATCAACCCAATCAACCCTCTTGCTTAGGATCATTCGTCTATCTTAAGCATAGAGAACCATTCATCAAATCAAATCAAATCAAATCAAATCATCTTAAGGTCTTGAAATTTTGATTCCCAACACCACAATCATCCATTATCCCCCATCATCCCATATCATCTCCAACAAAATGGATCTTTATGAAACTATACAACAATTACAAAGACGTAGAAAAATCTATGAGAACATGGATCCTAATGCTAAGGAACAATTCAAAAATGCAATTAAAGATATGCCCTTAGCACACCTCATCGTTGGAGAATCCCAATCCCCTATCCAACCTTCATCATATCAACAAACACCCTACACATCATCCCCATCCACATCATATCAATCTTCATTCTTTCAACCTTCATCATACCAACCTACATCTTACATATCCACACCATCAACCTCATATCAACCTTCATCATATCAACCTTTACCCTCATATCATTCACCATCCCCTTACACATCCATGCCATCATACTTATCCAATCAACCAATACCTCCAACTTATCCATCCCCCAACCTTTGTCATGCTAACTTTGATCAAGGGAACACCAATCTCGCACACCTTATATCCAAAATCCAAACCTCATATCAACAACCAAATCCCACATCTCCTAATCCCCATCCACCAACCCTCCCATCACAATATCCCTCCAACCTTATCAACCTTAATCCATCACCTTATGTATCTCCCAATCCACCAATCCCTATCACCCATCCACCATCTAATCCACCATCAAATCCAACACCTATCCTTGAACCTACCCACGAACCATCACTACCTAATCCTATCACCCACCTATCCAATCCCAATCCCATTTCTACACCATCTACCATCATTATCCATCCATTATATTGTTCTTCCACCCATACACTCATGAAGGATGTCATCCATTGGCTATTAGCAAGGAATCAAATACCCTCATGCAATCCAACACCCACCAAACCTCTTGAACAATCCCCTATCATAAGTCAAGAACCATCATGTATCCATGTTCAAGAACACATAAGTCAAGCACCTATCACATCCATCCAACCACCCACCACATCTATCCAAGTCACTCCCACTTCTATCCAAGCACATAAGCTAGGTCAAGAATTAAATCCAAAGCATGTTGACATCTCAACCCCTTCTCCTAATCAAGATCTAACCATCCCATCGAATCCCATCCATGATCCCCTCCCATCCATTGATCAACTTATTGATCTCACACCATCTTTTACTACCCCTTCACCATCCCCCATGAATCCTTCACATCCATCTACCAATCCCATCCAAAATCCATCCCCTTATCTACTTGGAAAAAGCACCTTCATCCGCGGTAAACCCCTTGTAGGGTGTGAACAACTTCCATCCACCCCCTATCTATCTCCAACAAATAATGGACTCGCGTCTTGTTTCCGAAGCAACAAACATCCCATTGCATTTCGCATACTCCAACACATGAACTATCAAGGCAAAGGCTTAGGCATTCACGAACAAGGCATCTTGGAGCCCATCCACACCACATTTCATCCATCCTCGCATGGCCTCGGCTATACATCCCAAGACAAACAACATGAACATGTTGGTACAATCCACCCGCCTTCCAAAATCCATTCATCCAATCCCAAACATGGTGCATCTCATCGCACCCCCAAAACATATGTTGCCATCCCTCCTCCATCATCCTATCATTTGCAAAAGCATGTGACCATCCATCTCCCTCCATCAAATTTACCTCCACTTCTTCCAACTCCAAATATTCCTATTAAATCCACTTTACCGCCCATCCTACCAACTCCTAATATCCCCATCCTCAAATCTCCTCATCCATTTATCCATAAATCCACTTTTTACTCCTCCACCCATAAATCCTCTAAAATCCCCAATCAAGACCAACAAAAGCACACACCTTTCAAACATGAAGCTTCCCCCAAATCCATGGGATTCAAAAATTTGAATGCCTCAACTCATAAAGCATAAAAGCCTAAAGCTATTATCACTTCCAAGCAAAATCAAAAATCCCAAAGGCTATCAAAGCCCACACCATCACAAGAAAAAGCAAAAACAAAAATGGTGTGGGTCCCTAAACAAAAAGCACCAAACTCTAATGAGGCATCTACATCCCAATCTACCCCAAAATCCCAAATATCCCCCTCCCTAGCTAAAAATCCCATAAATCCTAAATCTATTTGGGTCCCTAAAACCCCAAATCGACCATCCAAAAATCCCCCATCCCGATCCCCATTACTCCCAACTCCACATCCAAAATACAAGCTTCCAAATACATCACGGTGTGTGCGACCGTTGGTCTTGGTTCCCCACCACCACTTAACATTCCCACATACCCCCATCTCTCCATCTTTTGTTCACTATCCTACATATCTTCCCCATCACATTCCTATGGTCCATGCTTTTGCATAATCCACATCATAATCCGCATAGTCCACATCATTATCCACATAATCCACATCATAATCCATTATCCACCATCCATTCCATCTTCTCCTATCTACCAACAATCCATGCAATCATCATCCATAATGCTATTCAACATGGTACCATCTTCTCCTTGCTATGGAAACAGACGCTAGAGTCCCCATCCCATCAAAAAATATAAAAAAATATTAAAAAAAAAATCAAAAAATCAAGAAAATAGTAAAGAGAAAAATCCGTCCAATGGTGAAAACCACTCCTTGTGGCGCCTTGGGCAAGTACCTTGATGAAAACCCCTTGTGGGCATCATGCGTAATCCCTTCTCCATCCATTTTGTATCCCTACACTTGGGGGCAAAACCATCTAATCATCCAAATCCATAACATCCTTTTGCATATCCTATCCACTATCCCCTATTTATCTTATCATATTCCTATCTACCATCCCCTATTCACCCTATCATTCCCCATCCATTCTATCCATTATATCCTCCTCCTTAGATCTTGATGAAGACAAGGGGCAAAATATCAACAACATGCTTTGGACACCTCTTGGCATACTCCCTTTGTAAGTATATCCTCTATCCATCTACTACAAAGACCATCCATTCAAACATGAACCCATCATGCAAAATTCTAAGCATTGGGGCATATGATTCCTTGCAACTTAGCCCTTGGAGAAAATCCTCATCCCTATCTTCCATCTATCTAACATGCATCCCTATCACTTGTCCATTCATCTACCACAAATCAATTATCCATCATCCTTTCATCGCCAATCCCCCTATCCAACCCCATCACTTTCACCTCTAGACTTGGTGTTCCCTTGTCATTGATATCTAGCATAAAGGTCATCCACACGAAAGCCAATGCAACCATCTCATAATAAACCATTCCTTTTCCACAATTAGAAAATCCAAAAAAAAAAAAAAAAAAATCAAAAAATCCATAAAATCCCAAAAATATCCATCATGAAATCAACATTGTTCCATCAACATCTCATCATCCAACACATCATTCAATCATTCATCACATCATCACATCTCTCATCATCTCACATCATCATCCCAAATCAGAACTACATATCATCATCACCCGCATCTTAATGTGCCTTGATCCCATGGATACAGGGTATGTAGGCAGTTTGGAATATGAAGGAAGTTTCCAGTACTCAGGTACCTAAGATGCACCCATCTATCCTCAATGAGCTTACACTAGATCCAAGCATCACATCACTTATCAAAGCATCGTCCCTTAATCAAAATCATCAACTATCAAATCAGCATCAACCACAACTTGTCACCATCATATCTTGAGCCAATCTTACATCAACTAATCATGATCCAATCATCAATTGATTCCTACCTTAGGATATGTCTTTCCTACAATAGGCAGAATCTATCCATTCATCATCCATCTTGGCAAGAGATACAATGGTTACTTGTTTGGTTCGTTGGTCTTTTTGTTTTTGATTTTTATCTTTTGTCCTATTCGAAGATCACATCCAAGCTACCTTGATCTCACTATATCATGGTATGTGGCGAGAACATCTAGAATGGGGCATAGTCTTGCTTTCGTATGCTGTGCTTGTGGGTTGGTTTCATTACTCCAAGCTAGTATTCATATCTTGTTGATCATAGGGTCGGTTCTAGCATATTGGTCTCCTTATGCATCTAAGGTTCATCATACCTTTTGTGTACTAAGGACTTATGCTATGAGTCCCCTTCCCTCGTCAGGACAAGGTTGTACTATCTTGGGCATGCATGGGATCATCCCTTTGTCTGTGTGTCTAGTCCATGCAAATGTTGGATAAACATCATCACCCTGGTCTTCTATACCTTGGTGAACATATCCACTTTGCTATATCAAACCTAGGATTGCTCTAAAACATTTTTCAACACAATGATCATCCACCAATCAATCTCCCACCATCATCATCCTTTCATCTCACCACTTATCCTCCAACCACTCCAATCAATCTCTTCCATCCATTTCGAGAGCACAATCGTGTTCTTGCAACCCGCCTATCCTCTCGAGGGGGCATCATCCTTACCAATTATCCCCAAACCTTACCCTATTCTTCTAAGCCAAAATCTTTTTCTATCCAATCTAACTCTATGTTTTTACTTCTTTGAAATGATGTTACTTAGCCGCAACACCATCTCAAAGAGGGGCAAATGTAGACACCTAAAATTGGCTTGCTTCACAGACTAATTTTCCATATCTCTACACCCTCATTATTCCTCCTATTAATTAAATAAATTCATTTTATTTAATTAATTTATCCCTCATTGTCTACCTTGACCATTTACCCATTCCTTGTGATAAATTAATTCATTTAATTTATCACTTTTACCTTACAACATTATCCTCATTTGATTAAATAAATATTCACAATATTTATTTAGTTAAATTCTCATTTTCCCTAATCCTCATTAATTAGATAAATCATACTTATCTAATTAATCTAGCCTACTAATTGACCTACCCTACCCTACCTTAGCCTACCTCATCCTAGACCTAGGTTAATTAAGCTAAACACTCAATTAACCTTGCTTATCCCCTTCTTCCATGCACCTTTGAATAAAAATCAATCTTTTATTCAAAGGGTCAAATCCCCCTTAACCCTCATTTATCACTTTCTTACACATGTAAGAGTACCATCTTCACATCTCCACATAAAAGTGAATTAAAAATTCACTTGTCATGTCCCCTCTTCCCAAAATGAATCTTTTATTCATTTTAATCCTCCACACCTTTCCCCATGTGAATTTAAAATTCACTTTTAATGAGAGCCCTCCAATCCTATTGACCAAGTTTCAACCATTGATCTCCCTCATCCACTCTCCTTGTGACACTTGTCACAAGGCTATGAACCCAATCCTAACCCTAACTCTCATTGATTCCTAGCCCTTGATCTCACCTTTTAATCTTGACCCTCCATCCTCATTCCCAAAACTCTATAAATGAAACCCTCTCCAAGCCATTTGAGAGAGACTCCTTCATGCACAAAACCTCTGCCAAAATCTCTCCACAATCTCCTTATCATGCCACCATAATGCCAAAATCTTGCCTCAATCCCATCTAATCTATCCATCCACTTGTCTCTCATCTATATTTGTGTTGAAAAGCTTTGAGCAATCCACATTAGTCACACTGATCATGGGAACAATCTTGAGGAGCTCTTGGGTGCATCTCCTTCCCGCATGGATTCGTGAGGTTTCAATGAAGGTATAATTGTTTTGTTTATGCATTAGATTAGTTTTAATCTTCATTCTCATCTCACTGATCACAATGATATTCTAATCTATTCCAAAAATGAAGAGGAGCATGCACGGCATCTTCAAATAGTCTTGCAACGATTAAGAGAACACAAATTGTATGCGAAATTCTCAAAGTGCACCTTCTTTCAGAAAGAAGTACAGTATTTGGGGCACATAATATCAGCTGATGGGATATTAGTTGATCCAGCCAAAATAAAAGCTATTATGGAATGGCCTGAACCTACCAATGTGTCAGAGGTATGAAGTTTCATGGGATTGGCAGGGTATTATGGGAAATTTGTGTTGAATTTCTCAAACATTGCTAGCCCAATTACCTCCTTGCAGGGAAAAGGAAAAAGGTTTGTTTGCACGGATGAATGTCAAAAGGCTTTTGACTTGTTAAAAGAAAAATTAACAACCGCTCCAATTCTGAAAGTTTCTGATCCTGAGGGAGAGTTTGAGGTTATCACTGATGCCTTGGGGGAAGGATTGGGAGGTGTGCTTATGCAAGATGGCAGGGTAGTAGCCTATGAGTTAAGGAAGCTGAAAAACTATGAGCAGAACTACGCTCCTCATGACCTAGAGATGGCAACAGTGGTTCACGCCCTTCAGATGTGGCGACATTATTTGTTGGGAAGGACTTTTATTTTAAAATCTGATCATCAAAGTCTTTGCTACATATTTACACAATCTAATCTCAATGCAAGGCAAAGGAGATGGTTGGAATTAATATCAAATTATGACTTTGAAATTTCTTATATCAAAGGCAAGGAAAACTAAGTAGTTGATGCCTTAAGCAAAAGAAGGCACATAGCCTCTATAATCTCCATACATGCTAACTTTAAAGACTTAGTAATGCAAAACTTATTTGGAGATGAGTATTATGAACAAGTGAAACAGGCTCTGCACTTAAACCCTAAGGACCCAAGATATGACGGATTCAATTTTGAATCCAATGGATTGATGAGATTCAAGGGAAGAATCTACGTTCCTGATTCAGTAGAACTTAGAAACCTTGTGTGGAAGGAAGTTCACTGTGCTCCTTACTCTAGACACCCTGGTGTAACAAAGCTATTAGCGGATGTCAAGCCGCTATATTTCTAGAAGGGAATGAAAAGCGATGCTGTAAAATTTGTAGCTAGCTGTTTGGAGTGTTAGAGAGTTAAGGCAGAACACCAACATCCTGCTGGATTGTTATACCCGCATGATATTCTGGAATGGAAATGGCAAGTTGTTAGTATGGATTTTGTCCAGGGGTTACTAATGTCTAAGAGTAGGCATGATGCAATATTGGTTGTTGTGGATAAACTAACCAAGGTCACACATTTCATACCAAGAAATTTGACAGATGGAGCTCATCTTTTGGCTCATAAATTTGTGCAAGAAATTTTTAGATTGCATGGTGTACCTGAAAAGATTATATCTGATAGAGATGCTCGGATAACTTCACGGTTTTGGCAAACCTTATTTTCTACATTAGGGACTAAACTTAATGTGAGTACTGCTTATCACCCCAAAACTGATGGACAAACAGAAAGAGTGAATCAGGTATTAGAAGACCTTTTGAGAATGTATTGCATGGATCAGCAATACAGATGGGAGGAATATCTACCTCTTGTTGAATTTGCCTATAACAACTCCTATCATTATGCCATTAAGATGGTGCCATTTGAAGCATTATATGGAAGGAAATGCAGAACTCCTATAAGCTGGGATAAGCTGGAAGATAGGATAAGCATTAGACCTGAAATGCTTGTTGATATGGAAGAAAAAGTAAAAATGATTAGGAAGAGGTTGGCAAAAGCTAATGACAGGCAAAAGAGTTATGCAGATCACAAACAAGTGCCTAGACACTTCTCTGTTGGCGAGAAAGTGATTTTGCGAGTGAAACCCCAAAAGAGTTCTATAAAATTTGGTAAATCTTTGAAACTGGCTCCTCATTATGTCGGACCTTTTGAAGTTCTTGAGATTATCAATCCAGTTGCCTACAAAGTTGCTCTACCTCCAGCCTTGTCCAAGATGCATAATGTTTTTCATGTTTCGTATTTAAAGAAATATTTTGTAGGTAATAACCACATCCTTAACTAGAATTCCTTACAGATGCAAGAACCTGGGGTGGTTGTGATCGAGCCACTCAAGGTGCTCGAAATGCGTAAACTTCGTTTACGTAATCGAGAAGTTTTGCAATGCAAAATCAGTGGGACCACTATGGCGAGGATAGCACCACTTGGGAAGATTATAAAGACATTTACCAAAGATTTCCTAAACTTTTCAAAGACATTAATGTTGCACTATAAAAAGTTTGCTTTAAGTTTAAATTTTGCTTGATAAACTTAATCATCGGGGATGATGATTTTTAAAGGGGAAGGATATGTTACATCCCTCTTTTTGGAATCGAATATGCTATATACTTTCTTGCAAATTTCAGTATATAATGTGTTATGGACGACATCGAAACTGATGATTTATTATACAAAGTTAGTTATATGAAATTTTAGAATCTATTGATTATGATCAATGTGATGTTGTAGACTAAATGTTCTTTTTGTTAAGAGAAATGATGTTTGGATATAGTATGCTTCAATTTGGAACATAGGTGCTTTGACCACAAAATTGTATGTGAGACTGTTGTTGCAGGAACAGGTGGACCATGATCGACAGGAAGAGAAAGTATCTTTGAGAGAGAGTATAGACTCTGGAAAGTAACCATGGGTGTTTGTTACTAAGAACGCCAAACAGGTAGATAAACCTTGAAGCCATCAATTTAGTCTTGTTTTTTGACTGGGATAGTTTAAGACTAGATGTCGACGTCTGAAGATAAGGTGTAGCACCCTTTTCGTAAGTCGTCATATGGAATTTTGGAATCGACTTGGTTGTCGCAAGTCCACCAAAACGAGTCATCTTATATAGATGATTATTATTATGTTTGTAGGTAAATAGATGAACCTATTTGTGGTGAATTGGTGGATCACGTCTCGTAGTCGAAAGATATGAGAAGTCATTTTGTGCATCAAATGATTTAGAAACCTTGTGATGCGTTACGACAATACGTTGTGATTGCCGTCAAAATGCATTAATCATGTGTTGTGAATTTATTCCCTTTTGTAAATCGACGAAAGTCGAATGTGAAGTTGATTTATGCTATATCTATTTTGTTGTCATTTGGAAGGATATTCGGAAATCATTTAAGTCATAACTTAGTTAGTGGGAGGTATTTTTTCATCAGTTTGCTTGATGTCATCTTCTCGTCGAGTCAAGTGGTTTTCACCCAAGCTCTGTCAGTTGGGACATCATCCTTTGCGAATACGTCTTTTTCTTTTCGAGTTTATGACTTGAGTTGTCTTGGATCAAACCCATACTCTATTATTTTAGTCAGCTTTTGATTCTTTACCTCTTTTCAACCTTGGAGTCACCTTTTGCATTTATTAGATATCACCTTGCGAGAGTTTCACTCCTCTAGTGATGTTAGGTTGCATTCGTCGAAGGTTAGAAGTCTCCATGTGGATGAATGATGAAGTTGCTATGCCACATCATCATTTAGAACCTCCATCTTGTTGTGGCCGCTGCAAATGTGGAGTCGGGTGGCTGCAGTTATGTCAACCCTTGTGCTTAGGCATGTGACGGCCGTGAATTCAATGCAGAGATTCTACTTCTCCGTGGGCGCGTGACGGAGGAGGTTATGCAGTTGTGAAAAAAGTGTAACCGTTGACATAAATGTGGATGCTCCGTCATCGTTGTGGGGGTTGTGGTTGTTGAGAAATGAAAGGAAACCGCAGATAGAGTGGAGTCTCCTTCATAGAGCGGTGTGGGAGTTATGCCGGGGGAGAATTTAGTGGAATGGAGTTGAATGTTGTTTACTCCTTCATCATGGGCACGGGAAGAGAGTAGGGAGGTGGAGTTAGAAATTGAAAGCGAGAGTTAAATGTGGTAGATACTCTATCGACGAGGAGGGAGGATAGTTAGTTGGAGACAGTCGCTGTGTAGAAATAAGAAAAGACGGTAGAGAGGAAGGTGGATTGGAGTCTTTTGGCATTCACTGTGCTCAACTAGCAGACCAGATAGTGTTTTGACAACCTGAGGAGGCACGCCTTGTCAGAGGAGGACGTGGATAGGTGTGCAAAGGGTAGAGAGTCTGTAGAGATCATCAGGAGTTTGAAACTACAGTCAATAAACCCCGTCAACAGGTTCTCCTATCCTCTTTCTTCACGGTCTAAGTCAGTTTTTGTGTCTCTTCATTGCAAAGATAAAGTAATACATTTACAATGAATATAATATGATGACAATGTCTTCTACTACGATTTATGTGTGAGGTTAATCATTATAAATGTATCATTGCTGTCTTATGGTATTTAAAACCTCAAAAATAATATTGTTGCTGTCTGTTTGTATTCGAGAACATGGAAACTAGATCATTGCCTATCATGAATGACACCGTATGATGCTAGAACATAGTTCTCAATGTGCACACATCTATGAATGATTATTGCATGATGCAAAGTGTAAACTACATCCTACAAACGGTTGGCAATGACGTATGTTTAAAGAGTTTCCTTTAAGATTGTATTATCAACTTAAAACTGCCCTTGGTGCACTTGAAATGATAGCTCCATAGTGAGAAAACACATTGCTCCACGTGCATGTTGTGTAGGAGTTTAAAACCTTAGATTTAAAGCATGTTTTGATGTAAATTTTAGTGTGTGTGACAATCGGAGATGTAGTTGTAACCAGCTAGTGTCTTATTCGTCTTATATTTTTAGTTAGAGGTCAACCATGTGTTTGGTCATCTCTAATGTCATAAGAAAGATTCTAAATCCTTTATTATCTTATTTTACGACTCTTATCTCTATGAACCATGTGAAACTATTTGACTTGGAAAGGGGAGTAGGAAGTTAAAGTATTAGTATTGGTCAAAAACCATCATGTTTTTGTAATGAACAAGTAGGGTGGGAAAACTCGCATTTTGAGTCTAGATTACGTTGCATGCGATGATTCTAGTGTCACTATATCTTGTAGACCTTTATGAGTCCAAAACCTTAACTCTGGGATAACTGGAAATTGTTTTAGATACTTGAGTTGTTGTATAAACATGGGAACCGAATAGCCAAGTTTGAAACCACTGAGGAGTGGCGTTATTAAACAATGTTTTTACATGAATATGGGATTATGAAACCATAAACTCAAGATTAGAGTAAACGTTGCGCCATGCGCTATTGCAGGAGAAAATCCTAAAACCTTGAGGTCATCGAGGTCGACATTTGTTTTAACCTTACAAATAGGAAACTGTAGGATTTCGATCAGTTTAAGTCGAGTAGGGTGGGTGAACTAAGTTCATGCATTCTTAGAACGCTATTTAAAAACAAATCCTTTGGCCAAGGTGGTGCACGATCCTCAAGTGCATCGAATGTTCACTGTGACTAGATGGCATTTCTTGTGGAGAGTCGTGCATGACTAGAGGGTATCTATGGATCTGCATGATAATAAGACACGTAAGTTACAACACCAGAGCTCAGATGGCAAACACCGATGGTTATCCTAAGTCTATCCTCTTGAGTAGGGTAGGGCCACTTCTGGTTAGGAAGGAGTGCGAGAGACCAACGGTCTGTGGTTGGAGGTTAAACTCCTTGAAGATACTGTCTCTTCCAAATACTGAGGATTGCCGAGTCTTGAATGTGATGGGTCGACAATCGAGATGCATGTTAATGGTATGTTTCCAATATTTTATTTGTTTCAAGAAAATTTCAAATTGTTAGAGAACAAAATGTTTATTGTATATCATTTCTTTCAGTTTTATGAAAAATGAAATCATGTTTAAGTTAAAGTGAAAAATGTTGTACTTGGTAGTAGATAAGTTCTTTTGTATTTGATTGACTAGTAAAGAAAAAAAAAATTACCTTTGTGAAAACCTAGTTTTTCTAGTTAAATCGGATATGGATGTTACAGAATGTTTTGTGGAAAAGAGGATTCAAACTAAAACAACAACCATGTCATCCCCCTTTTCATATAAAAATTTTTGGTGAACCCATGTTTTGAACTTTTTGGCACGTTGTTGAGTGTTGTTTAATAGATTTGCATTCATCCATTTTATTGCATTCGAAAAATTAAAAAAATTAGAAAATTTGTAAAAATTGGCATATTAGACTTGCATTTTTGTAACATTTGAATTAATTGGCATCTAATTTCAATTAGGTTCTATTATTTATATTAGACCTGATCCAAAATACAGAAATTCATCATTTACAATTCATTTGCATTGCACTTGCATGCTTGATTTGTTAGAAATTGCTTGAAATTTTGCATGAGCTAGGGTTGTAGTCAAAATCTTGTTTAAGATTTTCCTACCTTGTTAAAACACTCATTAGGTTTGATCTCTAAATGTAGTTTTTTATTATAGTGGCCTCCTTGTGAAATTTCATGTCTAGGGCTTGAAAAACTTGCATTTTTCACTAGATTTGGCCTTATCATCTTGCTAGATTTGCACTCCAAGTGTGTTGTAAGGAATTTTATTGCAATAATTGGATTTTATTAGTATTATTATGTTATTTCCCTTCTCAATTTCCTTACAACACCTTTTCTTTTGGGCCTTTGCATTGAAAATTTGTGAAAATTTGCATATTTTTGCACTAGGGTTTGATCTACAGTGGCACTATAGGCATCTTGTAACAGATTTTTTTTCATTAGGTGGATTTTATCACTATTATAAGTCTCTTCTCATCATCATTTTCCTTCCAACACCTGTTTCCCTACTCCTTTGCATTGAGATTTGGTGAAAAATCACATATTTTGGCCTATTTTCACTAGGTTTTGGCTTATCGACTCTCTAGAGTTACTTCAAATGCATGTTGTGAAAGGTATTCTTGAATTAGTGGACTTTTATTAGACATATCATTTTATTTCCCTATTTAAAATCTTTACAACACTTCTTCTTTCATTTATTTGCATGAAGATTTGGTGAAAAGTCACATATTTTGGCCTATTTTCACTAGGTCTTGGCTTATTGACTTTCTAAGTTGCTTCAAAAGCATGTTGTGAAAGATATTATTGCATTATTGGACTGATTTTAGGCATATAATATTTTATCCCTCTTGAAAATCTTTACAACACCTCTTATTTTACTTGTTTGCATTCAGAAAAGTTGAAAATCAAGCATTTTAGAGCATATTTGACATCACTTTTGCATTTTCTTTCTACATAAGTTTTGGAAAATCTTGAAAATCTGATTTGAAACTCCTTTGAAAAATTACAAATGGCTTCTCAATATAATAATAATGCTAGGTTTGTTCCTAGGTCTCAATTGAAAAGAAGAGCCCTTGAGCTTGAAATAACATTCACACCACATGACAAAGAAATGGTAAATATCGAAGGGGCTCTTTATATCACGGTAAAGATAATGGACCAACCTATGTATGGAACACTCATAGATCCTAATTTCATGACAAATGTGGTCACGGAAGATTTCCTCCTCAAACATGAAATGGTACAAGAATCTTATGAACCGTTGAATTTGAGAATTAAAACACACAATGGAGCTTTAATGAAATCGATTGGCAAGATAACTCTAATTGTCTCAGTTTATGATAAAGTTGTTGATCAATCATTTGATATAATCCCTTTATTTGACCTCTTCCATGTAAAACTTGGACATTCTTGGCTTAAATCTATGAATGTTGTTCCTTCTACCATTCACAAATGTATAAAATTTCCTTTGTGTGGAGAGATCTGTACTATTCATTGTAATGACTACCAACCTATGGATAAGGACAAGAACTTTACTCTTGATTATGTTTGGCCGCAACTTGAGATAGATCCTAAGCCACGAAAAGATAGAACTTTCATAGAATACAGAAAATACAAAGAAAAACAACTAGCTCAAGTGGCCAGGTCTCCTTTGCAACAAATAAGAGAAGAACAAGAAGATTATTATGGCTTTGATGAAATTTTTGGCATGAGAAATGTGGATAAGGAAAGGTTCCATAACCCACCTTGTCCACGAAGAGATGGCATTTATGTTGAAGTCTATTCCTTGTCATCCTTACATGGATCGAGAGGCTTTCATCGACAACAAAATATTCCACCAAGACCAATGAGATTTGAACATGGTGCTTCCTCCTCTACTGCGCAAACTATGGAACAACACAACAATGATGAAATAAGAAATAAGACAAGAAGAAATAGACTAGAAAAAAAAGGAGGAGAAGACAAGCTTATGCCCAATGGATCGCAAATGAACAAGAGAACATTCAACCTAACATTGAAACAAATCAAGAAGAGCTTAAGGATGAACAAGTTGAAAACAAAGACAATAGTTGGGCTTTGGTACCTTACACACCACTTTCATCTAGCATTCAAGATTGGGAGGATGATGACCTCCTCGATGATGACTTCTAGCATGGACCTCTCTACAAGTATCTCTAACACTTTATCTCTCGTGTTGAGTTTCCCCCATGATGTGTTTTGTGTTGTTAGGCCTCCTAGGATGACCCTTGATTCTCTTGTAAGGTCAAGGATACTAGGAGATTGCCTCTATTGTGATCTTCTTCTATTTGTATCATCCAGCTTCTATATTGCCTCTCCTTTGATTTCATTGTTATGTGTTGTGTCTTACGGACATAACGTTGTGGTTGGTGAATTGGGGGCACCCTCCTACATGACTGTCCCTAAGGCACTTGTTCTCCTCTCTAATTTGCTGTTTACCTTTCTCTAGTGTTTCCATCTAGCTGGCGGATGATGAAAAACATATTATACTGATGCGGACCTAGTGTCCCTTTCATGAGTGATCAAAAAATGGACCTAGTCCATATATGACGATGAGACCATTGTAACAAATTATTCGATGCTTGGCTAGTGGATTCACTCCATGATTTCTCTATCTTGATGTAGATGTTGATGTTATCTTATCTTGCTAACAACAATACTACTGCTCCACACACTTTATTTATCATGAATATCTCCTTTCTTGGCTTTTTCATGTAGTTGATCATATGCATTATTGTTTATCATGATTATTTGGACACTAACACTTATCTTGTAGGGATGTGTTTGTGGGAACATTCAGTGATCGTAAAGTACATGTCACCTCTGGGGGGCATGGGATTTATGAGAGCTCTTGTTCCCTTGTGTGTTTTCTTCCTACCTTAACGTGCTTGATATCAATATGTGATATCAACCACCTTAAGGTGGTGGCATATATAAGGTAAGTTGTTTTCTTTAGATGATAGTAAAGCATGTTTGAACAATCTAAAAATCAATGACAATCATTTAAGCTCTCAGTGGAGGTGGGATATCAAGCATATCCTTTTATCTTAAGCCCTCATTATGAGGTGGGGATGGTGTATTTCTCTAAGAGATTGCATTATCCTTTCATTTTCAAAAGTCCTCATCGTGAGGTGAGGAGTGGTTCTATGACTAACTCAACCCTTAAGCGTGTTTTCAGTGGTTGTTGTGGTAAAGCCCAATCGTTGATGTGTGCCTATAATGTGGCTAAGATGGTGATGAACTTAGAAATAGTTTCACTCCATCGCTTGTCTGTTGTGTTTTCTCCGTGTCTTTAGTGTATGTGTGTATATGGCATGTTTGTTCTCAAAGTGCAAGACTGGTGGCGATGTGCTCATCTACACTTTGGGATTTGTTTGGTGTGTTTGTTCACAAGGCCCAAGACTGGTGATGAACAACTCCTCTACACCTTGGGATTTTGTTTGGCATGTTTGTTCTCAAAAAGTGCAATACTGGTGGTGAACAACTCCTCTACACTTTTTGGGATTTTGTTTGGCATGTTTATTCTCAAAAAAGTGCAAGATTGGTGGTGAACAGCTCTACACTTTTTGGGATTTGTTTGTTTACTTTCCTTGTACTTGCATTTTGCATTTCATATGGGAAAATCAAAAAGAAAATATTCGCTGCATTCATTGTATTCTCTATGCTTTGTGTGTCTTCAATGTTGTATTCTCCATGTTTTACCTAACTGTAACTATCTTCTCCATGTTTTGTGTGCCTATTATTGTCTTCAATGTTTTTGGCATGTCTTCTCTGTGCTTGGCATCTTTGTTGTGTTTGTTGACCTTATTTTAATGCATGTATTGGCCTTGCATTTAATACACACATTAAAGTGCGGGCTAAAATTCTAAATGTTATGTCAAAAAAATGCACCTTTGGGAGATTTTTCCTTTAAGGTTTAGCTCTCAGGTCTTTAGATTGCATTTACAGCATCTTGCATGTTAATTCAAATTCCTGATGAGAAAACCCTTGGGTCTTGTGACAAATAGGACCTAGGGTTGCTAATTTAATGATGCCAGAACAAAGATAGGGGGGTGGACAAGGGCACTAGCTGTAACATCCAAATCTGACATGACAAGAAGTAACTAAGTTTTCACGATGGTAAAATTTTTTTTTTTTAACAAGGTAATCAAATACATAAAACTCATCTATAATACCTTACAACATTTTTCATTTTATCATAAACATGATTGCATTCTCATAAAGACTGAAAGAAATGATATTCATAATACACTTTGTTTTCTAACAAATGAAATTTTCTTGAAATAACAAATATTGGAAACATACCATTATCATGCATCTCGATTGTCAACCCATCACGTTCAAGACTCGGCAGTTCCTCAATATTGGGAAGAGAAAGTATCTTCAAGGAGCTTAACCTCCAACCATAGACCGTCGGTCTCCTGCACTCCTTCCTAACCGGAAGTGGCCCTACCCTACTCAAGAGGATAGACTTAGGATAACCATCAGTGTTTGCCATCTGAGCTCTGGTGTTGTAACCTACGTGTCTTGTTATCATGCAGATCCCTAGATACCCTCTAGTCATGCACGACCCTCCACAAGAAAATGCCATCCAATTACGGTGAACGTTTGATGTACTTGAGGATAGCACACCACCTTGGCCAAAGGATTTGTATTTAGATAGCGTTCTACAAATGCTTGAACTTGGTTCACCCACCCTACTCGACTTGAACTGGTCGAAATCCTACAGTTTCCATTTGTATAATTTGAACTAATTGACGACCTTGATGACCTCAAGGGTTTAGGATATCCTCCTATTATAGCGCATGGCGCAACATTTACTCTAATCTTGAGTTCAGAGCTTCATAATCCTACTTTCCTATAAAATCATTGTTTAAAGAAAACGTCCACTCCTAAGGGTTTCGTAATTGTTTACACAACATATTCAAGTGTCTAAACCATTTTCCGTTATCC
Organism: Cunninghamia lanceolata; assembly: GCA_027924645.1. NCBI lineage: Eukaryota > Viridiplantae > Streptophyta > Pinopsida > Cupressales > Cupressaceae > Cunninghamia > Cunninghamia lanceolata. The sequence goes on from BSBN01001583.1 coordinate 11,816,313, forward strand.
CAGAATTTAAGGATTCTAGACTCATAAGGTAAAAAATGATACTAGATTCGTTGCATGCCACATAATCTGGATTCAGCATGCGGGTTTTTCACTCTACAGGCTCGTTATAAAACATGACGGTTTTCGACACAATCACATTAATTCCCTACTTCACTTTCCAAGTCAAAATAATTCCACATAAGCTACTGAGGTAAGAATCGCAAAAATAAAACAATGAAAGATTTGGACTCTTCCTTATGATCCTAGAGATGTCCAAACACGTGGTCGACCTCTAACAAAAGATAAAAGACGAAAACGTCTCAAGCTAGTTGCAACTACTACCTCGGCTATCTACACATTTAAGTTTACGCCAAACATGCTTTGAATCTGTGGTTTTAATCTCCCACACATCACGCACGTGGAGCAACATGATTTCTCACAATGCAGGTATTGTTTTAAGTACTCTAGAGTAGTTTAACATTGATAGCTCAGTCTTAAAGAAACTCTTAATATTCTACGTCTTTACCAACGGTTTAAAGTTTGCAGCTCACAATTGCATCATACAGTGATCAGTCTTTGATGAATGCACATTCGAGAGGTATGCTCTAACATCATACGTCGTCAACCATGAGAGTTAATGATCCGTTTTCTAAGTTATTGAGTTCTAACAGACAACTGCAATACTATTTCAAAGGTTTCTATTGCCATAATACAGCAATGATACTTTCATGATGATAAACTTCTCACAGAAACACAGAAAAAGACGTTTTCATCATACTATATTTGTTGTAAGCGTTTTACCTTATTTAGCAAAGAAGAACACAACGAACGTCGAAGCCTCCCTTTAATCCTCACTACCGACCACCACTGATAGTCTCCTTCCGTTATCTCATAGTTGATTTCTATGACAACCCCGACAAACTCCTCTCACTGTCGTTTATATCCTCCTTTTGAAGCCACCACCTCCTCCGCGATGAAGGTTTCAAGTGCCTTTTCAATATACTCTGCCGTATCATTCTTTCTCCAGCTCACGTCAGTCCTTACAAACTCTCCCTTCCTTCGCTAATATCTCCACTCACGTTTTCTCCTACCAACCACAACAGCCACTCCCTAAAACTCCTCCTCCTCTACGCGGTTTTTCCTTCCTCTTCTCAACTGCTTGCCACTACTCCATCCTCTCCTTCACATAGCAACAGACTTTTATTCTTCCGCAGTTACTTTCCTCCTTCCCATTCTCACGATGGCCTAAAACTATATCATCTCTCTGCCGAACACCACGAACCATCACCCCTCCTTTCTCCGCAGCTTTCTCCTTCTCAACCATAACCGACTACTCCCTTCTCCACTCACGTCATGAAGGAATCTCCATTTAAGTTTCTAACTCAAATGTAACTACCACTTTGCATACCTCCCATGCCGCGTAGGTGCAACTCTCTAAAATACTGCGGTTAGTTAAAGATTCTGCCCAATCATCCCCGACGCCTTAGCACTCACCTAGTGACAGGGATTCAAACATAAATGTACGGTTTCTGGCCACTCTAGCACCCATCCCCCTCTCTCTCACGCTAAAGAGAGAGTGGTTTTTAAAACATAAAAAGACCTCCGAAACAAGCCTAAGCCCATGGTGGTTGACATAACTAATATAACCGACTTCAAGACTTAATACGACCATAAGAAAGATTTAATTCCTTCGGTAATGAGGCTTGCCAAGGACATAACAACCCGTCCTTACTAGGACAAAAGGCATCAACCTTCCTAAAACCAACTTAATATTGAATTGAGGAGTTTACGCTTGTCACGGCGACGGTTACGAAATGATTTGAGCTTCGTTGGGGTCGAGAAGGAAGGAGAGGCAAAGACCATTTTACTAAGAAACTCAAAGTCAGATTGATAATAACTCGTAGTCAAAGTTGGAAGAAGAGACTTACTTTTAGACGACGACTAAAATAAATGATTTCACGCTATGGCTACAAATCGACATTCGTCGATCTACCAAAATAGAACAAATTCACGAGTTCAACGCGTTTTACATCAATCACAATGGATTGATCGTAACACAAACAAGTTCCTACAACGTTAAACGCACTAAGCCGACTTCTCGTGATTTTGGACTTCGAGACAAGATTTGCAATTTTGCCACAAGATGACTCAATAAATACTTATAGACGTGAATATTAAACATCTAAAATACGTTGACTTACTATTATGGTCTTACGAGGCCATCGACGTCTCCAAAATTCTACAAGATGACTTCCGACTAGGATGTTATACTTTATCCTTTGATGTCGACATCAAATAAACTACCCAAATTGACAAACAAGACTTACTTGTTGCTTTCCAGGCTTATCTATCTGTTTGGCGATCTCAGTGGCAAACACCTCTGGTTAGTTTCTAGAGTCTATACTCTCTCTCGAAGATACTTTCTCTTCCGTCGAACACTATCCACCTGTTCCTGCATCGACAGACTCGCATGCAATTTTGTGGTCAAAGCATCTATGTTCAAATCAAAACATAATATATCCAAAACATCATTGCATTTATTATAGCGACTTTTAGTCTACAATATCACCTTGATCGTAATCATTAGATTCCACAATTCAATACAACAACTTTGTAAGATAAATCATCAATTTCCGTGTCGTTCACAACACATTAAATTACTAAAATTTGCAAGAAAGTAAATAGTATAATTGTTTTCAAAAAGAGGGATGTGACATATCCTTCCCCTTTAAAAATCATCGTCCCCGATGATTAATTTTATCAAGCAAAAATTTAAACTTAAAACAAACTTTCTATAATGCAACACTAATGTCTTTTAAAAGTTTTGGAAATCTTTGATAAATGTCTTTGTAGTTTTCCCAAGTGGCGCTATCCTCGCCATATTGGTCCCACTGTATTTTGCATTGCAAAACTTCTCGATTACGTAAACGAAGTTTATGCATTTCGAGCACCTTGAGTGGCTTGATCACAACCACCCCGGGTTCTTGCATCTATAAGGCATTCCAGTTAAGGATGTGGTTATTACCTACAAAATATTTCTTTAAATACGAAACATGAAAAACATTATGCATCTTAGACAAGGCTGGAGGTAGAACAACTTTGTAGGCAACCGGATTGATAATCTCAAGAACTTTGAAAGGTCCGACATAACGAGGAGCCAATTTCGAAGATTTACCAAACTTAATAGAACTCTTTTGGGGTTTCACCCGCAACAGCACCTTCTCGCCAACAGAGAAGTGTCTAGGCACTCGTTTGCGATCTGCATAACTTTTTTGCCTGTCATTGGCTTCTGCCAACCTCTTCCTAATCACTTTAACTTTTTCTTCCATATCAGCAAGCATTTCAGGTCCAATGCTTATCCTATCTTCCAGCTTATCCCAGCTTATAGGAGTTCTGCATTTCCTTCCATATAATGCTTCAAATGGCGCCATCTTAATGGCAGAATGATAGGAGTTGTTATAAGCAAATTTGACAAGAGGTAAGTATTCCTCCCATCTGTATTGCTGATCCATGCAATACATTCTCAAAAGGTCTTCCAATACCTGATTCACTCTTTCTGTCTGCCCATCAGTTTCGGGATGATAAGCAGTAATTACATTCAGTTTAGTCCCTAATGCAGAAAATAAGGTTTGCCAAAACCGTGAAGTTATCCGAGCATCTCTATCAAATATTATCTTTTCAGGTACCCCATGCAATCTGAAAAATCTCTTGCACAAATTTTCAAGCCAAAAGATGTGCTCCATCTATCAAGTTTCCCGGTATGAAATGTGCAACCTTGGTTAGTTTATCCACAACAACCAATATTGCATCATGCCTATTCTTAGACATTGGCAACCCCTGGACAAAATCCATACTAATAACTTGCCATTTCCATTCTGGAATCTCATGTGGGTATAACAACCCAACAGGATGTTGGTGTTCTGCCTTCACTCTCTGACACTCCAAACAACTAGCTACAAACTTTGCAGCATCACTTTTCATTCCTTTCCAGAAATATAACTGCTTGACATCAGCTAACAGTTTTGTTACACCAGGGTGCCCAGAGTAAGGAGCACAGTGAACTTCCTTCCACACAAGGTTTCTAAGTTCCTCTAAATCAGGGACATAAATTCTTCCCTTGAATCTCAACAATCCATCGGATTCAAAACTGAATCCGTCATATCTTGGGTCCTTAGGGTTTAGGTGCAGAGCCTATTTCACTTGTTCACAATACTCATCCCCAGATAAGTTTTGCAATACTAAATCTTTAAAGTTAGCATGTATGGAGATTATAGAGGCTATGTGCCTTCTTCTACTTAAGGCATCTGCTACTCGATTTTCCTTGCCCTTGATATAAGAAATTTCAAAGTCATAATCTGATATGAGTTCCAGCCATCTCCTTTGCCTTGCATTGAGATTTGGTTGTGTGAATATGTAGTGAAGGCTTTGATGATCAGATTTTAAAATAAAAGTCCTTCCCAACAAGTAATGTCGCCACATCTGAAGGGCGTGAACCACTGCTGCCATCTCTAGGTCATGAGGAGAGTAGTTCTGCTCATAATTTTTTAGCTTCCTTGACTCATAGGCTACTACTCTGCCATCTTGCATAAGCACACCTCCCAATCCTTCCCCCGAGGCATCTGTGATAACTTCAAACTCTCCCTCAGTATCAGGAACTTTCAGAATTGGAGCGGTTGTTAATTTTTCTTTTAACAAGTCAAAGGCCTTTTGACATTCATCCGTCCAAACAAACCTTTTTCCTTTTCTCTGTAAAGAGGTAATGGGACTAGCAATGCTTGAGAAATTCAACACAAATTTCCTGTAATACCCTGCCAAACCCATGAAACTTCGTACCTCTGACACATTGGTAGGTTCAGGCCATTCCATAATAGCTTTTATTTTGGCCGGATCAACTGATATCCCATCGGCTGATATTATGTGCCCTAAATACTGTACCTCTTTCTGAAAGAAAGTGCACTTGGAGAGTTTCGCATACAGCTTATGCTCCCTTAATCGCTGCAAGACTATTTGAAAATGTCATGCATGCTCCTCTTCATCCTTGGAATAGATCAGAATATCATCAATGAAGACTAGTACAAACTTATCGAGACAATCTCTAAATACGCTATTCATGAGATTCATGAAAACAGCAGGTGCGTTGGTCAATCCAAAAGGTAACACCGTGAACTCATAATGACCATACCTCGTTCTAAAAGTTGTTTTGGGAATGTCTTCATCTTTTAACCTTAACTGATGGTATCCAGATCTCAGATCTATCTTGGAAAAGACCGATGCGCCACGCATTTGGTCAAATAGATCATCAATTCGTGGCAAGGGATACTTGTTCTTTATATTTGCCTTGTTAAGCATCCTATAATCTATACACAGCCTGAGAGTTCCATCTTTCTTTTTGATGAAGATAACCGGGGCTCCCCACGGTGATACACTTGGCCTAATCAAATTCTTAGACAAAAGCTCCTGCAACTGAGCTTTTAATTCCATAAGTTCAGTGGTAGTCATACGATACGGAGCTTTAGAGATTGGCTCCGATCCTGGTTTAATATCTATACCAAAGTCAAATGTTCTCTTCGGAGGCAAGCCAGGTAACTCCTCGGGAAATACATCTCTGAAGTTACACAGAAATGGATATCTTTCCTCAAAAGATTGCTTCTCTGAGGTTTCCTCTACTAGGTCCATCTTAACTGCAAAAAGTTGACACCCCTTTCACCTAGCCCGCTTCAATTGTTTTGAAGATATGGATCTAACCTTTATTTCCCTTTGAATTCCTTGGAGATTTACAGTTTTGCCCATCTCATCCAAACACTCAATGGTTTTATGAAAACAATCTACTTTGGCTCGATGTTTCCACAACCAGCTCATTCCTAGGATGACATCGTAGGACCCTAAAGGTGCTACGTATAAGTTTGCCTCAGTGGTGAAGTTAGAAACCTCAATCCTAGCTTCAAACAAACATTGCTCTACCTGAGCCTTTGAATTATTTGCATACTCTACTGTCCAAGGTTTTGACATAAAGCCAGCTTTTCTAGAAAATTTACTTAGAACTCTAGGTGACACAAAATTTTCTGTTGCACCAGTATCAAATAGAATAGAAACAGGAACTCCAAATAAGGTACCTGTCATCTCAATAGGAGTGATCTGATACTCTGCTTGCCGATTGTCAAGAGCGGCATGAATCCTTTGCTGAAAGGCTTCCTATTGTGAAGGAAGCTCCGTGTTCCTGGGTCTCCCATTCGGCTTCTTGTTGGGGCAACGGTTGGCATAATGATCCCCTCCACAAGAGAAACATCCTCCTATAGGTCCTCACTTCTCAGATGGCCTACTTGCAGAATCACCATTCTTCTTAAAATTTGTATTTCTCTTAAAATCTTCACCCCTGCGCTCATTACCAAATCCTCCTTGATTCTTTCGATTTCCCCTATCAAATCTCCTGTTTCCATATCCCTTGTCGTTTTTCCTTTTAAAAGACTGATCATTGTAGTTCTTGTCAAACTTCTTGCGTTTCTTATCACGGTAAGCGGAGATAGACTTAATCTTCTGCTCCTGTTTTATTGCCTTTTCATAAACTTGATCCATTGTGCTTGGACCATGCACCTCCACTTCACCACCGATCTGAGGGTTGAGTCCCATGATGAACTTTCTGATTCGGAACCTTTCATCCTTTTGGTATTGGGGAACATACTTCAGTAACCTAGTGAATTTTTCTGCATACTCAATCACAGATAGTTCACCTTGCCTGAGGTTTTGGAAGTCCGTTAACTTCTGATCAAAATACAACTGTGGTAACCACCGTTTACGGAATAGTTCCACGAACTCGTCCCATGTCACCTTCAAGGGACTTAGTTCCAACTCCATTGTCTTATTCATCCACCAAGTGAATGCTTCCCCCGACAGCTAATAGGCTCCCCACACGGCTTTAGTAACCTCAGAGTAGTTTCTGATCTCAAAATATTTCTCCATCTCCGTCAACCATGCTTCAGCTGCATCTCCAGTTTTTGTTCCATCGAACTTTGGAGGATTAACCTTCTTCATATCCTTAGATAACTCTAAGGCAAGTTTATCCTTAGTTCTTCTTTGGGCTTCACTGTCATCATGATGTTCACTTGACGTGCCATTTTCCCAATGCTTACTCTTGCTTGTGAAGTGTGAGTTCTCGTTTCCATCCTCTGTGTTACCAGTTTCATCTATTTTCCTCTCTAGTTTGTTCAATCTTTCCTTGGTTTCGGTGAGCATGTTGAGGATCCTATCCAACTTGTCAGTGGAATTTTCCTGAGAGTTATGACCTTCCCGATCCTCCCCCTCGTTAAACCCTGATTGGTCCATGCTAGTTTAGTTTCACACCTGTTTAAACATATACTAATCAGTTTTACGCTTATTACATTAAACACCATCAAAAGAACACAACATTTGATCATATTCATAATTGTTCTCAAACCAAAATTTTGTCTTTATTTATTTTGCAAAATTGTTTCAACATCATTAGAGATAGACAAATCTCATGTTTCTACATAATGTTATCTAGTGGAGTGTAACCTTCAGATTCATTGTCCGACACATAATCACGAGGTGTATACCCCTCAGACTCACTATCAGAAGATATCTCAATAATCTCAGCTCTAGGCACTACACGAGGATCTCTAGTGATCATGGGTATAGTGCTAGGTACAATCTCAGATACACTATCAGGTACACTAACAGGTACTCTATCAGTTACAATCCAGGAGCAACGGTTGATCATGGTTCGAAACGCCATCTCTGCTCCCTCTAGAAGTTCTCTCCTCACTCGCTTAAGTCGTGACATTGCATTGGCTAATGTTTCCACATCATCAAGCCAAATGTCATTCTCGTCATTGGTTTTCTCTATGGTCTTGACCATCGCAAGTCGTTTCTGCTTAGCTTGCAGATAACGCTTCTTACCCGCGAAGGATTTTCTTGCGGTTCTCTTGGTGTATGCCATCCTGGCACAATAAACCAAATCATTAGCTACCCGCATAATGATGATTTCCTAATCAGGTTAGTGGACTCATCAGCCCTAGTACTGAACCTGGTTAGCTCTGATACCATATGTAACATCCAAATCCGACATGACAAGAAGTAACTAAGTTTTCACGATGGTAAAATTTTTTTTTTAACAAGGTAATCAAATACATAAAACTCATCTATAATACCTTACAACATTTTTCATTTTATCATAAACATGATTGCATTCTCATAAAGACTGAAAGAAATGATATTCATAATACACTTTGTTTTCTAACAAATGAAATTTTCTTGAAATAACAAATATTGGAAACATACCATTATCATGCATCTCGATTGTCAACCCATCACGTTCAAGACTCGGCAGTTCCTCAATATTGGGAAGAGAAAGTATCTTCAAGGAGCTTAACCTCCAACCACAGACCGTCGGTCTCCCGCACTCCTTCCTAACCGGAAGTGGCCCTACCCTACTCAAGAGGATAGACTTAGGATAACCATCAGTGTTTGCCATCTGAGCTCTGGTGTTGTAACCTACGTGTCTTGTTATCGTGCAGATCCCTAGATACCCTCTAGTCATGCACGACCCTCCACAAGAAAATGCCATCCAGTTACAGTGAACGTTCGATGTACTTGAGGATAGCACACCACCTTGGCCAAAGGATTTGTATTTAGATAGCGTTCTACAAACGCTTGAACTTGGTTCACCCACCCTACTCGACTTGAACTGGTCGAAATCCTACAGTTTCCATTTGTATAATTTGAACTAATTGACGACCTTGATGACCTCAAGGGTTTAGGATATCCTCCTATTATAGCGCATGGCGCAACATTTACTCTAATCTCGAGTTCAGAGCTTCATAATCCTATTTTCCTATAAAATCATTGTTTAAAGAAAACGTCCACTCCTAAGGGTTTCATAATTGTTTACACAACATATTCAAGTGTCTAAACCATTTTCTGTTATCCCAGAATTCAAGGATTCTAGACTCATAAGGTCTACAAAACGATACTAGATTCGTTGCATGCCACATAATCTGGATTCAGCATGCGGGTTTTTCACTCTACAGGCTCGTTATAAAACATGACGGTTTTCGACACAATCACATTAATTCCCTACTTCACTTTCCAAGTCAAAATAATTCCGCATAAGCTACTGAGGTAAGAATCGCAAAAATAAAACAATGAAAGATTTGGACTCTTCCTTATGATCCTAGAGATGTCCAAACACGTGGTCGACCTCTAACAAAAGATAAAAGACGAAAACGTCTCAAGCTAGTTGCAACTACTACCTCGGCTATCTACACATTTAAGTTTACGCCAAACATGCTTTGAATCTGTAGTTTTAATCTCCCACACATCACGCATGTGGAGCAACATGATTTCTCGCAATGCAGCTATTGTTTTAAGTACTCTAGAGTAGTTTAACGTTGATAGCTCAGTCTTAAAGAAACTCTTAATATTCTACGTCTTTACCGACGGTTTAAAGTTTGCAGCTCACAATTGCATCATGCAGTGATCAGTCTTTGATGAATGCACATTCGAGAGGTATGCTCTAACATCATACGTCGTCAACCATGAGAGTTAATGATCCATTTTCTAAGTTATTGAGTTCTAACAGACAACTGCAATACTATTTCAAAGGTTTCTATTGCCATAATACAGCAATGATACTTTCATGATGATAAACTTCTCACAGAAACACAGAAAAAGATGTTTTCATCATACTATATTTGTTGTAAGCGTTTTACCTTATTTAGCAAAGAAGAACACAACGAACGCCGAAGCCTCCCTTTAATCCTCACTGCCGACCACCACTGATAGTCTCCTCCCGTTATCTCGTAGTTGATTTCTATGACAACCCCGACAGACTCCTCTCACTGCCATTTATATCCTCCTTTTGAAGCCACCACCTCCTCCGCGATGAAGGTTTCAAGTGCCTTTTCAATATAATCTTCCGTATCATTCTTTCTCCAGCTCACGTCAGTCCTTACAAACTCTCCCTTCCTTCGCTAATATCTCCACTCACGTTTTCTCCTACCAACCACAACAGCCACTCCCTAAAACTCCTCCTCCTCTACGCGGTTTTTCCTTCCTCTTCTCAACCGCTTGCCACTACTCCATCCTCTCCTTCACATAGCAACAGACTTTTATTCTTCCGCAGTTACTTTCCTCCTTCCCATTCTCACGACGGCCTAAAACTATATCATCTCTCTGCCGAACACCACGAACCATCACCCCTCCTTTCTCCGCAGCTTTCTCCTTCTCAACCATAACCGACTACTCCCTTCTCCACTCACGTCATGAAGGAATCTCCATTTAAGTTTCTAACTCAAATGTAACTACCACTTTGCATACCTCCCATGCCGCGTAGGTGCAACTCTCTAAAATACTGCGGTTAGTTAAAGATTCTGCCCAATCATCCCCGACGCCTTAGCACTCACCTAGTGACAGGGATTCAAACATAAATGTACGGTTTCTGGCCACTCTAGCACCCATCCCCCTCTCTCTCGCGCTAAAGAGAGAGTGGTTTTTAAAACATAAAAAGACCTCCGAAACAAGCCTAAGCCCATGGTGGTTGACATAACTAATATAACCGACTTCAAGACTTAATACGACCATAAGAAAGATTTAATTCCTTCGGTAATGAGGCTTGCCAAGGACATAACAACCCATCCTTACTAGGACAAAAGGCATCAACCTTCCTAAAACCAACTTAATATTGAATTAAGGAGTTTACGCTTGTCACGGCGACGGTTACGAAATGATTTGAGCTTCGTTGGGGTCGAGAAGGAAGGAGAGGCAAAGACCATTTTACTAAGAAACTCAAAGTCAGATTGATAATAACTCGTAGTCAAAGTTGGAAGAAGAGACTTACTTTTAGACGACGACTAAAATAAATGATTTCACGCTATGGCTACAAATCGACATTCGTCGATCTACCAAAATAGAACAAATTCACGAGTTCGACGCGTTTTACGTCAATCACAACGGATTGATCGTAACGCAAACAAGTTCCTACAATGTTAAACGCACTAAGCCGACTTCTCGCGATTTTTGACTTCGAGACAAGATTTGCAATTTCGCCACAAGATGACTCAATAAATACTTATAGACGTGAATATTAAACATCTAAAATATGTCGACTTACTATTATGGTCTTACGACGCCATCGACGTCTCCAAAATTCTACAAGATGACTTTCAACTAGGATGTTATACTTTATCCTTTGACGTCGACATCAAATAAACTACCCAAACTGACAAACAAGACTTACTTGTTGGTTTCCAGGCTTATCTATCTGTTTGGCTATCTCAGTGGCAAACACCTCTGGTTAGTTTCTAGAGTCTATACTCTCTCTCGAAGATACTTTCTCTTCCGTCGAACACTGTCCACCTGTTCTTGCATCGACAGACTCACATGCAATTTTGTGGTCAAAGCATCTATGTTCAAATCAAAACATAATATATCCAAAACATCATTGCATTTATTATAGCGACTTTTAGTCTACAATATCACCTTGATCGTAATCATTAGATTCCACAATTCAATACAACAACTTTGTAAGATAAATCATCAATTTCCGTGTCGTTCACAACACATTAAATTACTAAAATTTGCAAGAAAGTAAATAGTATAATTGTTTTCAAAAAGAGGGATGTGACACTAGCACCCTATTCTAGCCCTATTTTGGGTTTGTCCTAAATTCAAATGTCAGGTTTGTGATCGTTATTTGGGTCCCGGGCTGACATTATAAGTTTCAATTACAAAATTCTTGGCACGAATCTTAGTAGTTGCATATATAAGCATGTTTGGGTTATCATTTGCAAACTAGAGGATGTTTATGATTGAAAGTTATTGGCATATTTGTGATATTCATTGTGTTGCAAAGCATAGCATTGTTATTGTGTTTTTTTTTGTAGGCTAGATTACATCTTCTCCTCATGGCATTGAAGAGCTTCTTCCTTCCATGAGAACTTCATCATCAAGGTGACATTTATTATGTTTTATCATCATTTTTATTTAGATTTTTGCCTCTATCTCACAAAGATACACACTCTCTCTCTAACAACAGTGTTCAGAAGACTTGAATGTCTCTCTAGGGCTTGATTGAGGCAAGCCTCTAAACACCACAACCCCCTCCCACACTCCTTGTGATTTTAGGTTACATGTATCAGATCTGGAGAAAGTGGAGTTGCAGGGAAGATAAGTGGACATTGAAGATTTAGGATCCAGAAAGAAGTGGACACTGTGCGAGATTTCAAGACAAGGGTGCCATCAACATTGTCCTCCACTATCACATCACCAGAAACTGAAGATACATTAGAGATCAGTGTCAACAGGAGATCAGGAATCCACAAAAAAGTAGTACCTTGGACTAGGGCACCATCACCATTGTCCCTGACATTTCTATTTTCCAAACTGCAAAAAATAGTGAGCTAAGGTTCTCTACCCTTTGTCTAATTCTGGTGGCATTTGTCGTAATTCACAGATTTGATTACTGTTTTGCTTAAATTAGGGTTTCAAGAGCATTAAAGCATTAATTAGCAACATTGTGTTATAACTTCTGAATTTCCTAGCAGAATACCAAGTTGCAACCTAATCTAATAGATGACTCTCCTCTCGATAGGGGAAGCACTCGATTGAAAATCCCTTGGAATGTTTTGTAGAAAGGAGGATTCAAACTAAAACAACAACCTCACCATCCCCCTTTTCATATAAAATAGGTTGCAACTAAAAGAAGATGGATCGAATGATCCTTTGTTGAGAAATAAGTGGATCGAATGATCCTTCATTGAGAAACAGGTGGATCGAATGATCCTTCAAACATTTTTTGAGAGCCTATGGTAAATGATCCATAATCTTGCAACAAATTCACATCAGTTCATATCTCACATCAAGAGCCTATGGTAAATGAACCTGAATCTTGCATCAGATCACATCTCAAATTTGGTTAATGTTCCTAAATACTCATGATACTATCATCTATGGAGTCATCAGTCATAGTTCAACATCAACATCAGTACACAAGCAGCTTCTAGATTCATGCATCTTTTCTCTCTTTTGGAGGATAGTTTTTTCCCACTGGGTTTTTTACCTTACTCCATTTTTTGAGAGATTTCTTTGTAAATGGATACCTCACCAGGACTTGTATCTAGGACCCATCTCTTTTGTGCCCACCTAAGTTGTGCTTAAGGGGGGTGTTAGTGTAGGAATATTAACACTATTACTTATTATTTAATTAAGTAATTATGTGTATATTCCCCACATGGATTTAAGCCACCTTAGGTGGTTAGGTGTCTACCTAGAGAGTCCAATACAACTATCCAAGCTACTTGTCAACACTCTTTTGCTACCACTGCTTGAGTGTTTGAGTCAACTCCTAAAGTGACTCAAACTCTCAACATTATATGTACACCTCTTATGCATTGTTTATGTAATTGCAATTCACAATTGCTTTCACTCCATGTTATAATCAACTATTTCTTAGTAGATTCTATGTTCTAATAGGATCTAATAAGGAAAAAGGCCATGCAAGTTTTGCTTCTGAGTCACAGAAAAATAAGGCTAAAGCTCTTTGTTCTTTTATAGGTCTTGTATTAGGGAGATGGCTTCTTGGTTGTGGAGCTTCTCACCATATGGCTTCTTCACACCATATGGCTTCTTCACAACCCATGTTCTCTTCTTTTGAGCCTTGTGTTATGTCACCTATTTTGATGGGCAACTATACTTACATGAATGTAATTGGGAAGGTATTTGTTCATATTGGGGATGGCACTTTCAATGATGTTTTGTGTGTACCTCATTTGAGAAACAATCTTCTTCCCATTTATTAGATCATCCATGGTGGAACAAGGAAGAATGTGGAATTTACACCTGATTCAATTGTCATTCGAGACTTGGAGAGTGGAGAGATTGTTGCTACTAGGATGGTTGATCATGCATCTCGGTTATACTCTTTTTTAGACTTTGCACCTGATGATGGCTCTGATCCTTTGGTTGTTGACCACACTCCTTATATGTCATTTAATTTTGAGGAGAATTTTGGTTACTTGAACTTGGGTATTCTCACATCCAATCTAGTTCTTGAGCCTTGTATTTCTTCTCCTCCTCCTCCTCTTGTTTCTTTAGAAGTCAGCATTGCAGTGATATAGGAGGCTCACATTGGTCTTCTACAGATAGTTCCTTGGGACACATTGCTATCAGACATCACATCTTTGTTTGTATAGTCCCGCATTGCAAATTTAGGAGACACTATTGATTGCATTCATCTTCTCCTTAATGGAGTTGATTTTTCTTTAGATGTTTTAAGGACACTTTAGACCATCGTTTTCCTTCTTTGTCTACATTTTCTTCTATAGTGACAGTATCTGTCGACATTCATGAGTCAACACATCTGACTCAGTCATCATTCATGTTGACATCCTCTACAGAAGTACTAGCCTCTTCTATGGTACCTGATCCATATCCGTATTTGTCACAGTTTGGTATTGGCTTAGATATTATTGAGCAACATTTGGAGGAGGCATCCTTTTCTTTAGAGGTGATATATTCTTCTTTGGATCCTATTCTATTTCAGTTTTCACTTGGTTCTGGTTTGTCACTTTCATCAGTTAGGCTTGGGACTCCTGATTTGGTTGTGGCATCTTTCAGCATTGACATGGAGACACATGAGTAGGTTTTAGAGATTTCATACATTTTGAGATTTCTTTCCTCATATTCATTTTAGGAATGAGAAGATATTCTGCATACACCTTTGGTTTTGTTTCTTCCCAAGGGGAGGAACATTGTTCGACAATCGTGGACCATCTTCTACATCCAGTTTTGAGCATCAACCATTGGCATAATTGCTTCATTTCAGGGGGTTTCTTCGTCCTTCTCTTTTCTCTCTCTATTCTGGGGGGTGTTTTCTCTCCTTTGTTTTGGGGGTACATCTTTGTACATAGGTACCTCATCAAGCTTTATTTGTTGGGACCCATCTTTTCACCCACCTAATCTATGCTTAAGGGGGGTGTTAGTGTAGGTTTTTTATTCCTTTTCATAATGTTTTTCCTACACATATTATTAAGCTTGCTTAGGTTAATAAAGTGACTTTAATTAGGGGAGTGGGTCATTTGAGGTGTCACTATCCTATGAGGGAGTTGCATTTACTATGTTTAGACTCTTTGGTGGTCTCTCCCTATTGGTCAGTTCTACCACCTCCACCCCTCTCCCTGGTCTATATAAACTCACTACCTAGCTTGTATTTCCATTCCATTCTATTCTATTTTGTGAGAAATCTATTCAGACTATTCTGATATGATCTCTTTGCTTCCTCCATTTTGATCTTTTGTTTGTGCTTGCCTTTAACTTTCTAGATTTTGGGTTTCTATTTCCATTTCAAAATCTAACAGATGCATTATGTGGTTTTTACCCAAAAGGGTTTTCCCCATGTTTATCTTGTGTAATATGTTAAATCTATGCTGGTATAATGCTCATTCTATTTATTTTATATTTTGTTTATAATAATTAGTATCATAAGATCCTAATTTCTAACATGGTATCAGAGCAGGCTAAGCTATACTAATCATTTTTACAAATTATACTAGAAGACATGTACAACTTGATGGGAAACCTCTTTATGCCCAATCGACACATATGCAAGGCCATTTGCACAATACATCTAGTTTTCTGTTTCTATTGTTTTAAAATCAATTTATTAAAAGCAAGTTAAGAAATGATAGTCTTTTTTTTGCAAATGATATTTGTATGAATTTTCATACTAATCTTTTTTTCTAACATACTCATTAAATGGCTACTTCTCTTGCTAAAAGATTTTATCAAGTTTTTTTTGTATTTAACGATTACTAACTCTCAATAACATTCAAGTTAGATATATAAATTTAAGGTCATTATAGGATGTTGTAAATAGATCTTATGTCGTGTTAAGTTGTAAGGTGAAGTGATTATTCATTTTTCCCCTTATCCTTAACTACACTTATTGATATATTGTCACTTTGATTGATACTATAGATTATAATTCTCCTTTCGCAACTAAAAATTTATATCATCAATTCAATTAAATATAACCATTATATACTATTTAAAAATATATATATAATTCATTATAATTTAAATTATTTAAAACCATCATATAAATATCATTAAAACCATAATCATGAAATCCACATCCTTAAGCGAAGATGTACTTCCTTAAGGGAAAGACACATTATTTTATAAAGTTTTAGAGAGAAAGAGAGTCATATCTTTTGGTAAAGGATACCAAAGATAAAAGTTTAAAATTTTTATTTTTCATAGTTTTATTTAAATTTAATAAGATTCGTATCTCTCCTGAAAGAGTTCTTTCCTTCTAAATTGCATCCATTTGGATCTCAAAAAGGAATAAAAGCCTTATAGGTCGATTCATAGGTCATTTCACTTGGAAGTCGATCCTTAGAAAAGACATTGTGAATGCAAGTTGATGCTTCCTTGAGAGTCGACCACATTATATGGGAGTCTTAAAAAGTCACACCATTTATATGGAAGTCATTTCTAATGGAGAAAGTCTTATCGTGGAGAGTCGACAATGTTGGAAAGTATGGGAATAAGATGCCGACAAAGGTTGTGAGTCGGCCTTAACATCCACAAATTGCATTTGCTTAAAAGTTTCTAAAGAGATTTTTTATGAACATATCTTGCAACGATGCCATTCCATTTGTCTTAAATTTTTTTAAAGAGCTTCCGCGGGCCATTTCCTTTTTTTTTTTTTTTTTGGTGGAGCACTTCACATGATTTGTCTATTCTTCCACTTTTTTAATGCATTTCGACCAAAGCACTTACAAATAAAACATTGGACAAAAATTCTCCTGTCATTATAGTGTAATGGATTTCCATTCAAAAATTAAGATAATTTCTAACATGGTATAATTTCTAATCAACCAACTCATTGTGTTAATGCGGAAAGAAATAATTATGACCAAAAGTCACTTATAATTATATGCTACGTCAAACCTTCATGGCCAAACCATCTATGTTTCCATTTAGATCAAGTGGACATTTGTTGTATTATAGTCTTTATTGCGGTCATATTCAATATTTATTGTTTATACATATTTTATTCTAACACTTGCTGAAATTAGTTCATATAGTCTATAGTATTTTGTAGTACAATCTTTGGTTCCTGTACTGCTTAGACAAGATTTTTTTTCGTACTTCAGACTAGTTATATTGTATAGCTTATATTACTACATTTCAATAAAGTTACTCCCAATTTGCAATTTTTTTTTTTTTTAAATTGAACTTTTTTTCCTTCGCTTTTGTTTTATTTTAATTATAGATTTGATGACATTAAAAAAGACTAATTTATATTGGCTCCAAATAATAACTATTTCTCATACAATGTGGCATTTTTTCACATCAAATAGAACCTCTAATTTGAAGAGGATAATATGATAAGGCATAATAATAACTAATCCTCCATAGGGATAAAGATGTCAGGGCTAATAGCACTTTCTATACTCTTTCAAAACCTATGCACATTGCATAAAAACAATGTGTCTCACAAGGACATATTTGTTATGGTCATAATATCAATGACTTAAGCCACGCTTTTGGTCCATGTGATGATCATATCATAATTAAAGAAGTAAGTTTACGAGTGGATCCTCTAGTCATGCATGATCATTAATTCATCTTATGACCATAAAACAAGTAGTATTGACCCAAGTCTTCAAGTAAACAATATTTACAAACCCTATTGTGAATGTCTCTAGAGATTCCCTTGTTGTCTAATTACAACAATAAAATTGTTGCATCATACATAATACATGTAAAAATAATTGCATATATGATATTGTCCAAAGAAATGAGGAGAGAATGACCACCAAATTGTGTAGCCACCTACCTCATCAACTTGCTTGGTATGTGCAAGTTGGACATTCATCAAAAGATGTGTTACAAGTAACACTAAAAAACATAACTTTGTTATTGTTTCTGTTATAACCCTAAAGGGTGTATTGTCTTGGATGTTAAAGAGAATCATTACCTCTAAAGTAAGAGATAACATATAATTTGCATTCAAAAACCTTATCACATGTCTAGATAACTACCTTGTATCTAAAATAAGTTGATAAGAACCTTGAATGAGTTTTACATGGCTATTGATAACTTATATTACAACCAACATAACCAAGAAGCACAAATATTGCAAGATAAAAGGTATGTACAAATGGATAAAGAGATCCAAGGGGATGACATATTGATAAAGCAGGTGATTTTCACAACCATATAAGGAGGTTATCATTACTCTCCAAGACTTCTCATTCTTAGTATATTAAAATTGACAAATAGTCCACATTTAATTCCTTCTTGAAAAGTTATGGATGTATGGATAAGAGTTCATAAAAGGTATTTTACATTGTACATACATTATTATCACCTTTTTTCTATTACATTTATTTGGAATAATGAATTTGATATTATTAAGGCCTAGACAAATGGACATTTTAATATCATTTGGTAATGCCAAAACTATTAGTTGCACATTTGTTTAGTGTAAAATTATTTACATATTCTTCATATCCACCAAAAGAGTTATTTTTTCATGCATCTAACATTTTATTAAACTTCATATCCTTTAAAATTTATGGTTATAAAAGCACCTACTTGTAATGGGTGGTTATCACCCTTATACACTGTCTGGGGAGTAAGCCTAGAAAGGATAGCTCACTCGTTTCTTTAAATTTTTATGGATCATTACTATATGTTTAATGACTTTATTTTCCTTGTAGAAACATGGAAAATTGTACATACTTATACTTAAAAAAATCCCATATGATCTCCATAATAAGATTGTTAGATTATTTTTAAGTATAGTCATAGCATATTATATGTTGATTTATTTAATTATGGGCTTTTATTAGTTCTACACCAAAAATAAATTTTATCCATGATTATTATATTACTAACTATGTTGGTAAACTTATTGATAGGACATATACCTCAATCTATGTCTTTAATGGTACAACTACTATCTCATGGATGCAGTAATATTTAAACAACTATCTTCTATAGCTCATTAATCAAAAGTTGACTACAAAGTCACTACAAAAGAATAAATGTGCTTAGGAGATTATTGGAAATGTTTTCTATCTGGGTGCTATTATAGGTCCCACTTTATTATATGATAAATCTATTTACTCTTACTCGAAGACTCATTATTCCAAGAATAAAGCACATTTGAAGTTCATGGGCACTGCCTTCAAAGGAAATTCCTTCCAGCCTAATATTATTCTTCAGTTCTACAAGATTGATTATCAGATGGCAGATATACTATGTTAAGAAGATTTGGGCTAGGCTCCCAGTAATCATAAAAAATAATTATATATGCAATATAGCATCAAACCTCTGTGCAGTACCAAATTATTCAGATTCAAATCATATCTTGACCATCAAGGGGGAGTGTGCATGCCAGTAGCACCTCTAGATGTAAGACCTAAGGCATTTTAACGCCTTAGGATGTAAGGAGTTTCCATTGAGGGGGAAAGAGTATGTCTAACAATTGCAACTCTATGTAAGACCTAAAAGGCAAAAAGTAAGACATCTAGGCATTATATATGGTTAACTCCTTGAATTATATGTAAGCCCTATGGGCATATTAAAAAAAATGTTCTCTTTGTAAATATTCCACTCATAAAAGCATTGTATCATGTAAGACCTATAGGCAATATGTAATGAATCTGGAGGAGGGTTGTTTGAGGAGTTTCAGGCTCCAACAGAAACATTATAAGACCTTGCATCATTTTTTAAAACACGGGATTATAAATTATGACAAGATGACTATCATGTAGTCTAGAATACATGCTCTTCATTTTGGATTATATTTGTATCCTTATTTGTCACTATCAAAGAAGAACTACATTACTGGGGTACTTCATTTTTTCTTTTATAGGAATTGACATGTGATGCTCCCTACTAACATTAAGGGGGAGTGTTAGAGCATAATGTTACTAAGGGCCATACCCTTATAACATTTATATAATGTTCTAATATAAGGTTATAAAACCTTATCTTATAAAGCATATACCATTTAAATAATTAAAAATCTAATAACTATTAGATTATTAATTAATTACAAATGGTTGCTTTGGATGGGTGTGACTAATAACCCTTTAGGTATTATGCCACCCCTTCTTTATTTAAGGAGTTTCTCTCTCATTTGAGAGTGTTAGAATTTGGAGTTTTATAGTGAATTATATCACTATGCACATAAGGTATTATTGTCCATGTGGAAGTATGTAGATGAGTCTATCCCAAGCTTTAGTCTATTCTTTAATAAACTATATTTTGTAAGTGTTTTAATAAAATGATGCATTATGGGGTTTTTTATTTGAAAGGGTTTTCCCCATGTATATCTTGTGTAATGTGTTAAATCTATGCTTGTATAATGTTTATTCTATTTATTTTACATTTTGTTTATATAATGATTAGCATCCTAAGATCCTAATTTCTAACAAGCCATGAGAGAGAGTTGATTCTCTGATAATCATGTGGGTTGTCCTCCAACGAAGATGAAGCTAGGTAGAAGGTGTGTAGACTTCTTCCACTAAGGGAAAGTGGGCAGAAGAGGTCATGGAGAGGTACATCTTTCAAAATCTTGTTGGGTAAAGGATAGTTGTGAGGGTTTTGTTTAGGGAGGACCTATAATTGTAGAGTGTTGGCTCTAAATGTTCGTGTGTGTAGATTGAGAGTATGCCACAATTGTTTGGCAAAATGTCTTGGAGACAAGGAGAGTGTTTGATGATAAAGAAGGAATATTTGAAGCCACAGAAAGAGAAACAAGAACCCATCTAAAGGAGTGATTTGTTCCTAATTGCTTGCAAGTCTGGTGGAAAATGTTGCAAGGTGAAGATAGACATCGGTAGCAGAGATAATTTGGTTGCATTGGAAATGGTTGAGAAACTGAACTTGAAGAGGATGAAGCACCCTAGGCCATACTACATTCCTTGGTTGGAAGGAGGTCATCAAATTCAGCTAAGTGAAAAAGAATTGTAAATTCTCACATTGGAAGATACAAGGATGAAATTGTATGTGACATAGTACCCATGGATGTTTGTCATGTTTTATTGGGTCAAACTTGGCTTTGGGATAGGGAAGCTGTACATAATGGCAACAATAACACATATAGCATCATCAAGGATGGGAAGGAATATGTTTTGAATCTATTGTGAGATAAACAAGAGGAAGTGGCAAATGAAATTGCAGTAGTATGCCATAATGAATGTATGAATGAAGAGATCCATATCAAAGTTGCAATGGGTGAGAAAGAGAGAGAAAATTGAAGGAATGGCTGAAAACACTTTGGAGGATGAAGAGAAGAAAGAAAAGATTGTAGTAGAGATGAAGAATGAAGAAGAAGAAGAGGAGATCCTTTTGCAAAAGGATCAACAGGAAAGAGAAGAGATTGCAACCGAGGTTGCAAAGGATGAGAAGAAGTGTTGTGGCCCTTTGATAGAAGGGGCATGGAAGGAGAAGTGTGTGGGAATAGCCCATACAATCCCAAAAGAAAACAAATAAGAAACAAAATGAAGCAAGGAGAGAAAAAAATGGAAGAAGAAAGAGTATTTAGCTGTAGCATGTCTTTTTGAAGAGGCAAAGCATGGAGTTGTGATAGAGAATTATCCATGGAATCTTGACAAAGAATGTTTGGGGTCCAGTGATGTGAAAAAGAGGCAATTCACAAAGAATTGAGAAGAGTAGAGGTATTAGAGATTGCAGCAGCATGACATGAGGAAGGCATGGAGAAAGAGAGAAAAAGAAGAGGAAATTGCAGCAGAGGCATGTCTTTTGAAAGACATGGATGAAGAAATTGGAATTGATGTAGTAGTAGTAGCTATGCATCCTTTAGAGGATAAGAAGATAGAGGAAGGAAGTAATGAGATCGTAGTTAAGCATGAAGAGCAAAAAGTTGTAGTAGATGATGTGGTGGAAAATAAAGAAGATAAGGAATTGGATGCTATGATAGAACTTGAAAAAATGCAATAGATGGAGAATCTAAGATGATAGAGTTAGAAGGCCCTAGATTTGACAAGCAAGTGAGAATAGAGGAGAATGATCTTTTGTGGAAATAAGAGATGAAGAAAATTGACAGGTTGGAGCTGAATAGTGCAATGAAAAATGAAGGAAAAGAAGTTGGAGCAGTGAAAGGAAATGAGATAAAACTTGAGCATTTTTCTTGTCTAATTTATTTGAGATGATGAATGCAATGGAGGATATAGAGCAAGAAGAAGGTAGATAAATGGAAGACTTCAATTTCCATGTAGATTTGTGTGAGGATGTTGCAGATTTAGTTGTTGTTGAGGAGCATGAATTGCTTGAGGAAGAAATTGAGAAGATAGAGAAGTTGTTCTGATTGAGTGAAAATTTGAAGGAGAATGAAGGTACAACAATAGACATGGTGAAAGAGGTTGTTGTAATAGCAGAGTCTATGGAGGTAAGTTTTAATTTTCTTGAATTATGTGATGAGGGAGTTGATGTGAATCTTCATGTTGCTAAAATAAATAAGAAGTTGCAAGTAGATGGAAAGAAGAGTATAGTAGCAAGTTGCTATGTAGATGTGTATAATTTTCATATAAAAGTTGTAGAGGATGCTACAGGTGAGACTTGGTGGAGGTGGTCGGTTTGTGGTGGGTCAAAACCCATGAAAGAGGAGCAAAGTGGTGAGATTATTTGGTTGAGGAGGTTGGATAATGGTGGGGTGGGTCCCACGAAGGAGGAGAGGAGAGGAGAAAGTCTTTAGAGGAGGATGCTTCATGGTGGACATGAGTCCACGAGAGGAGGAAGAGAGTGAAAAATTGTTGGATGAGGATGACACTTGTTCTGATGAGATACTGGGAAAGAAGGAATAAAAATAATATGATTCACATGTTTCAGTAATGGAGTTTGTTGTAGATTTCTTGCAATTTGAAAGAATGGTTCTACCATTCAACTCCACCTTTGTGAGCCTATGCTCACAAACTTCATACCTGGGGTGTCTAATGTAGGAGCATCCAGGTGGACTGGCAATCAACATCAACAAAAAAAAAAAATTAGTTTGTTGTTCTTCTAGTTTTGGTTTATTTTAGGGTTTCATATGGCCTCTATCAGCTTTGGGAAAACTACACGCTTTCAGAATTGCAAGAATTGAGTTTTCGTCAGGTGGCAATTTCGACACACAGTGTGTTGATTTCATGAAAACAATTGTTTTAGGAGATCCTAGAGGTTTGGCCATAAATTATTTGATAGGTGTGTTCTTGAATACGTTTTACCAAATGTACAAAAAGAATTGAGTGCATATCTTTCACCATTTGGAAGATTTGAATTCTAGAAGTTTACACTAGCAGTTTTACAAAAAGTTTAATATCTCATGATTCTTGAAGGTTGAAGTGAAATCCTTTTGTCTGGGGCCTTGAGAAATCATTTTGAGTGTACTCACAATTGTTTGGGTGAAATGGAGGACTTTGAGTTTTTCACCTACCGACACCTGATTTCACACTCCGGTGTAGTGACAAAGCATAATTTCCTCCCAAAGTCAGTTGTGCAAATTCTAAAGTATTAAAAGATCATTAGAGGCACTATAATTGCAAAGTAAAATAATCAATGATTCCAAGAGTCATGGAGGGGCGACATAGAAGATATAGCACCAATCAAAGGCTGATTTTTATATGTTCTAAACAAAAAATTATGCTACAGGTTCCTGGATTAAAATAAAGACAAATTTAAGACACCTTGTGATGAGAATGAAGCATCCAATGCCTCTTCTAAAGGCATATTAAACAAAAAATTAAAGAGACTCCATAGAGGCGCCAAAGAGAAGGTGAAGCGCTAGGCTGTAACATTTAAAAAAATTGCAGAAATAAAAGAGGCAGAGAGAGCGCCTGTTTGAGGGGGGGATCTACAACAAACAAAACAAGAAAATTTTTCAAAGGAAAAAGGCAGAGAGGGGACATGATAAATGGAGGAGATGCATGTTTGAAGGCATAAGCAAATTAGAGGAATTTCAATGCCTTTTACAGTAGCTAAAACTAGTAGAAGAAATAAGGAATGAAGTGCCTATTTTGGTCTTGTATTGTAGAAGGTAAAAGCCCAAAATGGAGGCACCTGATATGAAGAGAGGAATGAGTAATAGCTGACAAGAGTAAGACAATCAGCCAAAGGAAGAAAATATAGAGGTGCAGGCCAGAGAGTTTAAAGAATTCGTTATGGAGGAATAGTGGAATGTTGGGCTACCTTGTAGAAAGAGAGATAATGTGCAGCTAGGGATAAGCTGGGGAAGGTCATTTAAGGCCATGTTTTGTAATTTTGGTCACAAATGTATGTTGTTTTGATTTGAATTAATAAAATTCATTTTTTTATTGCAATCTTTGTATTGTTTTTGGGGTAGAGTGTTTCTTGTAAGTGTTGTGAATTCATTTTTGGCAAAGAGGGAGTCCCTCTTGCATCAATAATGACATTTTATAATTGTTAAAATCCAATATTTTGCTAGAATAAATATATCTTAATCTAACCAAAATTTACGTTTTGATCATTATCAAGAATAAATAGTCAATATGCATTATATTTATGAGAGGGTGAGAATCGACAAAATCAAAACTTCCCTAGCCATATAAAACTATTTAATTATGCATGTTGTAGATGAACAATATTATTTTCTCAACATAAGCTTCTCGGCTCATCTTTACTTGGATATAAGTAAACATTATTTGTTATCTCTGACATGAAATTTTTTTTAACCTTCTATTATGATATATTATCTTTGACAAATGAATAAAGGATGCATGACTAGATTATGATCTAGTTAGTTGCTTGGATGCATATTGAAATTCATTGTTTACAAAAACTTCATGCACAATCTTTATTTCAATAGTAATCTTAAATGGAGAGACAAGATTATTAAACTAGATAACTAATTTATTGTTTTCTTATATTTTGCAATCACTAGAGGCTTGAGAGAGCAACTTAGTGAAAATAAAACACATACATTGTGAGTTTTGCACACTATCCTTGCAACTCTTGGCAAGGACCTAGTTGTAGAGGAACTCTTATTATTGATATACAAAATGTAAACTTTATAATTCTTTTATTTCAAGAATTTCTTAAACCAATAAACTGATGCTTTTGGATATCGTTTTAAATTGTTCTTATAATCTACGTAATGAAGACCAAATCGAACTGTATAGCCATTTACCCACTCAAAGTTGTCTAACAAAGACCATGCAAAGTAACCTTGTATGTTGGATCCAGCGCTGTTATTCAACCATCACAATGTTTTAGTATATAGTACTAAAAAAATAAAAAATAAAAACTTTAAATTTATTAATATTACCTTATTGCTTGTTGAACAAATGATAAATGCTTTGAGTGATAGTTGATTCGCCAAGTATCATTAAGAGCTTGTGTCAATGGGATTGCATCATCATTTTTTTCATCAATACCTATAAAATTAAAATATAAGTATCATTAAAAACTTGTATCAATGGTAATGTATCATCACTTTTTCATCAATACCAATACAATTTAAATATATTAAAATTTTATTAAATTAAAAAGCTAATAACTTATATAGGAAAATGTATAAAAAAAAAAATTTAACTAATAAAATTAAATTTTTATAACAATAAAAAAATTAAAAAAATACTAATAGCACCAATAAATTTTATCGCACTACTGTATACGGATAGCCAAATTTTAAGGGGACTGTCCAAGGTAAATAGTTAGCATCATTAAAATTTGCTTTTGTTAATACAAATTAAATCCATAAAATGTTTACCATTCTCTGTGATGAAAATCAGAGGATTGTCATATCTCTGTTTTATGTACTTCAACAGCTCTCCTATTCCACGCGGATACACGTAAAGCCAACTCGATCCTGCCTGTTGTCCCCAATTAAAAATTAAACGTTGGCCACAGAACATTTTGGATTTGAACTCGTAATGTAAATAAATATTACCAGTGAAATCCAGAAACATTCAAAATCCAACAATATGAATTGTGGAAATCTAATATCTTTAATTTCTTTTTTTTAAAGAGTTCTTAAAAATTTTGTGAGCCTTACCACTGGTCCGATGAGCATACCATTTCTCTGAGCTGAGAACATTTTCACAGCAACCCATGCGAGGAGTTATGTTCAATTTTTCTAAAACATTGCCAGAATAAATCAGTTCATATGCTTAATAAAAAAGAAATCAAAGATGTTTACCTGTTTGATTAGTTCGAGAGTCCAATGAATAACTTGTGTTATTGGGATTGGGTGGTGTTGAAACATCAGCAGCGTAGAAGCTTGTGTAATAATTTAAGCCTAGAAAATCAAATGAAGATTTCACCATAGCAGATTGATGGGCAGTAAATTTGGGTAAACGCTCGCCAACAAGCTGTCTCATTGTGGAGGGGTATTTGCCTTCTGCAATTGGATCCATAAACCTGTAATTTTGCACTGCCAGTCAATTTCATATGAATGGACATTTAAAATGAACATTAGTGGACCGTTTTCAAAAATGTTTGCTTGTGGTTGTTCTTAAACATCACTCATTTCAACCGTCAAGGTTAATTTAGGGGAAAAAAAAAAGATAAATATTGTTTATCTTTATTTTTGTTGTGAAATGAGTATAAAATTACTATTGATTATTTGAACATTGAAATGGATGATGTTTAAGTAGAATGCTTGCTTACCAACCAAACATAAAATCTATGGCCCTTTGGACGGCTTTCTGGTCAGAGTGTGAATTTGAATACGGAAGGAACCAGTCAGTCACTATTGTAATTCCAATCAATCCCTTCTGCACAGCCTACAAATAAAAATGACAGATTGACATGTGAACAGTTCAAAAAGAAGTGTTTTTCTATTTAACTGTGCGTATTTCTATAGACTGTGGAAAGCTCATGCCTACTAATGCGAACAATTATATGTAGAATAGAAAAAAAATTGGGAAAGAAAGGTGGGTCACCTGATACTTGCTCTTGTATACATGCACAGCAGCTGCATGAGAAAGAAGAAGATTATGTCCCACAATATATGGCTCTGTTGCAGAATTTCCTTTGCTTGAACTTCCATTAGAAGAGGAATGGCGGCCGGGTGCAAATGTCCCACTGTCATATCCTCCGGAAGCGTAGGACCAAGGTTCGTTTAATGTAATCCAGTGCTTCACTCGATCACCAAACTCTTGAAAGCACAGTTCGCTGTAAGCTTCAAAATCTTTCCTGCATATATCAGATTACAGGTCTCCTTATGCATGGAAAATGGTTATGCATGGAAAATGGGATGATAGGATGATATTTAAGTAGAGTTGGAAATGGGTAATCATGAAATTAATGGATATATTATATGGGTAAAACTTAAACAACAGGCATTTAAAATCTTCTAGACTCGTCCATTTGTGTTGACTGTATGAAGAAACAGTATAGTCGAAGAGGTCAACAGAGATACATTTTGCAGTTCACAATGGAAGGTCTAAATTTTAGAGAATGAAAAATTTGATAAACGGTCAGCCTTCAGCACGTCAACGTGCTAGCTGTATACTGGAGCTACTAAATAGTGCATTAAGGATTTAATAGTTTGGAAGGGTTAGATAATAGATACACAATATTCTTGCTGAGAAAGCCTCCATAGTTATCCTCCAGAGCTTGCGGAAGGTCCCAATGAAACAGTGTCACGAAAGGCTTGATATCTACAAACGAGAGTTGGTTATAACTTGAAAAGTATCACAGCCATTTCTACATCCATACTAGCAAACAATATACATCTTACCATGTTTTAAGAGTTCATTAATGAGATTGTTGTAGTAGGCCACTCCAACTTTGTTAATTCCACCTTTGACCGAGCCATCTGTCTCCCAGAAAAAGTCAATTTAAAAGAGGCACTGCTGAATACTAGCTATTTTGTTTACGAAAAAACAAATGTGGCTCACATGGTAATATCCGTGACCAAGAAATAGAAAACCTATATGCATCCATGCCCATATCCTTCATCAGTTTCACATCCTCCTGTAAATTACACAATCCCTCTTTAATGTTGTTCAACATGCAAACAGTAAATGCATTCAGATGCCAAAAAGTGGAAAAAATTAGGTTCATGATCTTTCATGGATCAGAAAAATATATGATTTGAATTAAATGTTGTAAGTAGCACACCTTATAGCGATGGTATTCATCCACAGCAACATCCCCATTACTCCCATCAGCGATTGTTCCTACACATAATTTCATTTACCCTGGTAAATAAAATATATACATCAATCCCAGTCGACAATTAATCTTTATGAACTATATGGTATGTGTTAATTTTTTAACGACCATTCTACAATTTGTATTTTTTTACTGAGCTATTAAATATTGGAAGAGTTTAACCAGTCAGGGCATTGTAAAACAGTAGCTGGTCGAAATCAATGGACAAAACAAGTTTTCGACAAATCAATTGACTATTATAGAGATAGAAAATTTTGAAAAACAGTCAACACACAACATACTGGGTGGGGCTAAAACTAGCCCTCTATATTGTTTCTCATCAGAGCAAATCAATAGATAGAAATGGAAGATCTAGATAAATATCTAGAAAAAAATGCAGTGCAGAAATAAAAATAAACATAGTGAAAAGAAATAAATCTTACAAAATAGAACAACCCAGATTTACATGGAAACCTGGTTATGTCTTAGGAAAAATCACGGGCAAAGGTCTCACAATAATTTTATTATCTCAGGAACAAATTCGCTTTTACAACAATCCGCAATATTCATCAAGCTCGACTAACTGAAAACCAAAAAGCCCTCTAAGTTGACAAATCCATTTCGAAAAATACAATCCGCAATATTAATCAATACTGTTATAAAAAACTGACTTCACATACTAACAAAATATATGTATAAAAAAGTGAAAGTTAACCTGGGATATGGGAGAAAGTATCCCAAATGCTTGGGCCTCTTCCTCCTTCCCGAGCAGCTCCTTCATACTGATATGCAGCAGAGGCTGTACCAAATATAAAACCAGGAGGAAACCCACTCCTATTCAGTACTTTTATTTCTTCCTGAGCCACTACAAGAAAGACCCACCACATACAAATCACAGCACAGGCTTTCCATCCCTTTATGCTCTGCATTATAGTAAACTGCTACACTTTCTGATCCAATACAAAGTAATGCAGTTATGCCATGAAGATGCATAGATAGGTTCTTTAAATACTAAAAACGAGGCTCCTCTGCTAGAACTCAAATTTGACCGTCAAGCGTTTGTTCTATTCATAATAGAATTGTACTAAAAAACGGTGCCCCTTTGCCAGAATTTAAATTTCACCGTCAAGTGTTTGTTCTACAGGTATTAGAAATATGATTGTCTGTAAGTTTCATATATGATTAGTCTGTAAGTTGCAAATGGGAACAACAAAGTATATGCATTTTAAATTAAATTTATGCCATTTGAACAGTAATATTAATTTTAAATAGATTTTGTAAATGTCAGACATGTGCCTGTCCCGTAGACTGTGTTAGTCTTAAACTTTGAAAATTCTCACAAACGTGGATGCATACAAACGTGGATCAAGAGAGATTCGATTATGACCGTTTGCATTATCAAACGCTCAAGTCCAACCTTATCGTTTTGCATTGTACGAGTCTCTAAATTTCTAATCCTAGCAAGATAAGATTTTATATTTCTGAGTAAGACATGAGTAAGACATAGGACATCATGTTGATTATCTGAACGAGAGTGTGGAAATCATTACAGTAATCGTTTTAGACTAAGTAAAAGTGAAAATAACTATATGTGAAGTTGAAAGGTTTTGAATGAATCCACCAGGGATCAAGTTTTGCTGAGTGTAAGACCCCCAACACCATAAGGGATGAACCCTAGTGGATCGTGCCTATACCACTCAGTCATTGGTTCATAGCCAAAGAGGTTCAGCCTAAGGCTCGTGCTCCAATCAAGTAGCAAAAACAAATTTGAGGGGAAATATCTTTTTTTTAAGTTTGTAAGAAAAAAATTGAAAAAAAATGAAATAATCATAAGTTAGTTTTAAAAAGTTTTATTATAGGTGAAAAATAGAACAGTGGGGAAAGTTAAAAATAGTTTTATTATAGGTGAAAAATAGAACAGTGGGGAATTGGGTCTTAAATTAAGGTGTCACATGTTGAAAATAAAATCACTAACTAATCAAATTAAAGTTAAACTTATGGCATTTCAAAGTAAAAATGCTAGCAACCTCACACAAACTTTAGATGTCTTCAATTCAAAGATAACTTTCAATATCTTAGAAGTTAGTCTAAATTTGAGGTACAACATATTAAAATGAGTCCTATTATTGAAGAACGAGTTCTAAATGATCTTGTTAGTCTTTTTCACCAGTTTCAAAGTAAAAGTGCTAGCAACCTAACACAAACTTTAGATGACTTCAATTCAAAGATAACTGTCAATATCTTAGAAGTTTGTCTAAATTTGAGGTACACCATATTAAAATGAGTCCTATTATTGAAGAATGAGTGCTATATGAGCTTGTTAGTCTTTTTCACCAATTTCAAAGTAAAAGTGCTAGAAATGTAATACAAACTTTAAATGTCTTCAATTCAAAGATAACTTTCATTATCTTAAAAGTTAATCTTGTAAACACCTAAAATTCACCTTACTTCCCAACTTAATTATTAATTTTCTATACTTTCACATTAATTAAATAATGCCTAATTATTTAATTAATCCTTTCATTTTTCTAATGTTAATTAAATCTCTTCCAACATTAACTAAATAAATCAAATATTTATTTAATTAATAAATCTACATCTAATCTTCTTCTTGATTTCTTTCAATTTCTAACTCATGTGTATCTAATTAATTAATGTAATTAGATAATCTTATCAATTATCTTCTCATATCTCATCTTATCTTCTTGATTTCTTTCCATTTCTAACTCATGTGTATCTAATTAATTAAATTAATTAGATAATATTATCAATTATTCTCTCATATCTCATCTTATCTTTTTCTTGATTATTTTTTTTAAATAAAAAATCAAATCCTTCTCTACTTTCAAATCTTATCTTCTTCTTGATTTATTTCATCCTCACATAATCAAATAAAGAAAAAAATTAAATTTTAATCTGTCCATCTTAAAAAATCTATAAATAAAGCCTTCTCTAAACCAAATGGAGGACTTTCATTTATGCAAACTTATGTTGTCGAGTTGAACTTCCATCGACGTGATTGCAATCAAGGTTATGATTTAGTCTTTTGAGCAATCCACATATCAATACACCAAGGAATAGACATCATTGTGTGGTAACATTTATTATTGTTTTCTTTAAATTTGATTATTGTGCACTTCGATTATTTCTTGAGTTATGTAGGAATAGGAATAGGATCACTATGTTTCTTGTTTACATTCCAATTTCTAGCACACACAAGTCTAAATTTGAGGTACAACATATTAAAATGAGTCCTATTATTGAAGAATGAGTTCTACATGAGCTTGTTAGTCTTTTTCACCAATTTCAAAGTAAAAGTGCTAGCAATGTAATACAAACTTTAAATGCCTTCAATTCAAAGATAACTTTCAATATCTTAGAAGTTAGTCTAAATTTGAGGTACAACATATTAAAATGAGTGCTATTATTGATTAATGAGTTCTATATGAGTTTGTTAGTCATTTTCACTATCATATCTTATTTCTTTTTTTTTTTTGAGTTGTTTTGTGATATATGTTGTTATTATGTGTTGAAGCAATCATTCATTGTTGAGTTGTTCATAATTAATTTTAGTGCCTAACTTCTCTTTAGTGTTATCTACCATGTCAAGTGATTTATGTTTCAATTCACCTATATCTAAGCTTTGATGTACTCTCAACTTTTTGGCTTCTTCAACTAATTTTTTTTTTTTAAAATTTATAACCCAATTTAAAAATTTTAATCACCTATCAAAAAGCAATCCAATCTAAATTTAAGATACCATATGTAAAAAAGATGTGCAGGCAAGTCAATCCAAAATTAAGTCATTGTGTATTAGAAATAAAACTACTCATAAGCTAACTCAAAATTCAAATCTTACCACTCTGAAAATCAACCTTCTTAAGTCTATGAAGAAATGAACCAAAAATAATCTTAAAAAAATGGTTTTTTGTTTTAAGGTGGAAATAGAAGTAGAAGTGTAACTAGTGCGTCTTTGTTATGAGGCCCTTTACCTCAAATGTCTATAGGTGACTCATCAACATCCATAGTGGAACAATTTGTAGCTATCACTACTTGTCATTCTATATTTTCTTCCCTTGTGTATCTAGTTGAAAGAGAAAATTACTTAGGCCAAGGTCTCAAAAAAATTATCTTGTCATGGAGAGGGTTTAGGGGATGAGCCAACCAATTCCAATGCAATGGGTGAGGTTGTTGATAACTGAGAGGGGGGGGGTGAATCAGTTATCCTAATTATTTCCCTTATTGAACTTTCCTTTTAATTGAAGCAGCATAAAATCAAACACAAAACATTAACCATGAAAACACATGACACTGTATTTTTGACGTGGAAACCCTGTTAAGGGAGAAAACCACGGGGTGATTAACCCAAGAATTATTCTCTGTTAGAAGAATAGGAAATTACAAAAATGGCACTTGCCAATTAGGGCTCACTGCCCGAGCACACTGCTCACAAGAGGCTCACTGCCTACAAGAAGACACACTGTCTTACAAAGTGATAAGAATCACAGTCTTGAACTGATTGGAAGCATCTGCATATGCTGGAGTTCAGTTCCGGTTAGGTTCAGTATACTGATCTGCTGCACTTCATCTTTCCTCTGTTCTTTAGTCTGCTATCCTTTCACATACCGGATCTTTCTTGCTACTTCTGCTCTACTCTGGACTTGTTCGCATATCCTCTCACACATTTCACACACTTTACAACTAAATCCATCCTCTATATATATCCGCACAAGTAATTTCATCACCTTTCTAGTCGGCATCCGGAACAGTCTAGTTTCTTACAAACTTAGTTCTGTCGGCTGAATCCTTGCTCACCAAGCAATGCGGATCAAGCATATACTTGTAGATATCATCAATTATGTCGGCCAAACATGATTCATGCCTCCGCAACCTTTATCATCATCTGTAACACATCCGGAAAGTAGTCTGATACTCTGTCAGTCAGTTCTTCCTCTGTTTTCACTGTCTCTCAGGAATCCGGTACTCAACTATTCATATCTTTTTCCTTGTCCAACTCCGGAGGCTAAATCCTTGGAATATACCACTCAAGATAGTCCTCTTGACTTCCCCAGATCCGCACTGCACCAAGACACTTCCTCTGAGAGATCCGGACCAATCTGTCGGACCTTGCCACATGCTCTGTTCTTGTTCACCGGACCACAACAATCTTCAATCTGACTTCCGGTAGAGACATATCATGACTTGCGGATATGTGGGATGACCTTTGTTGCCATCAATGACAACAACCATGAATCCATATAGTGTCTCTTGCCAACAATCTCCCCCTTTGGCATTGATGGCAACACTTAGTGAAAAATGACTAAGTGTTTACACTATGCTCCCCCTTTGCTGATGCTCTGTCTTTATATACAATTTCTGGAACTCCCCCTGAGTTGGATTCCTCATTTTTCACTGCTCCTCACTCCCCCTTTGACATCAATGGCAAAGGGTAGGGTCCGCACACCAAAATTTTCAAAAATTTTCTATATATAGTCGCATATTTACATACTCACATATACTGCAGAATGTCTGCAAAGGATGTCTGCAGTTGAACCATTTCAGTAGCCCAACTTAGCTTCATTCTGTCCAAGATTGAAATGTGACCACTCAACAAAAATGCAAAAGCTTCTGCCCGCCTGAGATCTGTCGGATCTTTTGTATGGGCGGTGGTCTGGGCATCACTGATGGCCTCATGCATAGTTTCCAACTTAGGGACTATAATCCTTCTAAGTTCTCCCATCCGGTTGGTAATGTTCTTCCTCTCCTTCTCAAGATTCTTTATTTCATTCAAGACTGCAATAGTCTGACATTCTTGATTTATTATAGAGGAAGAGAGAGGATCAAAACTTTGAGATAAGCTTTGAAGCTTGTCCTGTTCCTCTTTTATTTTCTTGTCAATTGCTGCTGTTGCCTTTGACCAAGATATACAAAATTTGTAGATGTCACCGCCATCCGTAAGAGCATTTTCTAAGCTCTTTATTCCAATGCTTACAATCTTCCTATCCTTAGAGATTAATTCTAATATTTCAGAAAATCTCTTATCCAAAAATTCCTTCCGGACCTTTTCTTCAGCTGATTTTTCTAGAGAATTAAAATGTGTATCAATACTGCTGACTAAGGTTTTTAAATTACCGGAAGTGGAGGCTGTCGGATCTATCTGGATTGATGGCATGATCTTTACAAGTACTCCGGAAGCAGCCTCTATCAACTCACAGTCTTCCATATGAGACTTCAGGAGCTTTTCATTTGCCTTGGCATTTGCAAATGAAGCTATCTTCATTGTTTGTACCGGAGAGAGAGAGTCAAAATCAAATGGACCTTTTAGAAGCTCCGGTTCATCAATCTCTAGAGTTTCTTTGCTCAAAAATTGTTGAACAGTTTGTGCAGTGTCTCTTGCCGGAGACAGATGTTTCTTTTCTTCTGCAGTCTTAGAACTGTCAACCTCTTTGTCTGTCACCACTGCTTCCTTCTCCTGCAATTGCTCTTCTTCTTTGGATCCGGAGACTGTAGGGGAAACCGGAGGAGAGATGCTTGCTTGTTCATGGGCCACTTCTTCTGGAGCAGAGGGTCCCAAGTCCTCACTTGTCTGTTCAGGGCTCACTTCTTCCGGAACAGAAGATTCCAAATCAGCAGCTGTTTCTGCACCTAAGTCCTCTACAACAGGAAGATTGAACCTTTTGAAGGCCTTCCGGAGGATCTCTTCTGTCTCTTGTGCCACTTTGTCAGTCTCACCAAGCATGAGCTGATTCATCCTGGCTTTACTTCTGAACTCATCTCTGCAGTCCTTGAAGATCATGTTCATTGTCTTGGGATCAATTTGAGGATATAGCTGAATAGCTATCTGCTCCCGGATCTCAAGATCTTTGGCATGAGCATTATTCTTTCTTACTTCCATTTCCTTCTCTAGGCTTTTAGGAATGAGAGATATGATCTCAATGAAAGCCTTATTGTATGTGTTCAGATATTTAACTGTGGCTTCCTGCAGAGTCTTTTGGTCTGCCTCACTGAAGTCATCATAGGATTCAGTCATTGGTTGAAGGTTTCCATCCACCGTGACCGACTTGATTATGCTCTCTAGTGACAGAGTGGGCTTTTCAACAGTTACCTCTGCCATTTCATCCTTGTCTTGGCCTGTGGAGGGCTTACCGGATCCTTTCTTCTTCTGTTTCTTTACTTCTCTTACTTCCTCATCTGATTCTGTTTCTTCTTCATCCTTTTGGCTTTCATAAGCCCTTGATGCTTTTGTCTTGGATCTTTTACCGGATGCCTGGACTTCCGGTTTTGAGCTTTTGGTTGTGGAAGGTGCAGATCTCTTTGATGATCTGGTCCGGGTGGGGGTTTCAACCGGAGCACTTTCTTTGCTTTTCTCTTCTTCCTCAGCCTTTCTCCTCTTTTCCCGGCTGGCATCAAGTGCCTCTTTTGAGATGCCTAGGCCTTGAGCAATGTGCTCCACTTCTTTTCTCACTTTTCTCTTAATCTCAGGTTCCCTGAGTTCTACATGTAATTTCACACTCAGCTCCTCAAAGGTTCCAAACCTTTCTGCCTTAGGATCTTTGGGCTGACTTAGCATGTGTTGAACATGCAGCTCTACTATCTGTTCATCAACTTCATACCCCATGGGCATGATCCAGACAGTCCTTGGCTCCACTGCCTCCATTAGGCACTGATCAGTGTCAACCATAAAGCATACTGAGTCCTTGTATTTCTCAATGAGAGACTGGGGAATTCTCTCTCTTGCTTGCATCATGCTCTGAAAGTTTTTGAAGTATCCCCATAGAGCTGTATTTCTCGCTTTTGCATCCCCAAGTCCATGCAAATAGTCTCTTATCTGGACTGCAACAGGTTTGTCATTCTGCCATACCCATCCATTTGTTCCAGGTAGCTCATTCATGAAGTAAAAGAATAGACATACAATGAGAGTACCATACTTAAAGGAGTTCTTCTTGTCTTTCTTGATTTTCTGTACATTTTCCATTAATTGGCTTAGTAGTAGTTCACAAAGATCATAATCTGCATTCTTTCTTAGCATTTCATATGCTGTGTATATTGCAGTTCCGGATACAGAATTCTCCCTGCTGGAGTGATAGATCTTGTATCCTATTATCATTGATGCATATTTGATATCCGGATCCGAAATATCTTCAATGGTCATTGCCCTCTTATCATATTTTGATCCGGTGGCCTCAGTTACAACGTTGTTCTTGACAGATTTGAGGATAGGTACCCCCCCGGAAGAGTATAGACCAGTTACTGCTCTAATTGCTTCTTTTGTGATCTTACAGGGTCTATCTAGCCAAAGGAAGTTGTCATGCATCCTGCTCAGTACATACCGGACCCATTCATCTTCTTCAAAGCTAGGGAAATGAATGAATTGGTCAAATTGTTTCTTCTGGATACCCTTATACTCTGGTTTGAGCTCAAAAGCATTGTCTATCAGTTGCTTGTGATAGAGGTCTCTTAATTTGAATTCCCCAAATTCCTCAATGTTTGCGTGTATGTAAACCCTAATATCTTCAGTATGTAAGACTCCGTGGGGGACACTAGAGAAGGCTCCTAGTGGATCTACCTCCAATGATTTGTAGGGATGTTTCTTGAATGAGGGGCGAGGTCTATCAGAGATCTTAACTATGTTTGGAGTAGCCATTCTTCAAAGATTTGCAGTGAGGCAATGAAAACGAAGAATACCTTATGCGCCTTCGGTTTGCACGGAGTGGTTGGATTGATTTCTTTATGCAATAGCTTCGGCAGGAGATCCTTGGTGTGCTTGATGAACCTTGTTGCAGAGCTCCACTATTCGCTTCTTCTCAAGTGTAGAATGAGCAGATAACTTTTGAGAAATCCCTTATATTGCTCCGCAAACCCTAATATCTGTCTGCAATAAATGCTTCACCTGCATTATTCCGGTTTACCATGTCTGGACAGCTTGGAGTATCCCGGATTAGTCCTGATCACTGAATATCATCCGGATCTTTAAATCATGAATAAATCTAGGTAACATATTACAAGAACATCCCAAACACTCTGTCCAATCCGCAAGACAAGATCGTGCACTTCCGGATCTCTCCGGACCTTTTTGTAATCCTTTATCATACCGGAGCACCTCCCTGAACAGGTCTAACTTAATCGAACACAGCTTCTTCATAACTCTATGCGGACCTCTGAAAACTTGACTGAAGCATCTCAGGACTTATATCTACAAACCCTTTAATCCGCATCTTGTGCCACATCCGGCACAACTTGTTTGGCTGGGGGAACAGAATCTTCCTTGAGTCTCCCCCTGAGCCTGAGCTCACTTTTTAATTTCCGGAAGAAATATCAGCACCAGAATCTGGTGCGGATCCAACCTCTACATTCTCTGAGCTTTTCTTCACCCAAATCTTGCTCATCTGATTCCTAACTTCATCCGCATTCATCTTTTGTTTACCCTTGTCTTGATTCTGATCATACACCGGACCTCTTTTGTCCTGATTCTTGTTTCTGCAGACTTTAGCATTATGACCGGTCCTATTGCAGATTTGGCAAATAACATTTCTTTGCATATTTAACTGATATCCCCTTGATCTGCATTGATTAGCCATATGACCTACTCTATTGCATGTAAAGCATCTACCTTTGAATGATTTGTTTACTTGCATAATTCTGCATTCATGGGATTTGTGTCCATACCTTTTGCAGTTGAAGCACTGTCCGGAGAAGGATGAATTAATCTGATTTATTCTCATTCTGCACTGATTAGCTTTGTGACCAAAATGGTTGCAGCTGTGGCAGTATCCATTGAAGGATGGATATTTTTGAGCATTTGGCTGTCTTACCGGAGGTCTTCTAGGCCTGCTCCTTGGATTTTTTGATCCAAGATTCCTCTGACCGGATCCGGAGCTTTCTCCTTTCTCATATCCCAAACCATACTTGTCATCAGTCCTCTTTTGACTTCCAAGAAGAACTTCAAGTTGAGCAAAACTTATCTTGAAT
Organism: Cunninghamia lanceolata; assembly: GCA_027924645.1. Lineage (NCBI taxonomy): Eukaryota > Viridiplantae > Streptophyta > Pinopsida > Cupressales > Cupressaceae > Cunninghamia > Cunninghamia lanceolata. Next base: position 11,854,410 of record BSBN01001583.1, read on the forward strand.
TTCTCTTTATATTCATTTGCTGTTTGAAGATCTCTTTTGAGAGAGGTAATTTGATCCTCAAGTTTTTCTTCATTATCTTTGGCATCTTCAAGATCAGATTCAAGATGTCTGATAATCCTGTCCATCTGGTGGCATTCTTCTGATTTTTCCTTAAGAGATTGTCTTAGATTGTCTTCAGCCTTTCTTTTTTCTTCAATCTCTTGAGTGAACTTTATAGTTCCTGATTCCATTTCATGTCTTAACATAATGACTTCTTTTGATAACTTTTCACATAACTTGGTTTGCTCAGTCAATTCTTCATTTGTATTGCTTTCTTCACTTTGTCTTGCCAACTGTTGGAGCAGCTCCTTTCTCTTTTTCATAGAGAGACTTAATTTGTCTTTTAATTCCCTCATGAATTCATCAGCCTGTTTGAGTCTTTCTCTTAATTCACTGACTTCAGAATTTGACTGTTCAAGATCCTCAAGGGCAGTCTTGAGTTGCTCCTTTAAACCATATGCATCCATTTGAAATCCCAGATCTTCCTCAAGCTGTTAGGCTCTATTAGGAGGAACTTGGCTCTGATACCAATTGTTGATAACTGAGAGGGGGGGGGTGAATCAGTTATCCTAATTATTTCCCTTATTGAACTTTCCTTTTAATTGAAGCAGCATAAAATCAAACACAAAACATTAACCATGAAAACACATGACACTGTATTTTTGACGTGGAAACCCTGTTAAGGGAGAAAACCATGGGGTGATTAACCCAAGAATTATTCTCTGTTAGAAGAATAGGAAATTACAAAAATGGCACTTGCCAATTAGGGCTCACTGCCCGAGCACACTGCTCACAAGAGGCTCACTGCCTACAAGAAGACACACTGTCTTACAAAGTGATAAGAATCACAGTCTTGAACTGATTGGAAGCATCTGCATATGCTGGAGTTCAGTTCCGGTTAGGTTCAGTATACTGATCTGCTGCACTTCATCTTTCCTCTGTTCTTTAGTCTGCTATCCTTTCACATACCGGATCTTTCTTGCTACTTCTGCTCTACTCTGGACTTGTTCGCATATCCTCTCACACATTTCACACACTTTACAACTAAATCCATCCTCTATATATATCCGCACAAGTAATTTCATCACCTTTCTAGTCGGCATCCGGAACAGTCTAGTTTCTTACAAACTTAGTTCTGTCGGCTGAATCCTTGCTCACCAAGCAATGCGGATCAAGCATATACTTGTAGATATCATCAATTATGTCGGCCAAACATGATTCATGCCTCCGCAACCTTTATCATCATCTGTAACACATCCGGAAAGTAGTCTGATACTCTGTCAGTCAGTTCTTCCTCTGTTTTCACTGTCTCTCAGGAATCCGGTACTCAACTATTCATATCTTTTTCCTTGTCCAACTCCGGAGGCTAAATCCTTGGAATATACCACTCAAGATAGTCCTCTTGACTTCCCCAGATCCGCACTGCACCAAGACACTTCCTCTGAGAGATCCGGACCAATCTGTCGGACCTTGCCACATGCTCTGTTCTTGTTCACCGGACCACAACAATCTTCAATCTGACTTCCGGTAGAGACATATCATGACTTGCGGATATGTGGGATGACCTTTGTTGCCATCAATGACAACAACCATGAATCCATATAGTGTCTCTTGCCAACAGAGGTAGAGGAGGAGAACAATATATAGACCATACTTGGATTCTTGTAGACCATGATATATTATGTGGAACCTTGATTAAAATGAAATTTTATTATTTCAATTTTTAATTAATTAGGTTACTGAAAGGGAAAGAGAACCCAACATGCACCATACAACATCCTATATTTTTCTTAAACAAATATTTAATAGCTTGATGCAAACACATGTACTACTATGACCTTAAAGAGAAAACAGACATAGTTGATTTCCCATCACATTAACCCTTAGAGGAAAGATAATGTAGCTTATAGATCTAAGAAAATTTCAGTAGCATAACGGCATGTAAATTAACACTTTAAGAACATGAAAGAAGAAGAAATTAGACAGAAGAGAAGAAACACCAATATACGTGGGGAAAACCCTTTCGGGTAAAAAACCCCACACTCCAAAGCATTGAACCAATGTATTAATATGCAACAACAATGTTACAATACACTTGCAAGATCAAAGCCTTAACATGGAGATTTACATCTTGCTTCTCTGGAGGAAAACTGACAACATAAACTTGCAGTAAAATATCCTTGTAATAATTATTGTCACAAAGATTTACACCTAGTGTTGAAGGCTTTTAGGGCTCCAACAATCTAGTTAAACATTGAGATGACCTCCAGGTGTGGGACCCTACAGGGAGGCTGGATCTCCAGAAAGAGGTTGGTTCCTTTTTTGAATGAGAGATTCAACCAACCTAAGACTAAACCTAATCTATCCACCAGTTATGAAAAGAGGAAGAGGGAGTAAGACTTAAATTAAAAGGAGGTGATACACCAGGTTTGAATAAAGAACATTCACAGAGCTAAGATGCACAAATAAAGAAATACAACTGATAAACTTACATAGATCATGAAGATTTTAACAGAGGTAAAGAATGGATTGTCGAGAATTAAACATTCACAAACAATAGCCAATTCTATGACTACACAGAGTTAAAAAGCATGAAAAATTAAAACACCATATGTATTGATCAAGAGGCACAGTTACAACAAAGGAAAGTTCAGTTTGGAATACAGAAGCGTCAGACTAACTATTTTCCAACCTTTTTTACATCTTACATTCATGCATATATAGCATTTGATTCTAAATGACCTAATTAGATTACAATAAATTGCCCCATGGGCTCTGTCTGAAGAAATCTCTGCCTGAAGGGATGTCTATCTACAAAAATTAATTGCAAAAAATATCTGAAAGAGGGGAAGCTAAGAATATAGGGTCTTATTGATGGTAGATGGGACAAAACCCCTGATCAAAGCCTTTACAACACTTTAAAATCCAAACCCCTTGATTCCGTGCTTTATTGACTTTGAAAACCTTCAAAATTCAACCCATGAATGCCTCTGCCAATTGAACCTATACATTTCCCAACCCTTAGGATGCCTGATAGTCTTCCTTCAAATATCAATCGTGGATGAGATTGCCTTTAGGTCAGATCAACGATCGTTATGCATTCCACCACCAATCATTACCTTTTAAAATTTCTTTATCTTTCCTTTTGTCTGATGTGGACACGTGGTACAATTTCGTGGTCAGGTAGTAGCAAGTGAGTCATTTTTCATTTGGCTCCGTGGAAGCACACTAAGCCCTCCATGTGGTTCCCCATTACAAGCTTACTTCTGGCGCCAACTTACCAAGGCCTTGGCTACCCTGCAAAAGGAAGTGACATCATCTTAGGTAGGTAGCGGGCTAGCAGGATACTACCACATGGCATCATGGTTAAGGTGCCAAGGGAACAATGAGCATGATTAGTCAGCGAGTCAGGGACTTATGGAACTTTCAAATTATAAGTTAGGGGTTTGGAAGTTCAGAAATTTGGAGAACTCTCGACCTCGTGACAACAAAGGCTTCTTTTAACAAAGACAAAGGCCAAGGATGCAAAGGTTTAGATGCTGGTCAGGAATTTGGGTAGTTCGCAAACTTTTGAACCTGCCGACTTAGGTTCTAAAACTTGAAGACTCCCCAACAACAAAGGAAAATAAAAGGCTTAGGGCTGGTGATTTCATGATAAAAGGGCTTCAAGTAATAACTTAAGTGATTGAGCATCGAGAATAGGTAGTTAATGATGAATTAGATCAAAGGTAAAATCTAACTGTGAAACCTTAGGGTTTAAGAAAAAAATAAGGGAAACCATAAGAGGTTTGAGGAGGGTTTTAACAATTCAGCCTATGTACCAGAGAACGAAAACACCAGAATTAAGGATTCTTTAGACTATTTAGCTAGGAGTGCAAAATAGTATAACATTTTGGTGACTTCTCATGGGTGTCTACCTACCAGACAAATAGAAACCAGTAGCCTTAAGCATTCGTTGGGCATAGAGTCAAGTTTGGAACATGTTGGAAAAATTGAAACCTACCTCAAAACAAGACCGCAAAAGGGAAGAAGGTCTACATTCTCTTAATGACAATGTAGCATGTGCAAGGCACTTAGGGAAAGGAAACCTAAAATAGAAATGAACTAAAACAATATATACAAGACCTCATACCAACCTTAATGGTAAGGTTTGAGATGGACCCCATTCACTGAGATCAATAGAACTTCGCCATCCATCCTTGAAAGAATGAAAGCATTTGCTTGCTTGGTGCTGATGATGACATAAGGCCCACTCCAAAGTGCATTAAACTTGGTGTGGCCTCCTGCTTTGGATCATTCAGTGTCCCATTTTAGGACAAGATCACCCTCTTTGAAGGTTTGGACCCTAGCCTTCAGATCAAAATATTTCTTGGTATGCATATGATGTTCTTCTAATGTGATCATGGTTAACTGTCTTTTCTCTTCTAATTTAGTCAATTCAGCCATTTTGACAAACCTTGCATCTTCTCCTTCCAACTCCAATTGATGTAATGGCCCTCTTGTATGTGATCCTATCAACCCAAAGAGATAATCTAATCTTATGGTGCCATTGCCTCTAGTTTGTCTCCATGGTCCTCTTTCGAATCCTGATCAGGTTCTTATTGGTGGGCTCAACCTGCCCATTACCTTGAGGGTAATAATTGGATGAAGTCTTTAAGAACACATTGTACTTGAGAGCCCAATCAGCAATCCTAAAACCAGTGAATGCTTTTGCATTATCAGAAATAATAGTATATGAGGAGCTCCAAACCTTGCCATGATTTCTTTTGAGAAATCCATGATAGATGATTTAGTGGCCTCCTTGAGTGGGACTGCTTCTGTAAAAGCCCTCAAACCATCACAAAAGTAAAATGAAGTAAATAATCCACTTAAATACAACATCATAAGAAATGAAAGTAAAATGATGTAATTAATCCGTAAAAGATAAAAAGGTGTAATTAATTCGATTAATTACAATAGAAAAAGATGAAAAGGTGTAATTAATCTGCTTAATTACAATATCACAAGTAAAAGATAAGTCTCATAAATAAGATTCAATAAAGTCAATAAATCTTCACAAAAGAGAAACCTCATAAATAAGAATCCATAAGATTCATTAAATCTTGCAAAAGATAATTTCATCAACATAAATTGAAAATAAGTCATTAAATCTTACAACTCATGTGCTCATCCTAGGTAAAAGCACTATAAAATCATACACAAAGTCCTTTGACAATCATGCCATAATACATCCAATTACAAGTTTACAATAATCATGTTCAACAAGAATAAATGAATCAATATGCTCATTAGTCGTACAAACCAAGTGGTCCTCCACCTGCGAGATGAGAGATGGGAACATGGCCTAGGTTCTTTTCCACCCAACCATGAAGAAATTACACTTCCCCAGTTCCCTTCATGAAATGAAGGAAACCCATCCCTACATGAAATGTCTAGCTACTTGGAAACAACTAGCAAGAGGGAACACCTGATAAAACCTTGGTGTCTGAATGTGCAATTCTAAATAATGAAATGCATATTGTCTCACAATAGGATGTGGTAGAGATATATATAAATAGGTTTTCTAGACAAAATAAACATCTTTTTCAATGTTAGCTCGTTTAGATCTAAACCTTTAAACATAGTAACCTAGTTCAATTCTCGAAAAGAGGAAAAGCCATCTTTGATAATCCACATTTGGTATCCTAGCCTAGAAAGTAACCCAAACACATTCCTAGATAAAAATGTACCTTCTTTCCCCAAATAACAAGTAAATAAATAAATCAATCAATCAATGAATAAATAAATTAAATAAATAAATCCAAAATCACCTATGACCATTTCTAATCTCTTTCCAGTGCATCAATCATGAAAACACACCTTTCAAGCAATAATCCATCATTTGTTCATACAATTGCATCTAAAGGTTGTCAAACTGGTTTTATTTCCTAATTCATATTCAGTTCAAATTCCATAATATATTAAGTTTTCTAAATCATTCAATTCAAGTATACTAATTCTCTTCAAGAAGTTTTAACAAGACAATGATATTTACATCACGAATTTTACTCCATCTTTCGAACATATAAAGAAAGATATTTTTAACATCAATCTATTCATTCAAATATGTAAGCATAAATTGAATGTCTAAAATCTGATTATACTTCTTAGTTGTAATTCGTTATCAAAAAGGTTGAGAAAAACAATGTTTAACTCTTTCCATTCAATACCATTTCATTATTTTAATCATTCAAAGAGTTTTATTTTAATAGAGGTTTAAATAGGTTTTATCACTAAATAAGCATAAATACCAATCAGTAAATAATTGTCTCTATTCTATGAAATAACATATCTATTTTAAAAGTGTTTTAGAGAAGCTACAAGAACCAGTTTGCTATAGGAGATAGTCTGCTACAAGAGAAGTATAAAACTAGCGATAGGAACTGTTTAAAACTGGTGACAGGAACTATAGAACAGGCTACTACAGGAACTGCAGAACAGTCTGTTACAGGAATAGTAGAGTAGTCTGCTACAGGAGCAGCAATTAATAAAAATAGATAAAAGATAGTTGCAAGAATGAATTAGGTTTAAACATCGATAACATAGACAAAAGATAGCTACAGGGTTAATGTTCTTTATGCTAAGAACTCTCTCATTGGATGCTACAAAAGTTTATAGAACAACTTGTAGAAAAAGAAGATAATTTGGCAATGACAAGATAAATCTGCAACAATGATAAACTAGAAAGAAGAACAGTAGTAATAGAGATAAAATCTATTGTTATGGGTGCTGATAATTTCAACACAGGCATGAGCTGATTTGTTAACAGTGACTACAAATTTATTTAGAAGATCACAATGCTATTTCTTTACAATAGGCTATTACTTCCTGCAAGGCCATTCAAATCATGCTACCAAAAAGTAGAGAACGGATCAAGAATACCTAGGCCGATGTCAAATAAAAAGAGGCTGACCCAAAAACAATTCTCAGAGGAAAAGAATGGGGCAGGTGACAAGGACAAATTTAAAACTAAGCAAGAAAAGGTTAATCCAACAAAACATAGACCAGAAGAACAGTCTATTCACAGGCCAAGATAACCAAAGCATACAATATTTATTCCACCATTAATTTATTGCTAACTATTACCAAATTGTGCTTGGCAGCCCAATTAGGTTGGGCTATAGCAGTTGTTCTCTAATGCTTTCAGGAAGAAGGTGAGTTCAAAGGAAGGGGTAACAAAAACTTAAGTGCATTAGGCATCCAGTCAACTGTATCTACTACCTTAATGGAGGATTAGTTGGTAAATCATGTTACCAAGATCATTTAATAGCTTAATTAGAGCTATTACTTAATCTAGATAAAATGGAAAAAGTGCCCCAGCAAGGTAGGAGATATTCAAAGGACAATAAGTGGACTTGAAGCTAAATAGGTCTTTGTAGGTCAGGTTTTAGATGTGTTATTGCAATCCATTCATTGCAGTTTGGTATAGTTTTAGAAAGGTATTTATAACTTTTCCAAAATTTTCATGATTATAAACACATATTTCTTGCCATAATATTCAGTTTGTGCTATGCAATTGATTTACAAAGATAAATTATACATGAGTCATTACATAAGATGAAATAACTGTTATATTCAAAAAGAAGTGTTATATGATCCCACACAAGTCGTGGGAGTAACTGTATTTGATAAGATGTACAATAACAAGTACAAAGCAAGAAAATAAAGCATATAGAAACAAGGATGGGACCCGTCATTGTCTGAGTGAATGATGAATCCCATTGTCTGAGTCTGCATCAGCATACCCAGCAGTCCTAGTAGTAGCTCTGAGAGAAGACCTGAAGGGAAAGAGAAAAAATGATGTTCGAGCTAGTGGTACTATCTCTGCTTCTATATACCACAATTCAAAGTGTACTTGCCATTCTACCAACTGATCAACAAAATAGAACAAATAAACTGAGCATCAGATATAGAGGAATGAATCAAGAAGGAGAACATCGAATCAAACCATCAAAAGAGAGGCTTCAACCTCTTAGTTTTTATCTAACATGTTGTTCATTGTGCAGATACAGGTACCTGAAGAGTTTCTATCAATAGAATCTCTTAAAACAATCATGAATGTTAATGGTACAGTTATGGAGAAGAAGTTAAAGCATACAAAGGAGACATTAAATAAGGTAGTGTGCATCTAGTATGACAGTGTGACAGTAGCATAGTAAGAGCAGTCATGCCAAACTATAAGGAGCAATAGTCATCATTTGCATTGGAAAAGAGAATAGTCAAGGTAGCATGCAAGGATGCACAATAGAGGGAAGAGAAGCATAACATAAGAAAATCTCTCCAAAAGGACATCACAAAGTGATAAGAGCAATCTGAGTTGCAAAATGACTGTCATAGCCAGGTTAGGCATCAAGGGTCAACACCAGGGGGCAAAGAGCCAATCAAGAATCCATAAAGTAAATGTGATATCCAATATATTTTAAAGAAGTAGTCACCTCTAAGAAAGCAGTCACAACCAAACAAGAGAGTGAGATGAATAGCCCAGAAGACAAAGTGCCTTCACATCTTCATGGATAAAGGATAATAAACGAGGTACAGAACCTTTTCATTATTTTTTAGAAACATACCTTACATCTTTCCTTCACAAAACAGAGCAAGATAAGGGTTTCCAATAACTATCTTGGATCAGCAGAGGCTCATCCACTTTTCAAACAAAAGGAATAAGTACTAAGGTAATTCAAGACAACATGGATATACACGAGAAAGTCATGTCTCCCATACATGAAGTGACAAGTCAAAGGAAGGCCCTCTCTAGGCATAATAGGAGCAGCCATGTTAAAGGATAAGATAGTAAACAAAGCACAATGTACACTATCCACAAAAGCAGTCATGATATGCCAGAACAACAGGCTATATGGCATTAAATGGAGAGTAATAATATTTGCAATGATAAAGGATAGTCTATACTAAATACAAGGAGCAATTCAAGTATGACAATAGTAAAGAACACAAGCTATGCAGAATGGAAAAGAAACAGTCCTAAAGTTACAAGGAAATGATTTGCATAAAGAGTATTAGCCTACATTTCAAAGACAGTTATCGTGCAAAGGGAGGTCACCATTGGACAAGAGCATAAATGCATGTCATTAAGAGAGGGTAAATGACTTCTTGATAGTCTTTATAATAAACAGAGATAAAGAGGCATTTCCACTATTCATTTCATAGGAGAGAAAAGGCAAGACAATCACTTCTCAGAGTACAGTAAAAAGAAGGAAAACATTTCTTCGCAAGTCTCTTACTGTTAGGACAATAGAAGTCTAAAAGAAGACATTAAACAACACAAAACAGTCAATTGATGAGATGACAACCAATGAAGTGAATAAAGGACAACATACAAAAGGGCTTAAATGATCAAGGCGGTCAAGGACTTAGAAAGGACAATCTTCCCCTGACTGCCATAATGATAGCAGTTATTAAATGAATAGAAAAGGCAAGTATGGAATAGAAAATATGAAAGGAGTTGATATGTCTTACTAGCCTCATACCCACAAGGCAGTCATAAATGGTAACAAACAATATCAAATGAATAGGAGCAGTCTTCAGGCCATAACATTGAAGTAGTCATATCATTGTAGCAATACGTTGAAAGCATTAAATATATACATTATGCAAGTAAAAGGAATGATAGTCTCAAAGGGTCAAGAAAACAGTGAATACAAGTCCTTTATATGCATTGGCATAGATGATTGGTTGAATGAGATTTATAATATGCCACATATCTGCATTCATTACAGTGATCTATATGAACTATAAATGGCATCACAAAGGTGCAAAGTAGAGGAACACTTCACCAAGGTGTTGTCACAAAGATACATGCATAACAAAGGAGCATAGAATTCATACAAGACTATCCCAATAAGTTCAAAATCAGTAATATAATGACTACCCAAAACAATCAAAAAATACCATGAAAATGAATGCCCAGACAATCAAAAAAATTGTCATAAGAATGACTGTTCTAAATAGTCAAAATCAATCATTATGACTATCTAAAAAACAATCCAAAATCAACCATTTATGATTGTCCTAGCAGCAAGAAAACAATCATTTATGACTAAAAAATTAGGCCAAAGAAATAGCCATATTTATGATTGATTACAGGCAGAAAGTATAGTCAATTTAGATGACTATTAAAAGAAAAAAAGTAGCCATTAAATGACTATTCAAAAAGGGTCAAAACCAGTCATAAAATGGATGGTTCTAAACAGTCATTGTAGCCATGGAAAACAGTCATGAGAATGACTGAAAAAGATGCCAGTGGAATAGGTATGAGGAGATAGTATGAACAACTAATAAGACAAGTTAAGGAACAGTATGCTACAACTTTTGTCAGAACAAGAGCCTGAGTTAAACATGCATAAACAAGAAAGGGTTTGCAAGGTGAGAACAAGTCATTCATGACAATGTATTTCAACCAAGGGTTAGGGTTCCATACTAAACATAGATACATCTACAGGACAACTCACAATAATATGTTCTTACTCAAATGAAGATGCATAAGAAGATACAGCAAGCTACATCTACACTAGCAATACAGAGGGATATCAGATAAAATGCCCCAAGATCAACATTGCAAAATGAAAACATAGAGAGTTTCCATGGACAATCAAAGTCACCACCATATATCAAAGGAGACTGCCACTTTTTTAGCAGAATATCTTTCACTATGAGTGGTGCAAGATTCCCTAAATTTTGAGTTGATGGTATGTCTTCAACTTGCACCTCTATTTCTTATTTACATGATAGGACATCAAAGCCCCAAGCATTTGGGTCCAGTTTCAAAGTGAAAAATCCTCAAAACCATGGGTCACATGGTGACTCCAAGATTGTACCTTTAGATGACACTAATTTAGAGTTCTCCTTCTAGAAGGTACTAGGTGGCATAGACAAATGAGACATTAAAAGGACACCTTCACTGAAAAGAAATGTGATTAGATAGTTGGTTTAGTGTAGTTTAAGTGAGAATATTTCAAACCTTGCTCCAATAAAGAAAAGCCCTAGTTTGGGAGTAGACTGTCAATGTGAAGTTAACATTGCAAACAATGGACTTTCAAAGGGTGTAGAAGTGAAGCAAGTTTCACCATTTTTCATACCTAGAAAAGAGCAGAAAAGGGAGTCTTACTGATTCCCTCATAAATAGAACAACAAAACCCTAGTAGGAGGGTTACATAATGAACTGAGAGTTTTAAAAAAAAAATGTAAAGAGAGAAGGAAATGATGCTCCACAGCCTACAAAAGAGGTTGAAATAAAGAAAGTTGCAGAAGCAAGAGATCAAATTCCACATTTATAGAGTAGCAACCTTCTATTATCAAATGAAGCTCAAGAGTAGATAACAGGTTACAGTCGTGCATCTTTTGGGCACTTGTTTTTCTTCCTGTAATGAGTAAGCAACAAAATAGAAACCCTCAATAATCCAATAGAGACAGTGAAGAACAAACATATGCATATCATGCTTCATTTCTACATAAACATGACAGAGCTCATAGCAGGAACTATAACGGAAAATAGGTTTTCTTTTATTGTTTTGTTCATCATAAAGGGGCATGAAAGCCAGTAGAGGAAAGCCACATTCTCTCCAAAATGAATAGTAAGAGGGACAAAATTATTTCCGGTCATGAAGAAGCAATAAAAAGCAAAAGTTCCTTACACTCTTCTCAAAACAATAAGGTAGAAGATAGAGCTTTCGCATGTTCATCAAAGAATATACATAGCGAGGTGACAAAGAACTACTTACCAGTTTCCAGAGAAAGGTAGACTAGCAGTCAGGAAAAAGCCTTTTAGAAACCTACAACAAGAGCTCCAAACCCTTGCAATGGCGGCGTGAGGGCAGCTAAGAGTCTTCAACACAAAAGAAGGAAGAATGAAATGAACTTTAGTTTTTTTTATCCTTTAGTTTAAGTTGCCCTATTTTTCTTACAAAGCCTAATGCATAGGGTTTCTCCTAAGTTTTTGTGACTTTGATTTAAAAGAAATCATGAAAAGAGCAAAAGAGGCCCATGGGAGTCATAAGGGAATGTTTTTGTTTTATGATTTTCGTTGCTTTTTGAAACCTTTAAATCAACAAAAGTAAATCATGATTAGGGTTGAAGGAGAATATGAAATGAGTATAGTCTTTTGACTTTAATTTTATGGACTTAGGGCAGATTGGAGCAGGTTGAAGGGTCTTTATAAACCAAGGGCAGAATAGTACGTGTTTTGCATGAAGAAGTGAAGGAGGTTATTTTTGCCTTAAGGGCTTGTATGACATCATGTAGCCCCTTTTTTCCCATTTTTTTGGCACAATTTGAAGACCAAAATAATGTAATTTAACAATTATTAGGTGCAATAATGTCAAAAAATTGCCTTAATACTTGTTATGTAATAATTATAGAGAGAAAAAAAAACATGCATTACATAACACTTATTAAATCAATCACATTGATTGCATTCACTAATTGTTAAAATAGTTTATTTTTGCCCCTTAATCATGCAAAGAAAGGATAGGAGTTGAACTAAAGTGAAAGATTGTGCAGGAGAGATTTTTGAGTTCTATTTTTGACTTTGAGTCAAACTGAGCTAATTTTGGCTTTTGTTTGGCCAACTATCTTTGGAGGAGAAGTTATGATCTATTTTTTCTTATCTTGGAGGAGTTTTGGGGCATAAATTTTAGGCTTTTTACTTGTGCTCGCCCAACAACTTGGAGTTGCCATTCTAGACTCATTCATGCACATTGTGGAGTCCAGTTGAGCTGGAGTTGACTGCCCATTCACTTTTTGGGGACAAGTTTGTATTATATGGAAAAATCTTATGCTTTTTTCCTTAGTTCTTTCTTTTTTTTGCCTTTGCATTTTTGCAGAGAGGGAGATTGTCTTGTAACTCAACCATTTTTACAGTTTTCAATAGCAACAGTTTGTTTTTACAGTAATTTATTGTTATTTTACAGAGATTCCTTGCATTTTCTAATACAATCAGGGGTTCTTCTATTTGATTTTAGGTGTCTTGTTATTTTGTGAGTGATTTGATAGGAATTTTCTGTGTTTTGCTTCAAAACCTCTAAATTATTTGTCTCATTTATTAGATACAAGTATACAAATTTCAGTTTATTACAAGTCACACCTTTTCCACGATTCTCATGCCTTTCTGTGAAATACTTATGTGGTGAATCTAATTAGTTTGGATTGTAAGAATAGGAGTATTAGAAAATGTTTGAGTTATATTGTAGGTTAAAGTCAAAATATTTGGTGCATCACCCCCTTTAGATAGATTTTCTGTTTAATTTTTAGTTTATGCAAGTTTTCTTCTATCTTTTTTCCTCGATCAATTTATAGATCTAAAGGGCATTTAAAGGGAGTCAACTCTTCCAAAGGTTCATTCTCAAAACAAACAAACCCGCAGTCTGAGAATGTTCCCATGTTGCACGTGATTGCCAAGCTTGTAAAGGTTTAGCATTTAGGGCACAATCCTTTGTGACAACACTAACATGACAAGTAAAATAGCTGATTTATTCGCTGAAGTAAAAGATTGATTCTACCCTTCTTGTCACTACTAAAATTAGTGATAAAATATCCCTTCTCTCTGTTGCAATCGTGGTTCCAAAGATCTTGGTTTCTTTGCCCTGTAGTCGCTCAAAAAAATGGTGGTGGTCTTTACTTTTGTTGTCCCTTTATTTTATTCAAAGACTGCTAATATTGGCATTTAGAAATTAGGTTTTGAAGAATTAAGGATTTTTTTATTTTTTTATTTTTAGTTTGCATGATCTTTTGCCTTTCAAAAGCTTCCAAAAATAATAAAATAAACTTATTTTAATCTTGTGTGATAGAATTATTATTAGATTTCTAAATATAATATTCATAATAATAAAGCAATTTATCTAACTTTAAATAAATAATAATCATTTCTTTTTGAAAATATAATAAAATAAACTTTATTTATTTCTAAAACTTGCATGATAGAAAAACTCTCTTTTTAAATTGCTTAATTTAGATTTCTAAATATAATAATCATAAAATAATGTAATTTATCTAATTTTAATTAAGTAATAACTATTTCTTTTAATTCCTATATTTAAATTTCTAATATAATAGTTATTATTAATAATAATATATTTATCTTTAATAACGCATAAACACTTTAAATCAATCAAGAAACATTTAAATAATATTTAAAATAATATATATCTATATATCTATTGCAATTTAAATATAATTGTTTAAATCTAATTTAGATATTGTTTTCCAAACATCCATATTTATATAAATAGGAATGTTTATTATTTAGTACTAATTAAAATAAAATATAACCATATATATATATATAATCAAAAGAACTTTTAATATCTATAATTAAATTATGCATTTGAAAAGAATTTTCCTAACAATTAAAAACATCATATTTTCTAAGAATCTAAACATAGTCACATTTATTATCCACACAATTAATGCATAATAAATCATTCAGATTGCAATATGAGACTATGTGAGTGTGTGATTGCATTGGAGTTAACCATCCCAAATAGTTCTTGCCAAGTGGCTAGAACACCTCTATGTCAACTATGTTCTCATCTTCGACAAGTACATGCATTCATTTGTACTCAACTCAACGTCAATAGGTTAGTTCCCAAAAACATAGCCAAAGTGAAACATCATAATCATATCAATAATATTTAATATTTAAATCAACTTTCTAATTTATGTAAATATAACATCATGATAATTACCTTCATACATGTGGAACTTACTTGAAGTAAAATAATCATAGTAAATGTTCACTAATCTAGAATAATTGTATAGTCCATAAAAATGAGACGTGACATCTTCAACCCACCTGGTGAAGTAATCCATTGTAGTCAAAACCAACTTATGACCAACACTGGAAGAGGGATTTATCATGCCAATGAAATCTAATCCCCACTATGAGAAGGGTTGATCAACCTGAATAGGGTGGAGTGGAAGTGTTGCTAATCTTTTCTTTCTAGCAAAGAGAGAACACTCTTTGCATCTTCTTACCCACATATGGGCATCATTGAATAATGTGGGCCAAAAGTAACCTGCCCTCATTATTTTTATTGTTGTAGCTCTAGTAGAGGAATGGCTGCCAACTGGGCCAGCATGAAACTCACCAAGAAGTCTATTAACCTGATCTTCTTCTATGCATCTCAGTAAGACTCCATCCAAGTTTCTCTTGAAGAGAACACCATCTACCAAAGCATAAGGGATAGACTGCAGCTTGAAATGTCTTCTTTTGGTTATGTCCAACCCAGAGGGATACTCACAATTAGATAGGAAACTAGCCATATCTATTGTCCAAGAACTTACAACTGATGGCTCAGTTCTAGGTTCCTCCTCATTCAAATGGTAAGATGAATTCACCTCATCTACTGATGTCTGAGCTAGTTGTTCACATAATCCTTTACCTCTAATCAACTTAGTGGCTTTGATGATCACATCATATTCTAGGATCTTTATGACCCAATTGGCTCTCTTTTCACTAATCTCTATCCCCATTATGTAATCTCTCACACTAGGATGAGAAACTAAAACTTTAATATGATTATTTGCCAACATATATCTAAATTTCTTTAAAGCTCTAACAATGGCAAATACCTATTTATCCATGGGGATATATCTAACCTCATAGTCCTTCAAGGTCTGACTGAAGAAGGCCAAAGGCTACTCCAGTCCATGTTCATTTTGCTGTATCAAGATAGAAGCAATATTGTTCTCTCCTCCATATGCATAAAGGACAAACTCCTCATAATTTGGGTTCATGAGAGTAGGTGCTCAGGCAATCTCCTCCTCAATCTTCTCAAAACCATCCTTCCCTTCCTTAGTCCATCTGAAGACTACATCTTTCTTAAGCATAAGGGTCAAAGGCTTCACTAAGCAAGCACAGTTGGGAATGAACTTCCTAAAAAGGTTGATCTTCCCTAGAAATGATTGTAAGGCTTTTTTGTGAGCAAGTAGAGGAAGAGAAAGTAGAGCAGGTGTCCTATCTGGATCTATGGATATCCCATCCTTAGACACTATGTGTCCCAAAAGATTACCTCGGGCAACAACAAAAATACATTTCTTGGGGTTTAGAGACACCCCAAACTCTCTACATATCTGGAAAACTTTCTCTAGATCCTCCATGTGATTTTCTCCCTTCTTGGAGAACACTATGATGTCATCTAGATAAATTAGGATGAAATTATTTATAAATCCTTTGAAGGCAATATCCATTTCCCTTTGAAATGTGGCACCAACATTAGACAAACCAAATGGCATTTTTACATATGCCATGATTCCCCATTTGGTTGTGAATGTTGTCTTAAATCTATCTTCCTCTCTAACAATGATCTGGATATAACCAGAGAAGCCATCTAACAATGAAAACCTTTCTACCCCTGCAACTATTTGTAAAATCTGATCCATAGAGGGCATAGGGTAATGATCCTTCAGAGAGGCTCAATTTAGGTCCCTGAAGTCTACATAGAGCCTAATCTCTTTGTTCTTCTTTCTCATAGGCACTAGATTAGCCACCCAAATAGAATACTTGATAGGGAAGATAATCCTTTCTTGTATGAGCTTAGCAAGTTATTTTCTCATGAGTGGCTCAATTTTTGGATTAATGGGTTGTTGCTTTTGGTGAACTAGCTTGCAGTTAGGATCTAGATCGATGGCATGTTGAGCCACATCCGAATTGAATCCTTTAAGATCTTCATATGTCCATGCCAAGACATCATTATACTTTTTGGCAAGTCTCATGAATTCTTTCTCTTCTTCATCACCACATACCTTCCCTAGTAGCAACTCTTTGTCCTGAGTGACTGTCACCTTCTAGTAATCTTATTTTTTGAAGGCCATGTTAGTTTTATCACCCCTAAACTCATCATCATGGCTAAAGATGACCTCAAGGGTGACTAGACCCTTGGGTAACTTGTTTGATTTGAGTTGGATGATCTTATCACAATAGGATTCTTGTAACCTGGGCTATGCCCTTGAAGAGAACTCAGCTTCATTCTGGATGGAGCATGCGATCTGCTCATCACTATCAAAAATTTGCCAATGAATATTATTGTCAGGAATAGAGGGCATGATGACCATTTTCACATGTTGATCGGGGCCTTGGAACAAATCTGTAGGTGGATAAAATTGAGCTCCCACCATTGCTAATTGATTAGCCTCTGAATTTAATTTTCTTGGGATTACCTGTAGATTAAGAGCATCAAAACTCTCAAACATGTCCCAAACTCTGTCTATAATCTCTTAGAAGCTAGTTTTTTGTTGCACATCTTTTTCTGACTTGGTTAACCACCAATTTAGTATCACCAAAGATCTCCAAATGTTTGATCTTATCTTTTTTTTCTATCAATAGGCCATGGAACAATGCCTCATACTTTGCTACATTATTCATACAAGAAAAATGTAGCCTATGAGAAAAATGCAATTTCTTACCAGTCGAAGAGAGTACCAAAACACCTGCACCAGCTCCATTTATGCTCTTTACACCATCAAAGAACTTTTTCTATCGACTGTTAGAGTCATCATCTATCTGAAGCATAGAAGGGACCAAAGGATCCCCTTCATGTATCATGTAGTTGCCTAAGTCAATTGCCTCAATGTTGTCATAAGGATTGAAATCTTCATGATCCCTTACCCAGTCATCTAAAAATAAGTGAGGGATTATAAGAGGTGAAGGTTCTACCTCAATAGGTTCTTGGTGCAGGAGCACCTAGCACAAGGTGGCCTCCATGAGGCATTTAAATTCATGTTTGTTTGCAAAATCAGGTTTTGTTTGGTAATAAGGTCTATTCGACTAATGCATGTCATTTATGTTTGTATCTAGACCTAGAACAAACTTTGTAAGTCCCAAGTAAGTAGGTTGCATTTGTCAAATTGTTAATGGTAAGACGGTTGGTCTCCCAGCCGCTTGGAATCAGTCTCCTAGCCATTTGGAATGGGTTGGTGTTCTTCGGGGCAAGTTTATAAAACCCCAAGAAATGAACCAACTCAGGCGTATTGTAATCAGATCAAAGAGGAGATTGAATGTAATTGTGCATTGTATTAAGGAGAAATCAAACCATTCTATGTCGTCAATTTGCTTTCCATTCTTTGTAATTACAAATTACTTAGATGTAGATTTATTTTCCTTTCTGTACTTTCGTTGTTGCAAAATGTCGATGTGAAGCATTCCACTAGTGAGATTTCTATCGAAATCAATGGAATGGCTTCATTGTACAATATTCATTTGTTTCCTATTTTGTTTCATTGTTTGGTGCTGCAGATGTTCTAGACTGAGGATTGTGCACAGTAGATGGCCTAGCATCTCCATGTGCTAGGGTTTGGATTGGAGGATTTGGGGTTGTTATCAGTGAGACAGAGGCTATCGAAAAAACATTCCTTGCTTAGAGTGACAAGGATAGTCTAGCTGAAGAGAGGTTCAAGGCATTGAACGAACGTCACGACTTGAGATGCATATCAGAGTGACAAAGTACATCAAGTAGATAACAAGACGTTGAGCCAATAGTGGTGATCTGGCTGATTGAGTTATATTGGGGTGACAAGGGGTGAGTGACACCAATGGGAAAATCCATTGGGGTATCAGCCTAGCAAAACTCGAGTTCACTGATAGGGTGAGTCATACCGACGATGGGTTGCATCGGTGCATTGGCCGGATGGATATTCAAGCCTCACTAAATGCAAAGACATTGGCGTATCAGCAAAACCCACCTCAACATGGCTGATGGAAACTATCTTAGCGATATGTGAGAACCATAGAGTCATCCATCAGGGAGAGTTGTAGGGTCAAAGTGATAAGTTGCAAGGTGGTCAATGGAGTAAGTCTTACCGACTGAGGCTCTCCATCATATTTGTATCAGAGCTTGCAAAAGGTCTAGGTGGAGGTGTTGTGTATTTGATTTCTGTCACTGAGAAGGCAGATGAAGAGTTGCTCGTGCCATCTAGTTGCGAGAAGGAATAGGACTCCTGTAGTGTGTGGGTAGACGATGATGAGGACTGTCAAGACCATTCACCAATAGAGGTTTGGCTGGAAGAGGGTGCAAAGTGAGGCCACTGTGAGAGAGTGGTAGTACATCTCCAGGATATGCTGTTGGATGAGAGGAATGGGTCTGTAGCAGCGTGTAGGATGGACATCTAATTGAGCATTGTGTTCTAGTCAAATTGAGGATTTGCAGGAGTGTTGGCGTTTGGGTACTATCTGTGAATGTTTATGTCAGACAGAGAGAGTGAAGGAGAGGCTAGTAATGCCTCCAAAGGGATTGACCACTGAAGTGGTCAAGAAATTTAAAGAGATGGAAGAGATGATCAAAACTGGAGTCAGGGAAGCACTCCAAGCAAAATTAAAGGCAATGAAGATAGGAAAATGGATAGAGGAAGGTTCAAATGAAGAAGAAGAGAAAGAGGAAGAAGCAGAAGAACAAGAAGAGGCAAAGATACCGGCTGAACAAAAGCAATTCCTGGAAGCCATCAAGGCAATTGGCAAGGACTCTTCGAAGGCTCGAATAGATATTCCCATGTTCAGTGGAAAGATGAATGCTGATGAAGTTATGGAGTGGATTGAGGCTCTAAACAACTATTTTGAGTACAAAGAAGTTCCTAAAAGTAAGAAAGTTAAGTTTGCAAAAACTAAACTCAAAGGTGCGACCCTTACATGGTGGAATTACAGCCAAGGAGAAAGGGTAAGGAATGGGAAGAGTATGATATCTTCGTGGAGTAGAATGCTGGAGAAGATCAAGTCCTAGTTCCTTCCATCTGACTACGAGGTGCAGATTTACAGGAAAATGTAGAACCTTAAGCAAAAAGATATGGATGTGGCTACTTACACTGAGGAGTTTCACAAGTACACTCTTCATTGTGGGTACATCGAGGATGAAAAAGCTAAGGTAGCAAGGTATTTAAATGGTCTGAGGATCAATATTCAAGATGAGATAAATTTGTTTACCCCTAAAACTATGGAAAAATGCTTTCAAGTAGCATTAAGAGCTAAAGAGAAGCTGAAGAGGAAGGGTGAACAGCAGAGTAGAGGAAGATGTGACAGAAATTTTAGAGGCAGTTTTGTAGGCAGAAGTCCTAACTAGAGGCCTAGTGGTGAGTCTAGCCAAGAAGAGCAAGTTGGAGACTCAAGTAGCAGAGGAGGCTACCGAGGAAGAAGGCCAAATGAAAGAGGTGGGACAAATGGATTAGGTAGAGAATCCAAGTTCTCCAACATGAGATGTTATAACTGCAATTAGATAGGGCACCTGACCTATAAGTGTCCAGAGAAGGCCTCAACTTCTCATGGCAATGAGAGAAGAACCACATTGGCACAAGAGGATGCAGGAAGTGTGACATCTCCTGAAGTGAATTTGACATCAGAAGTGGGAGAAAATTTGATGATCAAGAGGACACTGCTCAAAGAACCAGTGCAAACTGAACCATCACAAAGTAGAGCACTTTTCAGGATCAATTGCAAAAGCAAAGGTAAAATATGCAAGGTAGTCATAGATTCTAGTTCAACAGATAATATGGTGTCTAGGGAAATGGTGGATAAATTGAACATAGAAAAGATTCCTCATTAAACCCCTTATAAAGCATCTTGGGTAAGTGATAGCCAATCACTTTTGGTAGATGAACAAGTATATGTTGATTTTCAGATTGGAGAATATAAGGAGAGAATTTTATGTGACATTTTGCCCATGGAGTGTTGTCACCTACTTTTAGGTAGGCCATGGCAATTTGATAGGCAAGCATTATATGATGGATATGCTAACACATACACCATCAAGAAGGATGGAAAGACTTTTGTGATGACACCATTGCAAGAGGATGTTGAAGCAAAGAAGGCAGCCAAGATTATTTTGGTGGGTAAGAAAGAGTTTGTGAAGATGCATGAAGAAGAGACAAGGGCAGTTGAGGATACACCAAGGAGTGGGGTTGCCAAAGGTCCAAGTTTGAAGGTGATTTTAGTTTTGAATGATGGAGATCAGATGGTAATGTCTGAGATGGATCAGAAGAAGGTCAAAGAGCAAGTCTACAAATAGCCACAAGTTGATTGGAAAGAAGAATATGCTATCATCATAGGGCCATTGTTTGTCCTCTAGAGCCAAGAAGAGTTGACAGACAATCATATTCTACCATAGCAGTAGTACAAGAAGCATCAAACAAGATTTTGAATGTAGGTGTTCAGGTAATTATGACAGTAAGCAATTATGGCTTGCAACATCCAAGTTTGATTGCAAGCACTCACTCATGGCAAAGTGTGAGTAGAGCCTACAATGCTAGGCATGAGTTTTTGATTCCATGGAAGCAAGTTGCAATCCAGAGCTCATGGGGAAGGCATGATGCAGCAAAGGATAAAGGTGGTGCAAGACATAGACTCAACTCATGGGACATGAGTTCTTTTCTAGGTGGGGTGTATGGTGCAGGAGCACCTAGCACAAGGTGGCCTCCATGAGGCATTTAAATTCATGTTTGTTTGGAAAATCAAGTTATGTGTGGTAATAAGGTCTATTCAACCAATGCATGTCATTTCTGTTTGTATCTAGACCTAGAACAAACTTTGTAAGTCCCAAGTAAGTAGGTTGCATTTGTCAAATTGTTAATGGTAAGACGGTTGGTCTCCCAGCCAGTTGGAATCAGTTAGTTTTCTCCCAGCCACTTGGAATCAGTTAGTTTTCCCCCAGCCACTTGGAATCAGTCTCCCAGTTGCTTGGAATGGGTTGGTGTTCCTCAGGGAAAGTTTATAAAACCCTAGGAAATGAACTAACTCAAGCGTATTGTAATCAGATAGAAGAGGAGATTGAATGTAATTGTGCATTGTGTTAAGGAGAAATCGAACCATTTTGTGTCATCAATTTGCTTTCCATTCTCTGTAATTACAAATTGCTTAGTTGTAGATTTATTTTCCTTTCTGTACTTCTGTTGGTGCAAAATGTCGATGTGAATAATTCCACTGGTGAGATTTTTGTTGAAATCAGTGGAATGGCTTCATTGTACAATATTCGTTTGTTTCTTGTTTTGTTTCATTGTTCTACGGTGCAGATGTTCCAAACTGAGGATTGTACACAGTAGATGGCCTAGCATCTCCATGTGCTAGGGTTTGGATTGGAGGAGTTGGGGTTGTTATCGGTGAGACAGAGGCTATCGAAAAAACATTCCTCGCTCAGAGCGATGAGGATAGTCTAGCCAAAGAGAGGTTCAAGGCATTGAACGGAAGTCACAGCCTGAGATGTATATCAGAGTGACAAAGTACATTGGGTAGATAACAAGATGTTGAGCTGAAAATGGTGATTTGGCCGATCGAGTTATATCAGGGTGACAAGGGGTGAGTGACACTGATGGAAAAATCCATCAGTGTATCAGCCTAGTGAAACTGGAGTTAGCCGATAGGGTGAGTCATACCAATGATGGGTTGCATCGGTGCATCGGCCGAATGGATATTCAAGCCTCACCGAAGGTGAAGACATCGGCATGTCGGTGAAACCCACCTCAACATGGTCGATGGAAACTGTCTTAGCGATAGGCGAGAACCATAGAGTCATCCATCAAGGAGAGTTGTGGGGTTGGAGTGATAAGTTGCAAGGTGGCCGACGAAGTAGGTCTTACCAACTGAGGTTCCCCATCAGTTCTGAGTCATGCACTTCTTTGCCCTAAATCATCATGTGTGGGTTCATCAGGCTGTGGTCATAATTCTCCACATGATAAATTTTGAAATTGGTTTAGCCTTGATGGTAAACCGTGTACCATATCTGGTCCTCAGCAACATATGAGACTAGTCAGAAGAAAGGTAGCCACCTACCTTTGCTATGAAGTCTCTTGACAGACAAATGGCAAAAAAAGGAGGAAGATCATTGGCTAATATGTCCTACTTAAAATTTAGGTTTGGACATGCATGCAGAGTCAAGTCCAGTCCCTTGATCACTCCTATAGTGTTCACAGAGGTTCCATCAAGTTGTAATACTCCTAATGGAACAGGGGTGTACCTGATGCCTAATGCATCTGTTATCTTCTTGGGCATGACTGAAACACTAGCCCCATAGTCTATCATGCAGTTGTGCACTAAAAACTTACCAATGATTAAAGACAAGTAGAAAGGAGATGGCTTCTTGATTGTACTTACTTGTTGCTCAATCGGTTGCATAAGACTAACAGGAGCCTTCTCTTTATGCTTTCTTGGTGGCTGTAATGCTACTAACTCATCAGATGGGAAGTGCCTTAAGGCTTCCTATAATAGATTCCTCTAAGAGGGGATGGACATCACTTCCCACATAGAAACATTTATGTTTGTTTTCTTCATCTGTTCCACAATATTTAATGGAACAGTGGCTGCTTTATGCATAGAGTGAATCCATGTTCCTTTCATTGTTTGATCTATAGTTTGTTCAGGTGCTTTTAAGCCTAGTGGAATTTCTTTTGTAGAAAAAGATTTGCTTCTCTAGATTGGGATTGTGGTACTGGCCACTTTAGCCTTAGGAACAAGCTCTTTTTGTAACACAGTAGGCATGGGTCTAGCCTCCAACTGCCTCTTCTTTGACTTGATGTTGTCTGTGATGGGCATAACAACATTGCCCATGGGCTGATTAACAACACAAAAATCCTTTGGAGTCCATAGCATCATACTGGCATCAAAAGTAGCCTCATTTGATACTTTAGGGTGATTATTCATTGCCTCTAATAATGATGTCTATTGGGTATGAAAAATCTACACCATTAAAGCTCTCTCTTGTGCTCCAAAAGCACTAGTGGACTAATTATGAGGTTGGTTGCAGGGGTAGCACCAATCTGTCTCTTGGGCTAGATTATTCTAAGTAGGGACTAGGGCCCTAATTGGATTCATAGCTGGTATTGTTTGTATAGTTCTACTAGTTTGTAAAGGTTGTGCAAGGTTAGGATTTTGGTATCTATTTTGCTGATAACCTTGATTCCAATTCTGATTAGATGACTACCCCTGATTATAATTTTGATAAGGTTTGGGAGCAGTTTGAATAGCTATACTATTCACCTTATTTGTCAAATTGGACATTAGGGTCTTAAGGTCACTCTCTTCTTGAGAAAGAGAGGATGTTGAAGTCTTAGGCTTTGGGATAGGAGCAACAATGGGCCGCTAGGATGAGAAAGGTAGCTCTGGAAAAATGTGGAATAGGAGGCCTTGTAGCAATTTTCCTAGTCTATATTAAACAATTTTTAGCTTTTAGAGATGTCTCATAACCATCTGGTAGAGTCTTGGCACCCATCGATTGCATCATCACAGTAATGTCAGAATTTAAAGTTCTTAAAAAGTACAAGAAAGCACCTTGTGGAGATGGCATGAGAATAGTTGGAATTCTCTCCCACGTCCTCTAGAATCTAAAGTTAAAGTCTGTCAGCATCTCACTTGGATCCCTATTGATAGTTTTCAACTGCTCAAGCAATGAAACATTATCTACCCTCTCACCAAACTATTTGTAGAGGGCTCCTCCTAGTTTGTCCCAAGTATGTATTGAAGCAGGGGTCAAGCTCCTGAACCATTGAAGAGCTCTCCCTTTGAAATATGACACCATGAGATAGATTGCAACATCTTCATGTTGTATATGATGGACCAACCACACATTGGATATGTCTTTGATGTACTCAGTAGGGGTTGTACAGAACCATCACCCATGAAGGATGAAACACTTTTTAGGGCTGCAGTAGGTATGTCATTATATGCAGCCAAATCTAATGGACTTCCTCCATTGAAGGTTACAAAGGGTAGATTCCTTGCCATCCTAGGAATATTCAGATTCAGTCTAGGGATATGCAAGCTTCTTCTATTATACTAAAACCTAATAGGAGGGGGTGTAGATTAAGCTCTTGAAAGAGCTATAATAGAGATGCTACACTTTCTCATAGGAGACCTAGATAACCTATACCTTCTCCTTGAAGCAGCAGCAAATAATTTAGTAAATTGGAAATTACCCCTTGAAGATGCCCTAGTTTGCACAGGCATAAAAGATGGCACTGATCAAAACCAATAGTTTGTAGAGTCACCAAGTGCACGAAAATTCTGCCAAAATCCAAAGTGTTGAGAAGAACACCAAATTCTTAGCTTGATTCTTTGACTGTTTATTCTTACAGTCCCACCAAGCATGCCAAAAACTATTGTCACATAGATTTGCACCTAGTGTTGAAGGCTTTTAGGGCTCTAACAATCTAGTGAAACATTGAGATGACCTCCAGGTGTGGGACCCTATAGGGAGGTTGAATCTCCAGAGAGAGGCTAGTTCCTTTGTTGAATGAGAGATTCAGCCAACCTAAGACTAAACCTAATCTATCCACCAATTATGAAAAGAGGAAGAGGGAGTAAGACTAAAACTAAAAGGAGGTGATAAACCAAGTTTGAATAAAGAACATTCATAGAGCTAAGATGCACAAATAAAGAAATACAACTGATAAACTTACATAGATCATGAAGATTTTAACAGAGGTAAAGAATGGATTGCTAGGAATTAAACATTCACAAACAATAGCCAATTCTAAGACTACATAGAATTAAAAAGCATGAAAAAGTAAAACACCATATGTATTTATCAAGAGACACAGTTATAGCAGAGGAAAGTTCTGTTTGGAATACAAAAGCGTCAGACTAACTATTTTCGAACCTTTTTTTACATCTTACATTCATGTATATATAGCATCTGATTCCAAATGACCTAATTAGGTTACAATATATTGCCCCATGGACTCTGTCAAAAAAAATCTCTACTTGAAAGGATGTCTATCTACAAAAATTAACTGCAAAAAAATATCTAAAAGAGGGGCAGATATGAGAAGATAGGGTCTTATTAATGGCAGATGGGACAAAACCCCTGAGTAAAGCCTTTACAACACTTTAAAATTTGAACCCCTTGATTTCATTCTTTATCAACTTTGAAAACCTTCAAGATTCGACCTATGAATGCCTTTGCTGATTGAACCTGCACATTTCCTAGGCCCTTGGGATGCCTGATAGTCTTCCTTCAAATGTCAATCATGGATGAGATTACCTTTAGGTCAGATCAACGATCATTATGCATTCCACCGCCAACCGGTACCTTTTAAAATTCCTTTATCTTTCCTTTTGTCCAATGTGGATGCATGGTGCAATTCCGTGGTTGGGCAGTAGCAAGTGAGTCATTTTTCATTTGGCTCTATGGAAGCACACTAAGGCCTCCACGTGGCTCCCCATTACAAGCTTACTTCTGGCGCCAACTTACCAAGGCCTCAATAAACTTTAAAGGTGTCCTCCCCCCGCTACCCCATAGAAGGAAGTGACGTCATTTTAGGTATGTAGCAAGCTAGTGGGATACTGCCACGTGGCATCACGGTCAAGGTACTAAGGGAGCAATGAACATGATTAGTCAGTGAGTCGGGGACTTATGGAACTTTAGAACCATAAGTCAGGAGTTTGGAAGTTTGGAGAACTCCTGACCTCATGACAACAAAGGCTTCTTTTAACAAAGACAAAGGCTGAGGATGCAAAGGTTTAGAGGCTAGTTAGGAAGTCAAGTGGTTCACAAACTTTCAAACCTACCGACTTAGGTTCTAAAATGTGAAGACTCCCCAACAACAAAGGAAAATAAAAGGCTCAGGGCTGGTGACTTCACAATAAAATGGCTTCAAGTAATAACTTAAGTGACCAGGCACCGAGAATAGGTGGTCAATGACAAATTAGAGCAAATGTAAAATTTGACCATGAAACCTTAGGGTTTAAGAAAAAAACAAGGGAAACCCTTAGAGCTTTGTGAAGGGTTTTAACAATTCATCCTGCATACCAGAGAAGGAAAACACCAGAATTAAAGATTCTTTAAACTATTTAGCCAAGAGGGCAAAATAGTATAACAATAATGCTTCTTGAAAAATAATGAAATAAACTTAATGCAAGAGTTGCAAAAACCAAATGCCCTCAAAAAGATAACATAGCTTTCTCCACAAACTCCTCTACAAAAGCACACAAAGCATCCACTTTTCATTTTGTTTTAAAGCATAAAAAACTTATCCAATCTCCCATAGGTGTCCACTTTGCAAAAAGAATATTTTCCAACTTGAAAATCTTTTCCAATTTAAAAATCTTTTCCAACTTGAAAATCTTTTGCAACATGAAAATCTTTTCCAAATTAAATAATTTGAAAATCTTCAAAAAATAAAGCATATCCTCTTCATGGGTGCTCCAAAGAGATATGGATAACTTTTTCCATAAACAGTAACTTCCTGCAATAGAAACCTACTAAACAAGACTCAAGGTCATCTAAGGTGGCACTCCTTGATTTTCTCAACAAAAAGCAAAAAACATCTTTTTGAGAAAAACCAAAAAGCAAAAAACATCTTTTTGAGAAAAAGCAAAAAGCAAAAAACACAAAACAACTTTTTCCCATAATGGCTTAAAAACATCAAATCTAAAAAAGCAAAAAAATACTTTTCCACCTAAAAAATAGGAAACACCAAAAAGGACTCTAATATTGAGACACCTTAATCCCAACAATCTCCCACTTGTCGAAGTCCTATCAAGAGTCTATAACAGCTAGTTGATCAGACCTCAAGGTCCATGGAACTCAAATACCATCTGAACTTCTCTGTACTCACTAGCTTTGTAGAAGCACCAATGTATCCAACTTCAAACCTATTACCAGAACACAACTCTAAAGTCCAAACATCCTCCAAAACAAGATCAAGCACGAATGCTCCAGAATAGTTAGAACAACAACCACAGTTAGTTGTTTACATCCAACAAAAAAAAACCCACCATTGATAGAACTTCTGTACATGACATATCTAGCGCATACTGTAGCTCTCATCCCTGTATAATCTAGTGTCTTGCTCAAAGTTACCATCTCCCATGATAGCAAACACACCAAAACCATTGATGTGCAAAAAACTTGGAGACCTTTGATACTACAGTCCAATGAAGAACAATCTACCAAAGGCATACATACATCCTAGGAATCATACTACATGAGTGATGCCAACCAAAGCAACTCATAGTCTATGAATCAACACTTACATAAAAGTGTGGCTTATAATCAAATCATGTAATACAAAGAACAATCACAATGATCTACAAACTGCAACTAACGTACTACAAAATAGAGCATACTTCCACAAACAGTTTTCTACTTACTCTCTCAACTTTGATCTCCTCCACTTCTCCCAAGTCCTCCACATCTCAAATGATATACATTAAAATAACACCTACCATTGCTAAAAAATAATAAAGTACAAAAACGATAGATGATCACAAACCCAGTGATCATACTAGATGAATAAGAACCTCTAGAAGAAACATGAGACCATAAAGAGAAACCACAAACCATATCATGTCCTTCTACCAACCAAGTGTTAATTTGTGCCAAGTAAGATCTCCTTCACAAAGCCCCAACTGAAAAGCCTTAACAACACCCAACTGTTCAATCTCATTAGATCAAACAAAACATATATATCTTCATATAACAAAAAAATGATGTAACCTTCTTTAACCAAAGAAGATCAAACTCAAAAAACCATTCCAAAAATAGGAATACAGCCCAATAACATCTCCAAAACTTCTAATAAATTAAACCATATACCCAAGGAGATAATCATGCCAAATACTCCTCAATTAAACCCTCTAGAACTAGAAACTATAGCTCAAGATCCATATCCATGAAAAATCAAAACATAAAACAAAATGAATCTGAAACAACATGGGCAATACCAATCAGATCATTTTCTACCATGTGAACTGAGAGTAGGGAATGAGAATGATCCTCTGAGATACATCGAGTCTCATAGACTCTCTCCAAGAACAATCTCCTCTCAAGTTCAAACATGAACTCATGTCTATACCCAGGTGAAGGCTCCTTGGTCTTTTTGTTGAAATTTCACCATCCCAACACATGATCCCCACAACAAGAGATCTCTAGCCTCACCTCAATTCTCTCTAGTATCCATGTGCATCCATTAACCAATACATGCCAACTTCAAATGCATCTTGCAAAATCATGAAGCTTTAAGCAAATGATTAATACTCAAAACCAAAGAGAACTTCACCAGACCACTATCAAATCTCCCACTGCACGTCTACAAAATCTAGGAACACACATGACATCATGATCTAACATCTCCTCTTAGGAGATCATTACCTACTCCAATGAACATATCTTGCCAAAGGGGCACCATCATGCCAAAACTCTAATCTTAGAAATAAGAATCCATCATCGCACAATACCATCTCCAATTTTATGAAAATAACTATCCTCTAACAATGGAACTCAAGATGTCATTTAAATAACTTCACAGTATTATGAGAATCGTAATCCAAAAGCCTTACCATGACACCCACAACCACTGTAGAAGAACATCCATCACCAAGTGACAAATTCACATCACTGCCAAAGCTCCCACTGAAACTAGGATATCAGGCTTATCAAGGCATTGTGATAACCATCCTCTAAATAAAGATCATTCATAGCTCTAGTACAATCTAATAATCAACCTGTACAATACTAGCAACACAAAAGAATAAAGTAGAACCAAGATCTCCAAACAAGAAGATAAAACCATCACTATCAAAAGCTCACACATAACAGTGTATCCAACCTATCTATGATATCATGATAAACATGCAACAAGTCCCATCAGCCAACTATCCAGGCACTCCAAAACATCCATCCTCTCATCCCAATGAACATACCAATGCACAAATGACCATAGACAAGGCCAACTAACAAAGTTTGCATCAACACTGAATCAATCTCATGGATATAGACAATCCACACCCAAGTCATCTCACTGCAACCAATGGGTGGCCAACCCACAAAACTGCATAACTCAAAGATCTAAAACAAATGAAACGTGCAAAATTATCATCACATTAGTAACTTGCAAACTGAGATATCAAAGAAGATAACATGTAGATTTCAAGACTCAAACACCATATTAAATCCTAATTTGATTTTCCAAATAAATCCACAATGAGTAACCATAGTCAAGTAACCCATCAAGCAAACACTACAGAAATGCTGAGTGACTAATCACATACCAACATCTCCACACCAAGAAGGCTACAAACCTCCTCACACCATTCATAAAGCATACATGCAAACCTGCAACTATCTTACATCCAGAAGCACCCCCAAGGAATCATAATCTAAACAATAGTTTATCCATAGATCTACAAAACCACAAGTTTTGATTAACCATGTAAAACCTGCAAAACTGCCATGTCACTGTCACACATGCAAATCCATATCCACTTATCATTTGGAAGACCGACAAGTCTAAAAACCACCAAAATAGTTAAACCAGAATAATGGAATAACATAGATAAGCATAACCATAGATTTTGAATAGAAAATATACAAAACCCTTAGATCCAACCAAAATGAAACTGATACATGCAAGTATTGTTAGACTTAGGGCATACAACTGAGAGTGGGGGGTGAATCAGTTGTGCGAAACTTTCTCCTATTTAAACAGTTGAATCTTCTTTAGTGATTAGCATAATATCAATCATGAACCATAGAGCATTAAATCTGAAGCAGAAACATAACAACACATATGACACCAAGATTTTGACGTGGAAAACCCAGTTAAGGGAAAAACCAAGGGGTGATTAACCCAAGAAAGTATTCTCTGTTAGAAGAATAGAAAGAACAAAATGGCACATGCCAATTAGGGCTCACTACCCGAGCACACTGCTCACAAGAGGCTCACTGCCTACAAGAGACACACTATCTACAAAAGAATAAGTATCACCTTTGTGAATTAGAGAATAGCATCTTTAGCATGCTTGAATCAATTCCATTTAAGCTCAGTACTTCTACTCTACCTTTCGCACTTTTTTTCGCTACCACACTCTCATCACCACAAGACACACTTCAAAATGAATTTACAATCCCTTATTTATACAAGGCATCGACTTAGGAACAATCATCTAAGTCAGCAAACACCTACAAGATCATTCGCAAGATGTGTAATACATCCGGTCGACCAGTCTCAAGAAGAACACCAATATCCGTGGTTATTCTTCAAATGCAAACTCTAACTTCAATGCGGATCACCATCATTAACTAGACATGATCCAGTGATCATCATAACCTTCCCTAAATCACCAAACACATCCGCACTTCATCATCCTACTGGAATTCTTCTCTCCTTCATCCGGAGCTACAAGAACACAGTCTGTCATCACTATCATAAATGAATAGGCACTTCTGGACCTTCAACCCACGAACTAATCTAGTTGATACTTCACAGGGACGTCCTCAACACTTCCTCAGATCTGCAGAATGGGATAATGAAATACTAGATCTCACCGGACCTTTTTGTGGCCATCTGTCACCTTTGAACACCTGCTGGAACCGGTTCTACTTGAGTGACCATAACTTCTTCAAATCTTCATGCGGACCTCTGAAATCTTGACTGGAGCATCTCAAGACTTATATCTACAAACCCTTTAAATCGCATCCTCTGATCCTCAATCTATTGAGGACTTTTACCTTCTTGTCATCACTGTTCTTAACTATTCCTGATTGAGACTTATTTTCTCAAAATCCTCAGCACACAGCTCATCTAATCCTTCTCATTAATGCAACATGAGTATGTTGACATCAATGACAACACTAGTTATCCTCATACTTGTAACAATCTCCCCCTTTGTCATTGATGGCAACATATGATGTGAAAAACCATCAAGACAAGAACTTCTTTATATCACAGCTCCCCCTATCAGCAACAACCATTCACATGTCTTCTCTTCCTTTACTGCTCCCCCTTTGATCATCAACCACTTGTTTTTCACATTTCATCTCTCCCCCTTTGACATCAATGGCAAAGGACTCATACTTGCAATTCTAACACATCAAAATCATACCAGCTGCTCCCCCTGAGTAGCAGCTCCCCATCATCAATCCGGATCACAAGATATGACTGTGATATCCACTGGACTGATGCACATTAGTGCATCCTAGTTCATCACCGGAGGGGCAATAACCCCTAACTTCTCCCTGAGATACTCAAAAGAGTCCTTGGGAAGAGGTTTAGTAAAAATATCTGCAAGCTGATCCTTGGAGGGCACATACTCCAATCTGACTCAACCCTTGTTTACTTGCTCTCTCAGAAAGTGAAACTTGATAGATATATGCTTAGTCTAAGAATGCAACACCAAATTCTTAGAAATATTTATTGCACTTGAATTATCATAGAAAATTATGATAGGCTCCTCATATTCTATTTGAATATCTCTTAGCATCTGCTTCATCCACAAAAGATGAGTGCAACTTTCTGCTGCTGCAATGTATTCTACTTCAGTTGTAGATAGGGATATTGCCTCTTGTTTCTTGCTTAGCCAAGAAACCAACCTTTTTCCCAAAAAGAATGCTCCTCCACTTGTACTCTTCCTATCATCCACATCTCCTGTCCAATCTGCATCTGTATATGCATGAAGAGAAAAATTATGATCTCTAGGATACCATAGACATACTCAACTATTCCTTTTAAGTACCTAAAAATTCTTTTGATTGCCATGACATGAGATTCTCTGGGATCAGCCTAGAATCTTGCCACAATACCAACAACTTGCATTATATCTGGTCTAGTTTGAGTGAGGTACAATAATCCTCCAATCATTGATCTGTACTTTGTCTGATCTGTCTTAGGAGAGTCATCATCTTTGCTCAACTTACATCCGGTTGCCATGGGAGTGTTCATTGGCTTCGAATCTTCCATTCCAAATTTCCTCAATAATTCTTTCACATATTTGATCTGAGAGATAAAGATTCCTTTCTTTCTCTGAGTAATGTGCAGACCCAAGAAGAAATTCATTTCACCGAGCATTGACATTTCAAACTCACTTTTCATTTGATTTGCAAAGGTTTTACACATACTGTCTCTTCCTCCAAAGATGATATCATCAACAAATACTTCAACAATTAAGATGTTTTCATGATCAATTTTAAAATATAGGTTACTATCAGTAGTACCTTTGTTGAAACTAATCTTCAAAAGATGTTTGTCTAGCCTTTCATACCATGCTCTTGGAGCTTGCTTTAGACCATATAGTGCCTTCTGTAATTTGCAGACCATATCACCATGCTCAGATAACTAAAATCCATCCGGTTGTTCAATGTACACTTCTTCTAAGTCACCATTCAGGAAAGCAGATTTGACATCCATCTGATACACTTTGAAATCTTTGAAGGCAGCAAAGGCAAGAAATAGTCTAATTGATTCTTGCCACTGGAGCAAAGGTTTCCTCAAAATCAATCCCTTCTATTTGAGAGTAGCTTTTGCAGACTAATCTGGGTTTATTTCTGATTATTTCACCAACTTCATTTAATTTGTTCCGGAAGACCCATTTGGTTCCAATCACATTCTTGTTTCTAGGTCTAGAAACAAGATCCCAACTGTTATTTTTCTCAATTTGCATCAATTCTTCCTCCATTGCTTTGGTCCAATTTTCATCATTGCAGGCTTCATTTATTGTCTTAGGTTCAATCTTTGAAATCAGACAACATTCATCTGAATTTTGAGCATTTTTCCTTCTAGTTTGCACACCTTTGCTTTTGTCACCTATGATCTAATCTTCAGAGTGGTTCAGTCTTACATACCTTGGAACTTTGGGATTTTCTTGCACTTATGTTTCTTGATCAGGCTCATTCAGACCAATCTCTTCTTCTTGATTTACTAGATCAGTCTGAATCTGACTTTCAGGAGAGGATTGAGCTCCTTGAACTAGAACGCCATTCTGATCATCTTCATCATACTCATAAAACCTTGAGCATTTCTCTATTCCCTCATCAACCTTCACATTTGTACTTTCTATCATCTTTCTTAGTCTCTTGTTATAACACAGGTATGCTTTGCTTTGAGTAGAGTAACCCAAGAATATTCCTTCATCACTCCTAGCATCAAATTTGCCTAAATCTTCATCTCTTTTGATGTAACATTTGCTACCAAAGACTCTAAAATATCTTACAGTGGGAGTAATGCCAAACCAGAGTTCATAAGGGGTCTTATCGATACTGCTTCTGATTTGCACTCGATTAAGAGTATAGACTGCAGTGCTGACAGCTTCTCTCCAATAGATCTGAGGAACATTTGCTTCCATCATCATAGTCCTAGATGCTTCCTGGATGGTTCGGTTCTTTCTCTCCACTACTCCATTCTGCTGTGGAGTCCTCAGAGTAGACAACTATCTCTTAATTCCATGTTTCTCATAGAATTCTATGAACTCACCGGATGTGAATTCTCCACCTCCATCAGACCTCAGACATTTCAACTTTATTCTTGTTTCATTCTCTACCATAGCCTTGAATATTTTGAATTTTTCAAGAGCTTCTGATTTCTCCTTTAGAAAAGTTACCCACATCATCCGAGAATAGTCATCTATTAGCAGCATGAAGTATCTATCACCTTGAATACTTCTGGTTCTTGCCATACCACAAAGATCAGTGTGAACTAAGTCCAATAGTCCGGTAGAAGACAGTTCCTTTCTTTTAAATGTGACTCTGCTCATCTTACCCAACTGACATTCCTTGCACAAGCTGTTAGTAGGTTTCACCAATTTTGGAAGATCTCTTATAGCCTGAGTATTGCTTATTTTGATGATATTATCAAAATTCACATGACACATCCTTCTATGCCATAACCAACTCTGATCAACTTGAACAAACAAGCAACTTTTACTAGCACCAACCAAGTGGAAGATATTACCTTTAGTTTGAGTACCGGATGCAATCTCTGTTCTGGATCTTTCAAAGATTTTGCATTTTCCATCCTTGAATCAGAGATCATAGCCTTTGTCCACCAACTATCCAACACTGAGAAGATTGTGCTTCAAACCTTCAACATACAGCACATTACCAGTTTTGTTTCTTCCATTAAAAGAAATAGTTCCTCTTCCTCTGATTCTACCAGCAGAATTATCACCAAACTTTACCACTCCTCCTTCATACCTTTCCAAATCTATGAATTTATTCTTGTCACCTGTCATGTGGTGAGAGCAACCACTGTCAATGACCCAATCATTCTTTTCTTCAATTTGGGCAGCCAGAGCTCTTTCTACAACTTTATGATTGATAGATACAGAGGATATTGGTTCTTCTTCCTTGATGGCAATAAAAACCCATTCACTTCCAGATTTGTTTCCTATCTCTGATTCATCATCTGTTACTCCTTCATTATCATCTTCTTCATGAACATAGTAACAATTCTTTTGGAACCTTGATCTATTAGGATTTGGCTTTGAAAATCTTTCTAGACATTTTGAGGCAAAATGACCAATCTTATTGCAGTTAAAATACTTAAAAGGCAATTTTCCTTCATACTTACCAGATCCTCTTGGCAGTCTCTTTGCAATGAGGGCTTCAAGTTGAGTAGTTTCTACTTCTTCTTCTTCCAGGTCTTTTCTTGCTTTTCCATACCATGACAAGTTCCTTGATGAGTTTTCAATCAGATCAAATCCTTGTTTACCTTTCACAGAGTTACTGGCTTTGAATGCAGATTTAGTTTTGGGGGGATCATCTCCAAATATAGTCATTTCAAAAGCAGCCAATTTGCTAGCCAATTGGTCTCTTGTGACAGTTGTATGGGCTCTAAATTCATCAATGGCAGCAACCTTGATTTTGTAAGAGGCAGGGAGGGATCTAAGAATCTTACCAACAATCTCATTTTCATCCAAGACTCCACCATAATTTCTAATTCCACAAACCAGCTCATTCACTCTTGGCATAAAAGTGGTAATATTTTCATCATCTCTCATCTTTAGTTTTTCAACTTTCCCTTTTGGACTTTGTAACCTTGCACATTTAACATACTCATCTCCTTCATGTAGAAGTTCCAGTTTAATCCAGATCTCATAGGCAGTTGGTAGGTCAATAACATTTGAGAGCTCTGAGTCAATTAATGCACTTAGAAGAGCCTCTTTGGTCCGCAGATTATTTTCAGCATCTGTGATTTCATTTAGGGTTGTCGAACCACCCTATGGAGGTGCATACGCTTTTGTGACCATGGGCCAGTACGCTTTTCCCATACACTGCAAGTGACATTTCATGCGATCTTTCCAAAGAGAGAAGTTGGTTCCATCAAACTTCGGACTATCCTTCTTGTATGACAACATCCTGGATCTCTTCAAGCGGTTAAGCTCCTTTTAGAGGAAATTAGCTCTGATACCAATTGTTAGACTTAGGGCATACAACTGAGAGGGGGGGTGAATCAGTTGTGCGAAACTTTCTCCTATTTAAACACTTGAATCTTCTTTAGTGATTAGCATAATATCAATCATGAACCATAAAGCATTAAATTTGAAGCAGAATCATAACAACACATATGACACCAAGATTTTGACATGGAAAGCTCGGTTAAGGGAAAAACCACGGGGTAATTAACCCAAGAATGTATTCTCTGTTAGAAGAATAGAAAGAACAAAATGGCACATGCCAATTAGGGCTCACTGCTCACAAGAGGCTCACTTCCTACAAGAGACACACTATCTACAAAAGAATAAGTATCACCTTTGTGAACTGGAGAATAGCATCTTCAGCATGCTTGAATAAGTTCCATTTAAGCTCAGTACTTCTACTCTGCCTTTCGCACTTTTCTTCGCTACCACACTCTCATCACCGCAAGACACACTTCAAAATGAATTCACAATCCCTTATTTATACAAGGCATCAACTTAGGAACAATCATCTAAGTCGGCAAACACCTACAAGATCATTCGCAAGACGTGTAATACATCCGGTCGGCCAGTCTCAAGAAGAACACCAATATCCGTGGTTATTCTTCAAATGCAAACTCTAACTTCAATGTGGATCACCATCATTAATTGGACATGATCCAGTGATCATCATAACCTTCCCTGAATCACCAAACACATCCGCACTTCATCATCCTACTGGAATTCTTCTCTCCTTCATCCGGAGCTACAAGAACACAGTCTGTCATCACTGTCATAAATGAATAGGCACTTCCAGACCTTCAACCCATGAACTAATCTAGTTGATACTTCACAGGGACATCCTCAACACTTCCTCAGATTCACAGAATGGGATAATGAAATACCAGATCTCACCAGACCTTTCTGTGGCCCTCTATCACCTCTGAACACCTGCCGGAACCGGTTCTACTTGAGCGACCATAACTTCTTTAGATCTTCATGCGGACCTTTGAAATCTTGACTGGAGCATCTCAAGACTTATATCTACAAACCCTTTAAACCGCATCCTCTGATCCTCAATCTATTGATGAGTTTTACCTTCTTGTCATCACTATTCTTAATTGTTCCTGATTGAGACTTATTTTCTCAAAATCCTCAGCACACAGCTCATCTAATCCTTCTCATTAATGCAACATGAGTATGTTGACATCAATGACAACACCAGTTATCCTCATACTTGTAACAAGTATAACCAACCAAAAAAGGAAGAAGAGGTATAGGAACTTTAGGCCCACTTGTAGGCTAACTCCACAACTACCACCATGTACAAGCATACTGGGGAGCTAGGTTGTTTCAGAAGCTTTCAAATCATCCAATGATCAACTCCACAACCTCCATGCATTTGAGGTAAACAAAACAATGCCTTCCAATGCTAGGTACTAAAACCAAGCACCCAACATAAGCACATCAAACCATAGTCATGAAACCCCAAGTTTCTCCATGTGATCAAGGAGCCAAAAACAAGCACCCAACATGAATACTTTGCTACAAACAACTATAGAATGAAAGAACATAACCACCATGCATGAGGGTTATTACACACTCTCAAATAGGAGCTCCAGATTAATATTATATTATGA
Organism: Cunninghamia lanceolata; assembly: GCA_027924645.1. Taxonomy (NCBI): domain Eukaryota; kingdom Viridiplantae; phylum Streptophyta; class Pinopsida; order Cupressales; family Cupressaceae; genus Cunninghamia; species Cunninghamia lanceolata. The sequence goes on from BSBN01001583.1 coordinate 11,892,216, forward strand.
CCAACTCCATAATACTCCATCTTCACCATCCTTCAAATGCTTGATATAACCTAAAAACATGATCAACTGCAAGACTTCCACTCAAACAAGGATTAATAATCAACCAATTCTTTCCTACAGATTTCCTCAAGCTTGCCAAGCTAAGAAATCACAATAGAAGAAATACCCAGAACCTTAAACACCATGGAACCAACACATGCAATCTCATGCAACCATGGAACCAGCATATCTTTGATACCAATTGAAAGGGAAAGAGAACCCAACATGCACTGTACAACATCCTATATTTTTCTTAAACAAATATTTAATAGCTTGATGCAAACACATACTACTATGACCTTAAAGCGAAAACAGACATAGTTGATTTCCCATCACATTAACCCTTAGAGGAAAGATAATGTAGCTTACAGATCTAAGAAACTTTCAGCAGCATAATGACATGTAAATTAACACTTTAAGAACATGAAAGAAGAAGAAAATAGACAGAAGAGAAGAAACACCAATATTCGTGGGGAAAACCCTTTCAAGTAAAAAACCCCACACTCCAAAGCATTGAACCAATGTATTAATCTGCAACAACAATGTTACAATACACTTGCAGGCTCAAAGCCTTAACATGGAGATTTACATTTTTCTTCTTTGGAGGAAAACTGAGAGCATAACCCTGCAGTAAAAACTCCCTGTAATAATACTTCTTGAAAAATAATGAAATACACTTAATGCAAGAGTTGTAGAAGACAAATGCCCTCAAAAAGATAACATAGCTTTCTCCACAAACTCCTCTGTAAAATCACACAAAGCATTTTTTTCATTATGTTTTAAAGCATAAAAAATGTATCCAGTCTCCCATAGGCATCTGTTGAGGCTGAAAATGAAAAAGCTAATGAATCTATAAAACCAAAATCACTATATTGTCAACATCACATTAATGAAGTATCTCCTAAATGAACACAAATGTGGAAAAGTAATATTAAACTACAAAAAAACCAAACATAAGCATTCAAAAGAAAATTAACTCCATTGTTTCCTATCATCAAGATCTTGAATTACACATTTGATGCTCTCAGATTTTTTTATAAGCACAAATGCATCAAGAAAGCTATGATGAATAGATGAAAAGTTGTATGATCAAAATCTAATCCCCTCACGGTGAAAAGAGAGATGGTTTATATAGACTTTTGGTGGAAGAAAAGAGGGAAAGTTGCCATTATGCAACGGAAGATAACTTCGAAGTTAACTTATGAAGATTGGAGAAAGTTTCCAAAATTAAGAGATAGAAGATAGAGATGCTAAAATGAGAGAAAGAAGAGTGGGATATTGATATGGTAAGTTTCTTTAATTAATTAAAATAGAATTTTAATTAATTTGTGGCATGAATAATTAAATAAATAATAAATATTTATTTAATTATAGAATGAAAAGTTGGATAATTGAAATTAAATAAATATAAATATTTATTTAATTTGGAGGAAAGATTAAGATAAGGATAATTAAATAAATTTTATTATTTATTTAATTTAAAAGAAAGATTCTAGGGCAATTTTTAGTGTCTACATTTTGCCCCTCTTTGAGACAATGCAGTCTGTCACGTTGTTTCAAAGAAAAAAGAATTTATTAACTGATACATGCCCCAGGGATATCCTAGTAAGGATGATATACCTCCTTGAGAAATTGATCGAACAAGTTGTGATAAGATTAATCTCTCAATAGATCATGGGGAGAAGATTTGGTAATTGATATTGCGCATGATAAAATGGAGATGCACATTTGATGAAAATGCACAACTGATAAGCGAAGATGTACATTTGATGAAAATGCACAACTAATAGGTGTAATTGACCAATTGATGGAAAGGCTCAGTATAGCTAGGTTGATAAGCTGATTAAGTTGATTGAGATTGATGCTAGCATAAAACAATGATTGATTAATAGATTGAGTGATTAGGGAGCATTGGAGTCCCATGCTAAAAAGCAAGTTGATTGATTTGATATTTGGATTAAAAGATAAGTATCAGTTGGATAAAGTGATTAATTACTTCTTGAGATAAGGAGCATGAAGAAAAATGAAATGATGAATGGAGTGGGTGATGGAAGAAATGATGGATGAAAAGGGATATGAAGGAAATGAAGGTGATAAAAATTATTGTGCATTACATAGTTCTTTATCATCATAGAGCTTATCATCTTGCAAATTAGTATAAACATCTAGATAACATGAATGTCTAGACAACCTGAATACTATTTGCATTTTGATTTAGCAATAAAGTATAAGCATCTAGGTATAAGGACCTTAGATGACCTGAATACTTATTTCATGGAAGACACTATCAGACAAGGAATGTGCTCATCCACACTAGACTCATAGGTCCTTGATGATTTTAGACAACCATATCTTAAGATGAGTCATCCTGTGAATAAGGAATAATCCACAGATAGCAAACAAGTGAACATGCCCCATCCTCACCTCTCTAGTCCAAGACATCCTTGAGAAGCTAAAATACATGCCACCAAAGATCAAATCATAAAACAACTAAAGACCGATAATCAAACAGGCATCATGCTTCAATGTAGAACTAATTCTTGTCACACTTTATGCATTTGGTTGGATTTGAAAGATGGATTGATAGGTATGTTGCAATGTGGTGCAGTCATTATAGGAGGGTTCACAGAATGAACTGTCCAGACCGTACAGCAAGAGTAAACACAAAGGAAACAACTCAAAGATATGAAACAAATGTAGATTAAGTCATTTAGTATATAATGGAATTCAAATATAGATTGGCTAGCAACATGCGGGCTTACAATTAGGGCTCACAGGCCTAATTACAGAATATCAAGATATACACAAGATATAGCTTTGAAGCTCCTTCGCAAAGCATCCAAACTATGAATTTATGCTAATGATCATAACTACTTTCCTAGGCATCTATTACATCAATATATATTATCTCCAATACAAAAGATTCCTCCATGTCGGCCAAGGAAGATCACAAACTCCAATGAAGAGTTGTAACATGTGTACACAAATAGGTCGGACCTAAATGGGTAGAACTCCTCCGCAAAGGAATGGAATCATGTGCAGATCTTGGGGAAGGTTAGCCACGAACCAAACAATATTGAAGGATGTGTCATTAAGCTTCAAAGGTTGTGAAATGCTCTGCAGGTCTTCTCCTTTAGCTGATTATCTGAGGCTGCCAGAATGCTCTATTCTAAGAAAATAGTCAATCTTCTGATAGTGATAACTTTCTGGTACTTGATCCAAATTCTCTAAAAATTGGATATGATGTGGATGAATGAATCTAGATGGTAAGTCTACCTCTACAAGATTTGAAATGCAACTGTGGTAGAATACGGACCAAAATACAGAAACTACTACTGACTGAACTGCCTGAACTGAACTAGAAAATGAAAAGAAACAAACTGAATTGCAAACAAATTGAAATGCAAATGTTTTTGGTTGATGAAAGATTGCTCTTGAACCAAGGATTCTCCTGCATCAGACATCTAGGGTTATTGAAAAAGTGAGTCCCTCACTTTGCTGGGGCTAGAAGAAAACCAAGAAGGTCCACCTCAACCTGAGAAATCCATGATGAATCTTCTTCTAGTCTGTCTTTCCACTTCACAAGGTATTCTTTGTATTATCTTCCTCTAGTGTTGCATCCCACTCTGCTATCCAAAATGTCCTCAATCTACTCTAGTGCTTGTTGTGGTAATTACTTCTCCAAGTTTTCTGTCATGTTGTCTCTAAATTCTACTTCATGATACTGATATAGGTCTGCAATGTTGAAAATAGGTGATATACCCAATGTCTCTAGTAACTCCATTTCATATGCATTTCCTGAATCAAATTTTTTGAGTATCCTACAAGGTCCAAACTTCATCTTTAACTTGCTATATGTCCCAACTAGAAATCTTTCTTTTCTCAAGTATACCATCACTTCATCTCCCATTGAAAATTCTGTCTTCTCTTCTCATCTACCTTCTCCTTATACTTGATGTTCATCTCCTCCAAATACTTCTTCACCTGATTATGCACTGTCTCCATATGTCTTGCAAATTCTTCTGCTTCTACACTTATCTTTTGTTCCAATCTGATATATCTCAACTCTATCACTCCTCTAGGGTTTACTCTGGTAACAATCTCAAAAGGTGTTCTTCCAGTACTCCTATTCACTGAATTATTATATGTAAACTATACTTGTGAAAGAATCAAATCCCAACTTCCTACTTTCTCTCTAACCAAACATCTCAACAAGTTTCCCAAACTCCCATTCACTACCTTTGTCTGTCCATCAGTCTGTAGATGAAATGCTAAACAAAACTTCAAATCTATCTTCATCTTCTTCCAAAGTGTCTTCCAACAATATCCAAGAAATCTCCTTGAAAAATAGACCAGCTACATGCACTGCATCAATTGTCTTCTTGTAAGGTATGAAATGTGTCATCTTTGAAAATTTGTCCACCACTACAACTATTGAATCATGTCCCCTCTATGTCTTAGGAAATCCCATTACAAAATCCATACTTATGTCTTCCCAAGGTCTCTTTAGTACTGTCAAAGGTTTATACAATCTAGCATTATGACTACTTCCTTTTGCAACTTGACAAACTCTGCAACTATGCACAAATTTCCTAACATCCTTATGTATCTGAGGCCAAAAGTAATTTTCACTCACCAAATCCACTATCTTATCAATGCCAAAATGTCCTACCAATCCTCTACTATGTTTCTCCTTGATCAAATCATCTCTCATTGAACTTCAAGGTATGCACAACTGATTTCCCTTGAACAACATATGTTATTGAATGAAAAAGTCTAACCACTTACTCCTATCTATCACAATAGGTTTCTTACATGCTTTCCAAGGTTCTGCAAAATCAGTGTCTCCCTCATACATATGCTTCAACTCATCAAAACCTAACACTTCAAATCTCATCTTTGTCAACAAATTTCTTCTCCTGCTCAAGGCATCAACAACTTTGTTTGATTTACCACTCCTATGCTTGAACACAAAAGTATAACTCTGCATGAACTCTACCCATCTCATATGTCTCTGATTCAACTTATCTTGACTGTTCAAATATTGCAAAGCTTGATGATTTGTATACAACACAAACTCCTTAGGTAACAAGTAATGTCTCCACTTCTTCAAGGTTTGGATTATGGCATAGAACTCTTGATCATAGACTGAATATCTTCTCCTTGCATCATTTAACTTTTCACTAAAATATGCTACAGGGTTACCTTCTTGACTTAACACTGCTCCAATTACATTTCCACTTGCATCACAATCTACTTGAAATACCTTATTGAAATTTGGTAATGCCAAAATATGTTGCTCTATCACTTTCTGCTTCAATAGGTCAAAGCTTTTATCTGCTCCAGATGTCCACTTGAAATCTTTTTTGTCACCTCTCATTGTCTTTGTCATAGGGTTACAAACTGAACTAAATTTTTTTATGAACTTCTGGTAGAAACTAGCTAATCCATGAAATGATCTGACTTCTCCAATGCTCTCTAGTGTAGGCCATTCAACAATTGCTCTCACTTTCTTAGGGTCCATCTTCAATCCTTCCACAGAGATCACAAATCCCAAGTATACTAGTTCTTCCTTCATGAAACTACATTTCTTGATGTTTATCAGCAATTTCTCTTCTCTCAGTCTTTGCAATACTTGCCTAAGGTGCTACAAATGTTCTTCTCTTGTCTTATAGAAAGTTAGAATGTCATCTAGATATACAATAACAAACTTACCCAAAAATTTCTTCAGAACTTCATTCATCAATCTCATGAAAGTACTAGGTGCATTTGTCAGTCCAAAAGGTATCACTAACCACTCATACAATCCCTCATTTATCTTAAAAGCAGTCTTCCATTCATCTTCTTCTCTGATTCTGATCTAATGGTATCCACTCTTCAAATCTATCTTTGTGAAATATTTTGCTCCACTTAAACAATCCATGATATCATCCATCTTGGGTAAAGGAAATCTATACTTAACTATGATCTTGTTGATTGCTCTAGAGTTAGTACACATTCTCCATTCTCCATCTTTCTTAGGTGCTAACACTGCGCACAAGGATTCAAACTTTCTCTGATCAAATCCTTCCTCAAAAATTCTTGTATTCAATTCTTCATTCTTTTCTGGTGTCATTCTATGTGCTACTTTGTTAGGAAAACTAGCTCTAGGTATAAGATCCATATGATGACTGATACTTCTGATTGGTGGCAATCCTTCAGGTACATTGTTTGATATGATGTCTTCATACTCTTTCAACAACTCCTTTATCTCCTCTGGTTGTGATTCTTCAATCTCCTTTTTCAATGTTTCAAACTTCTTAGGGATCAAAGCATAACACATATTCTCATGTCTCAAACCATCTAGAAATTTCCTTCCATCTACCAAACAAATTCTAGCATTTCCACATACGAGTAAGTGCAAAAAGATGGGGGGCCAAAAAGTGGCCAAATGGTTTTAAAAAAATAATAATACATAACGTGCTCGCATTATGGGTTGGTAATGACAAGCCTAAGGCTCATCAAAACCAAACCATAATGCACTCGCATTATAACGTGAGCGCGTTATTAACTACTATACATAAAAAAAGGCTTGTCATTTCATTTCATTTCTATTTTTCTCCTCTATCCCTGCGGCTTGCAAACCCTAGGAAGCATGCTCGCATTTTGGAAAAGATAATTCAACACCAAAATCTAGCTGATTCGTCACCAAAATGCTACCATGACATCGAGCACGCCAAAGGAGTGAGTTTTATTTGTTTTTTTGTTTAAATTTGCTTCTAAATAGGTAGGTTTGAGTTATTTTTTGATGTATATTTCGTTAATTGTTAGGAAATGTTAATGCACCTCCTCCTCCTCAAAATCCACAAAATCCTGCAGAACAACAACCTCCTCCATCTATTCCTCAACATGCCCCTGGAACACAAGAAAATATAATGGGGCAAATTGAAAAGAACAAAAAAGAAATTGAAGATATAATTGCAAGGTTGAAAGATCCTTCCACTTCAACCTTGCATAGGTCCACACTTGCTGAATCTCTTGAATCTATGTTATCAAATGTAGATTCAATTAGCAAGCAAATAACTAGTTGGATGGACAAGAGGAGAGAGTTTAGAGATTATTATGTAGACAAGCTATCATACCAAGATGTGAAAAAATTACAAATCACAAAATTAGACTTGTGTTCGACTTTCACAAACCCACAAACAAATCAACCTCCACCCATTACATGCAAGAGGTTCCCTATCCATTGGTGCAACAACCAAGCGATAAGGGACAATTTTGGGAAGAGGTGGTGGATGGTTTTTGACCATCCTCCATGCAATAATAATGAGGTCCCTCAATACTTTTTGAGGAAACTCTACTAAGAGTTTGTCCTCAATAAAGTGCCAAACTATTTTGATATGCAGGACTTCTAGGGTAGAGGTGGGGGGTCAGCACAAGATAGACCAGGGGCATGTCTTGACCCACAGTGGATAGTGAGACAAGTAATCAGCAGACCAGCCTATGAGCATGTTTCTATCCCTTCCATTGTGAAGGAGAGTGTTGAGGTTGATACACTTCAGTCTATTAGTGCCTTGACCCAGAGCATCATAGAGCATGCTAGTCCTGCAGCACAGAGTGGGTTGGGAGATAGTGCGAGGAGTAGGGTCCCACCCCATGCTTGTCAGGCTTGCGGGTCAACCTGTGGTTATGACCCCATGGATAGTTAGGATGCAAGTGCACAGGCTACATCTGCAGCTGAGCAGATGGTGATGACAGATACCCTCTTGAGTGAGACTTTCGGCCTTGATACTCAGGTAAATATTAGCAAGTTTATTGAATTTAATTTATTAAATTTCATTTTTGAAATGCAAGATTAACTAATTTAAATTGATGATTTTAATGAAATTTTACGGTCATAGCATCGATGCAGCTTTCAGTGGTTCTCCACCTGTATTTTACACTAGATCATCTACTGTCAGGGTATGTAACTAGTAAACAATTATAAATATTATATGTGAATAGCATCGTTATATGAATGGTATTCTAATATCTAATTTTGGATGTTGAATAGGTTAATATTATAGATTTCACGGCAACACCTGCCAGCGGTGGTGGACTTCAAAGCTTTGTGGATGTAATAAAATAAATAGTTTAATGAATGAATTGTACTTACTATATTTTTGTATGTGACTTGTGTGCTTTATTGTGTGTACTTCCATGTTTAGATGAATGTGTGTGTATGTTAGGAGCCATGATTTGCATCACTATTATAGTTTTTGTAATTAAATAATGTTGTTTTATTTCCAGATGATGCAGGCTGCGGAGACACCTCCCCATGTTCATAGGGCAATGGAGCATGGTGTGGCCTTTGTGATTCATAGCTCCATGGCATTGATAGGGGTATGAGGCAGATTAGTAAATTTCAATTTACATTCATTATTATAGTTGTCTATTTTTGAAAAATCAAAAGATTATTTATTTGAAGTTTAATTTCTATCTGGATAGTTTCTATAGGACATGACATCACCACGGCCTATTCCTGCTACTGAGGCAAGTGAGGAGACATATTATATGGTAGCAGTAAGTGATTATTTTGTTAAATGTTTCATTTTTTATAACATGTAATTTCTATATATTAATGTCTATACTTTTTATTGTAACAGCTAAAGATGTGGTAAGAACTAAATAGAAGGAGCAGCACTCAGGTTCATAGTAGACCACCCACATGTGCGTCTCCATCCCATAGAAGATCAAAGGTTGCTCATGATCTATTCTCTTCACCAGCCAAAGGGGAATGACTTTTTATTATGTTCCTTTGCTGTATGCCTATATGGCATTTGTGGACATATATTTTGTATTGTATATAGTTGACATTGTATGCCTATATGGCAATCTTGTAAGCCTATATGGCTATTTTGTATATATGTTATACTCATATCGATAGATATTGATGTATGCCTATATGGATATTTGGTTAATACAAATTTTTTTTATTGATGGCGTCCATACTTGCATTATAAATCCACGTTTGAATGGATATTTGTAGATGTCCACTTCAAATATTTAAAGTCCAATTGTGTTACATAGGATGTTTGTTGATCCAATAAGCTAGCTATTGTTATTCAAGTATCACCTAAACCTCATTTTGGAACTAAAAGATAAAAGTTGTATTTAAAAAAAAAAATGAATCATCATGTTGAACACAAAATATTAATATTCTTTATGAGTAGCACACAATGTCAACTATATGCAATACAAAAAAATGAATCATCATGTTATTCTTTATGTTTGAGATCCTAAAAATGACTAAGTCTGGTAGCCTGATATCTTGAAACACTAGGATGAATATCCAAGTCATTAGGATGATTGCGCCTTGAGAAAAAGTCATTAAGATAAGCGCCTAAAGGAGACTTTCTTAAACATTCAAACATTGAGCAACAAGCATGAAGGGTTAAGGCACAATTTGCAACTCATAAAGCCTCAAAAGGGCGCCCAACTTGGAGAGAGCATTCATTTAAGACAAGGCACCCATTGACACCTGTTCCACCATAAAAGTGTGCCTAAGGTGGAAGAAGAACAAGCCTCTAGTAAGTGAAGTGCACCTATTGTCTAAACCACTTCATTATGGCGCCCTAGCATGAGGAGGCACATATAATGCAAATGAAGGACTAAGTGGCATTTTCAATAAGCATCAATTCACCTTGAGCTTTCAATAAATACATCAAATTGAGCCCCATAAGCCTAGGCGCTCTTTGCCTTCAAAAGAACCTTGTATTGGCACCTTGAAGGAAATCAACTTACAATGACAAGTCTTGGAGGTTTCTCATTTTGGATGATGTCTTTTGAGATTAACTACAATGACTGAAAGTTAAGATGAGTGGAAAGAACCTATCTTGAACCTTAGGCGCCCTTCATGTAATTTCCCACCATCATGAGCGCCTAGATCTAAGGAGTGAATGAAGGATCTTAACATCAAGAAGCATGTTATCAATCAACTTGGAGAAGTCTTTGATAATAATTATGATGAATTGAGTACATGGAAGTAAAGGAAGTACATATCAACTCCAAACTGTGCCTAATGATCAATAAGAAATTCTTCCAAAGCAAAGGTGCTCATTGTGAATTTTCCTACTAGTTTTGGTGCCTTGAAGTCTAAGTGCATGAAAATCATGAGGATGAGCGCTTAGGGATGAGATAGTCTTCATAAGATTTTAAATAAGAACATCATCAAAATGCACCTTGGTAGAGAGACTTGAGACCATCATCAAATAAGCCAAAATATTTATCTCCAATCTAGGCACAAATTCTAGCTCCTCCCAACTCAAATGAGCGCCCAAGTTGAAGTCAACTTTCATCTATACAACCCTCAGATTGTGCCTTGAACCTCAAAATTTAATCATCTCAAGACAAAATCTTCCTTAGACACTTGGCATTTAATTGAAATCATTGAGAATTAGAAAGAACCACCTAAGGATGTAAGGCACACTTTTCACCCATACAAGCCTAAAATTGCGCCTAAGGGAAATAACTTGATTTCATATCAATAGGTGAGTGCCTTGAGAGAAAGGATCACTCTAGGTCATTTTCAATTGTTGAAAGCACAAAAATGATAAAGATAAAGGCAATTGAGTTAGGCACACTTTAGCCTCTGAGGACACCTCAATGAGTGCCTTGGGTGAAATTGCATGAGATGACCTTTTGGAGTGAGCACTTGAAAGATAGAATTTATTATAAGACATGTCTCATCATTTAGAATTGCAAAATTGCAAGTATAAAGACATTTAAATCTAGGCGCACTCTCCATCAGTACAAACCCATTTTGGCCCCTAAGGGAGAAATTGCATTGAAAGATACCTTTTGAATGAATCTCTTAAGGGAGATTGACCTCTTTAAGCCATTACAATTGTTTGAAATCATTTAAAGTGATAAATATGGACCAACTTGTGTTAGGCGCCCTTTTCTCTTCTTTTTACCTATATATGTGCCTAGATTTGTAGTAAGATTATTCCATGTTTAAAGAGGATTCCTTTGTGTTATAAAATATTTATCATGAGGATTGATGTGTTTCTTGGTTTGTATTGTAGGAAGATCGAAGGAAAAGGTAGGAGCAAGAGCTTGGAGTCGACTAGAGTCATCATGTAGCTGCTCCAAAGGAGCCTTTCACATTCATTCATGCCAGAGAGTTAAGATGGAAGTAATCACTGCCAAGGAAACACCACTTCAAGAGGTAGCTGCTCCAAGAGGTCACAACAAGATATATTTCAAGTCTTCTTCATCAACGACATCACTGTTGATAACTGAGAGGGGGGGTTGAATCAGTTATCTTAATTATTTCAGCTTTCTGAACTTTCTTAATAATTAGTGCAGCATCAATTCAAACAAGCAAACATAACCATGAAATAGAAATACACATGACACAATATTTTTGACGTGGAAACCGTGTTAAGGGAGAAAACCATGGGGTGATTAACCCAAGATTGTATTCTCTGTTAGAAGAATGGAAGTACAAAATGGCTCTTGCCAATTAGGGCTCACTGCCCGAGCACACTGCTCACAAGAGGCACACTGCCTACAAGAGACACACTATCTACAATTTATAAAGAGTGTAATACAATACTTGAACTGATAAGGAGCATCAACATATGCTGGAGTTCAGTTCCGGTTAGGCTTTGTATACTGATCTGCTACACTTCATCTTTCCTCTTCTTTTATGTTGCTCTTCTTTCACATACTGGATCTTCCTTTCTACTTTTATTTGGCTCTACTACTTTTCGTCGCACATCACTTACAACCACACCACACTTTTCATAACTAAATCTATCTTGTATATATATCCACACAAGTGATTTCATCACCTTTCTAGTCGGCACCCGGAATAGTCAATATTTTACCTAAACTCTGATCTGTCGGCTGAATCCTTGCTTACCAAGTAATGCGGATCAAAGATATACTTGTGGAAATCATTAATCATGTCGGCCAAACATAATTTATGCCTTCATAACCTTTACCAACATCAGTAACACATCCGGAATAATGTCTGATGTTCTGCCAGTCAGTTCTTCCTCTGTTCACACTGTCACTTGGGAACCTGACACTCAAGCATTCATATCTCTTTATCCTTTCCACACCTGAGGCTCAAACCTTGGAATCTATTAGTCAAGATACTCCTCTTGACTTCTCCAAATCTGCACTTCACTGAGGTACTTCTACTGAGAGATCTGGACCTGTCTGTTAGACCTTACTGACTGCTCTATTCTTGCTTACCAGACCTCAACACTTAATCAATCTAACTTCTGGTGAGGACTTATCATGCATTGCGGATGTGTGGGATAACCTTTGTTGCCATCAATGACAACATTCATGAATCCATATAGTGTCTCTTGCCAACAATCTCCCCCTTTGGCATTGATGGCAACACTTAGTGAAAAATGACTAAGTGTTTACACTATGCTCCCCCTTGGCTGATGCTCTGTTTTTATATACATTTTCCGGAGCTCCCCCTTAGTTGGATTCCTCATTTTTCATTGCTCTTCACTCCCCCTTTGACATCAATGGCAAAGGGTAGGGTCCTTATACCAAAATTTTCAAAATTTTGTCCGCATAAGTAAATACATAAGGAATACTTACATATACTGAATTATGTCTGCAAAAGTTGTTTTCAATTGAATGAATTATGTAGCCCAACTTTGCTTCATTCTGTCCAAAATTGATATATGACCACTCAACAAGAATGCAAATGCATCCTTTTTAGATTTGTTGGATCATTGGTCCGGGCGGTAGTCTAAGCGTCACTTATGGCCTCATGCATGGCCTCTAACTTAGGGATAATGATCCTTCTAAGTTCACCCATCCGGCTAATTATGTTCTTCCTTTCCTTCTCAAAATTCTTTATTGCATTTGTGATTGCAATAGTATGACACTCTTGATTTACTATGGAGGATGAGAGAGGATCAAAACTTTGAGACAAACTTAATAGTTTATCCTCTTGTTCTTTTACTTTCCTCTCAATATCTTTGGTCACTGTGGGCCAAGAAAAGCAAAATTTGTATATATTTCTGCCATCTTTAAGAGCATTTTCCAAGATCTTTATCCCAATATCCATAACTCTCCTATCATTTGTTATCAAACCCTGTACTTCAAAGAATCTCTTATCCAAAAACTCCTTCCGGACCTTTTCTTCAGCTGACTTCTCTAGAGAATCAAAATGTGTGCTAACACTGTTGACTAGAGTTTTGAGATTATCGGAAGAGGAGGCTGTGGGATCCTTCTGAAAAGATGGCATGATTTTTTCCAACACTCCGGATGCTACCTCTAAAAGCTCACAGTCTTCCATGTGAGATTTCAGTAGTTTCTCTTTGACCTTCGCATTTGCAAATGAAGCTATTTTCATTGTTTGCACCGAAGATAGAGAGTCAAAATCTAATGGCCCTTTTAATAGTTCTGGTTCATCAATCTCCATAGTTGCTTTTGTCAAAAAGTCCTTGACTGATTCTGCAGTGTCTCTTACTGGAGACAGATTTTTCTTTTCTTTTGCAGTCACAGAACTGTCTTTTGGAGCTTTCTCCCCTTCCACAACCTTTGTACTGATATCTTCTTTTCCCTTCACCTCTACTTCTTTCTCCTTTATTCTTTCTTCTCCTTTGGATCCGGAGTCAGCAAGGGAAACTAGAGGAGTGATGTTGGTCTATTCATGGGCCACCTCTTCTGAATCAGAGGATTCCAAGTCCTTAGCTGTTTCTACACCGATATTCATTACCTCTTCTATTATTTTCTCAGTAGACTCTTCTGCAACACTTGTGGTCGAGGGGTCAGTACCCAAGTCCTTTATAATAGGAAGATTAAATCTTTTGAAGACCTTTCAGAGGATCTCTTCTGTGTCCTTGGCTACCTTGTCAGTCTCACCAAGCATAAGTTGATTCATCCTTGCTTTGCTTCTGAACTCATCTTTACAATCTTTGAATACCATATTCATTGTCTTGGGGTCGATTGAAGGATATAGCTGAATTGCTATCTATTCCTAGATTTCTAGGTCTTTGTCTTGGGCATTGTTCTTTCTTATTTCTAGTTCCTTCTCCAAGCTTTTGGGGATCAGAGATATAATTTCAATGAATGCTTTGTTGTAGATATTTAGGTACCTGAGTGTGGCATCTTGCAATATCTTCTGATCTGCTTCACCATAATCATCATAGAAATCAACCATTGGCTAAAGATTTCCATCCACTGTGATTGATTTGATTATGTCATCAATGTGAAGAGTGGGTTTTTCAACACATTCCTCTATCTTTTCTTCTTCCTTCTATCCAGTAGAGGGTTGACTGGATGTTTTCTTCTTTTTCTTCATTTTCCTGATTTCTTCATCAAATTCAGTCTCCTCTTCATCCGTTTGACTGGCATAAGCTCTTGTAGCTTTTGTCTTTGTTCTTTTCTCTCCTTTGCCAGATGATTGTGCTTCTGGTTCTGATGTCCTTGAGCCTTTGGCAGTGGTAGGTGCAGATCTCTTTGATGATCTGGTCTGGGTGGAAGGTTTTGCTGGAGCCCTTTCCTCATTTTTCTTTTCTGCCTTCTTCTTCTCTTCCTTAGCCCTTTCCATCTTTTTCTTGTTGGCATCAAGTGCCTCCTTTGAGATGCCAAAGCCTTTGGCAACATCTTCTACTTCTTTTCTCACTTTCCTCTTGATCTCTGGCTGCCTTAGCTCTGTATGAATTTTCACACTTAGTTCTTCAAAGGTTCCAAATCTTTTTGCTTTTGGGTCCTTTGGCTGACTGAGCATGTGTTGAACATGCAGCTCTACAATTTTTTCATCGACTTCATACCCCATAGGCATGATCCAAACTATCCTTGGCTCTACTGCCTCCATTAGGTATTGATCAGTGTCTACCATGAAGCACATTGTATCCTTGTATTTCTCAACTACTGATTTGGGGATTCTTTCTTTGACTTGCATTGTATTTTGAAAGTGCTTGAAGTAACCCCACAGAGCTGTATTCCTTGCCTTAGCATCCCCAAGTTCATGCAAGTAATCTCTGATCTGAATTGCTACCGGTTTGTCATTTTGCCATACCCATCCATTTGATCTGGGCAGCTCATTCATGAAGTAGAAAAATAGGCATAATATTAGTCCACCATATTTAAAGGAGTTCTTCTTGTCCTTTTTGATCTTCTATATGTTTTCCATTAATTGGCTCAAAAGAAATTCACAGATATCATATTTTGCATTCTTTCTCAGCATCTCATAGGCAGTATATACTGCAGTTTCAGATACTGAATTCTCCCTACTGCAGTGATATATCTTGTATCCTATTATCATAGATGCAAACTTGATATCCGGGTCAGTAATATCTTCAATGGTCATTGCCCTCTTACCAAATTTTGATCCGGTGGCCTCAGTTATAATGTTATTTTTGACAGATTTGAGGACAGGTATTCCTCCAGAGGAGTGTAAACCAGTTACTGCCCTAATTGCTTCCTTGGTGATTTTGCAAGGTCTGTTAAGCCATAGAAAGTGTGTACCCTACTCAACACATACCGGACCCATTCATCTTCTTCAAAGCAGGGGAAATGAATGAACTGATCAAAATGTTTCTCCTGGATCCCTTTATATTCTGGTTTAAGCTCAAAAGCATCGTCTATCAATTGTTTGTGATAGATATCTCTTAGTTTGAATTCCCCAAACTCTTCAACATTTGCGTGTATGTAAACCCTAATATCTTCTATGTGCAAAACACCATGCGGAACACTAAAGAAGGCTCCTAGGGGATCTACCTCCAAGGATTTGTATGGATGCTTCTTAAATATGGGGCGAGGTCTATCATAAATCTTTACTATATTCAGAGTAGCCATCATCAAGGAATCTTACTGAGAGATATCAAGAATGAAGAATACCTTTTACGCTGTTTAGGGCACACACGATGAAATCCAGATTGAGTTGTATGAAGAATCATCTTGATCTTTGGGAGAAGTAGTTGCAGAGCTCCTTTTCTCTTTTCTTCGAATGTGAGTGTACAAATGATGAGCGAATGAACTCTTTTATTTCTGAGAAGCCCTAATTTTCATTCTGCAATAAATGCGCAACCTAATTCATTCCAGTTAGCCTTGTTTACCTTATTCAAAAAGAAAAAACTTTCCAGATCACTGAGACAGATTTTGAAGTTATTCTAGGAGAGTAGTGATAATCTATCTTCCTTTCATTAGTCATTTGATCTATCTGTAGATCAAGATACCATAGTTTGAATCATACCGAACCAAACTTGGAAAGAATCTATTTTTACCGGAAGACTGTTTTACCGGATCAATTCTGGAAGGATTTGATTCTACAAATCTTCTTTCGGATCTCTCAAAACTTTACCATACCCCTTTTAGATGTTTCTCTTATGAGCCCTTTTTAATCCACAACTTTCCTTATGCCAGTTCCAGCACCAATTGATTGGCTGGGGGAACAAGGTTTTCTTTGTCTCCCCCTGAGCCAGAGCTCACCTTTTAATTTCTGGAAGGAATATCAGCACCAGAGTCTGGTGCGGATCCATCCCCTACATTCTCTGTACTTTTCTTCACCCAAATATTGTTCATCTCACTTTGAACTTCATCTGCATTTACTTTTTGTTTTCCCTTATCTTAATTCTGATTATAATATACTAGACCTCTTTTATCCTGATTCTTGCTTCTACAGAATTTTGCTATATGACCAGATCTATTGCAAATTTAGCAAACAACATTTCTTTGCATATTTGATTGGTATCCTCTTGATTTGCATTGATTAGCCATATGACCCATTCTATTGCATGCAAAGCATCTACCATTGAATGAATTGTTCATTTGCATATTTCTGCATTCATGAGATTTGTGACCATACCTTTTACAGTTGAAGCACTGTCCGGAGAAGGATGTATTAGTCTGATTCATTCTCCTTCTGCACTGATTAGCTTTATGACCAAAGTTATTGTAGTTGTGGCAGTATCCATTGAAGGATGGATATCTTTGAGCATTAGGCTGCCTTACTAGAGGACTTCTAGGCCTGTTCCTCAGATTTTCCGATCTAAAATTCTTCTAACTAGATCCGGAGCTTTCTCCCTTCTCATATCCCAAACCACACTTGT
This sequence comes from Cunninghamia lanceolata, assembly GCA_027924645.1. NCBI lineage: Eukaryota > Viridiplantae > Streptophyta > Pinopsida > Cupressales > Cupressaceae > Cunninghamia > Cunninghamia lanceolata. The sequence continues at coordinate 11,909,312 of BSBN01001583.1, forward strand.
CATCTACCCTCTTTTGGCTTTGAAGAAGAACTTCAAGTTGGGCATAACTTATCTTGAATTTCTCTTTATATTCATTTGCTGTTTGAAGATCCCTTTTGAGAGAGACAATTTGATCCTCAAGTTTTTCTTCATTATCTTTAGCATCTTCAAGATCAGATTCAAGATGTCTGATAATTCTATCCATCTTGTGGCAATCTTCTGATTTCTCCTTGAGAGATTGTCTTAGATTATCTTCAGTTTTTCTTTTCTCTTCAACTTCTTGGGTAAACTCCATAACTCCTGATTCCATTTCCTGTCTTACCATAATGATTTCTTTTGATAACTTTTCACATAACTTGGTTTTCTCCTTCAGATCTTTATTTGCATCATTTGCTTCACCTTGACTTGTCAATTGCTAAAGTAGCTCCTTTCTCTTTTTCATAGAGAGACTTAATTTGTCTTTTAGTTCTCTCATGAAATCATCAGCCTGTTTGAGTCTTTCTTTTAATTCATTGACTTCAGAGTTTGACTGCTCAAGATCACCAAGGGCAGTCTTGAGTTGCTCCCTTAAACCATATGCATCCATTTGGATTCCCAAATCTTCCTCAAGCTGTTAGACTCTGTTTAGGAGGAACTTAGCTCTGATACCAATTGTTGATAATTGAGAGGGGGGTGAATTAGTTATCTTAATTATTTCATCTTTCTAAACTTTCTTAATAATTAGTGCAGCATCAATTCAAACAAGCAAACATAACCATGAAATAGAAATACACATGACACAATATTTTTGACGTGGAAACCCTGTTAAGGGAGAAAACCACGGGGTGATTAACCCAAGATTGTATTCTCTGTTAGAAGAATGGAAGTACAAAATGGCACTTGCCAATTTAGGGCTCACTACCCGAGCACACTACTCACAAGAGGCACACTACCTACAAGAGACACACTGTCTACAATTTATAAAGAGTGTAATACAATACTTGAACTAATAAGGAGCATCAACATATGCTAGAGTTCAATTCTGGTTAGGCTCTGTATACTGATCTGCTGCACTTCATCTTTCCTCTTCTTTTATGCTGCTCTTCTTTCACATACTGGATCTTCCTTTCTGCTTTTATTCGAATCTACTACTTTTCTTCGCAAATCACTTACAACCACACCACACTTCTCATAACTAAATCTATCTTGTATATATATCCACACAAGTGATTTCATCACCTTTCTAGTCGGCACCCGGAATAGTTAATATTTTACCTAAACTCTGATCTGTCGGCTGAATCCTTGCTTACCAAGTAATGTGGATCAAAGATATACTTGTAGAAATCATCAATCATGTCGGCCAAACATAATTTATGCCTTCATAACCTTTACCAACATCAATAACACATCTGGAATAATGTTTGATGTTCTGCCAGTTAGTTCTTCCTCTGTTCACACTGTCACTTGGGAACCTGACACTCAAGCATTCATATCTCTTTATCCTTTCCACACCGAAGGCTCAAACCCTAGAATCTACCAGTCAAGATACTCCTCTTAACTTCCCCAAATCCGCACTTCACTAAGATACTTCTACTGAGAGATCTGGACCTGTCTGTCAGACCTTACTGAATGCTCTGTTCTTGCTTACTGGACCTCAACACTTCTTCAATCTGACTTCTGGTGAGGACTTATCATGCATTATGGATATGTGGGATAACCTTTGTTGCCATCAATGATAACATTCATGAATCCATATAGTGTCTCTTGCCAACAATCACTAGTTGCATCATGTTCGAAGACTTCCATCTATCACTTCAAGTTCCATTCATCTTCAAGTATCAACTAGATTCTTCATCAATCATCGCTTCAAGATCAGTATGTAGCCACTCCAAAGGAACTTCTCATCATCATCAAGCATTCCAAAGACATCCATTCAATTTCAAGTCCCTCTGATACATTCAAGCCTCCTTGAGAAGTCATCTACTTCACATATAAGGGAAAGTGTTATCATCAATATCTACACTTCAAAGGACCTTTCAAGTTGGAACACTTCTTCATCAAACATTCAAAGACATCCATCCAAGCTTCAAGTTCTTTCACAATCTTCAAGTCCAAGAGAAATTGCATCTAGTGAACTCAGTAATTGGCGCCTAGGAGGAAAAGACCTTAAACTTACATTGTTGAGTCAGCACTTTAGAAATTGAGCCATTCCTAGTCAATTGGAGTCGTAAAATATCAAATACAAAGTCAAATTGGACTTAAGTGCCCCTTCATGTAATTTCCCACCATCATGAGTGCCTAGACCTAGGAAGATCATCCAATTGTGCCTAGGAATAAGATACAAGTCCAAGACTTCAAATTTGAGCGCCTAGAAGTGTGATGGATTGAAGAAGCTACATTGGTACCTAAGGGTAAGTTGTATCTAATGACACCACCTAATTGAGTGCCTAGGAGGTATAAAGCTTAACATTGACATGAGGACAAGTGCTTAGTAAAGGAGAGTTTCTCAAACATTTAAACATGTGAATGAAGTCATAGAAATGCACTAAGTCATCTAGGCACCATTTTCCCCTTGTGTACCCTTACATTTGCACCTAAGAAGAAGTTGCTTCAATTCATTGGAGTGTTTGAGTATTGAGGATTTCTTAGAAATACTTTGCAACTTTACACTGCCTCCTTCTGACGATTTTTGGAGCAGCAGAAAACCTTTCACCACGGGCAAACACCTCAAAGATATAAAACTCTGAGAGAGGTTATTATAGAGGCACTCTACATGATTGCATTACCTTAGATGGAATGTTTCTAAGTGACATAGTTTTTGAGTAACATCTCGTCAAAGATTGCTGCCTTTTTGCACTTTGGACTCTTCAGGGATATCATCGGTACAATGTAGCTCGGACTATTTCAACATGTTTGGGTGAAAAATAGGACCATGCCTAGCGTAAATGTACCCATTCGGATGAGTTGGAATAGTTAGTTTGGTCGCATCAGGAGTAGAATGAAAGTTACACCCCTTTGCAACTTTACACTGCCTCCTTCTGATGATTTTTGGGGCAGCAGAAAACCTTTCACCATGGGCAAATGTCTCAGAGATATAAAAAATTTGAGAGGTTATTGTAGAGGTACTCTACGTGATCACATTGCCTTAGACAGAATGTTTCGAAGTGACACAGTTTTCAAGTAACATCTCGTCAAAGATTTCTGCCTTTTTACAATTTGGATTCTTTAGGGATATCGTCGGTACAATGTAGCTCGGACTGTTTCGACATGTTTGGGTGAAAAATAGGACCATGCCTAGCATAAATGTACCCATCCAGATGCATTGGAATAGTCAGTTTGGTCACATCAAGAGCAGGATGAAAGTTACACCCCTTTGCAACTTTACACTACCCCCTAATGATTTTTGGGGCAGCAGAAAACCTTTCACCATGGGCAAATGCTCAGAGATATAAAAAATTGAGAGAGGTTATTGTAGAGGCACTCTACATGATCACGTTCCCTTAGATGAAATGTTTCTAAGTGACATGGTTTTTGAGTAACATCTCATCAAAGATTGCTACCTTTTTGCACTTTGGACTCTTAAGGGATATCATCAGTACAATGTAGCTCAGACTATTTCGACATGTTTGGGTGAAAAATAGGACCATGCCTAGTGTAAATGTACCCATCTAAATGTGTTGGAATAGTCATTTTGGTTGCATCAGGAGCAGGATGAAAGTTACACCCCTTTGCAACTTTACACTGCCTCCTTCTGATGATTTTTGGGGCAGTAGAAAACTTTCACCATGGGCAAATGCCTTAGAGATATAAAAAACTCAGAGAGGTTATTATAGAGGTACTCTATGTGATCGCGTTACCTCAGACAGAATGTTTCTAAGTGACACAGTTTTCTAGTAACATCTCATCAAAGATTGTTGCCTTTTTGCACTTTAGACTCTTCAGGGATATCGTCAGTACAATGTAGCTTGGACTGTTTTGACATGTTTGGGTGCAAAACAAGACCATGCCTAGCGTAAATGTACCCATCTAGACGTGATGGAACAATCAGTTTGGTTACATCAGGAGCAAGATGAAAGTTACACCCCTTTGTAACTTTACACTGCCTCCTTCTGACGATTTTTGGGGCAGCAAAAAACCTTTCACCACGGGCAAATGCCTTAGAGATATAAAAAATTGAGAGAGGTTATTGTAGAGGCATCTACATGATCACGTTGCCTTAGATGGAATGTTTCTAAGTGACATGGTTTTCAAGTAACATCTCGTCAAAGATTGCTATCTTTTTGCACTTTGGACTCTTCAGGGATATCGTCAGTACAATGTAGCTCGGACTGTTTTGACATGTTTGGGTGAAAAATAGAACAATGCCTAGCCTAAACGTACCCATCCAGACATGTTGGAACTATCAGTTTGGTCGCATCAAGAGCAGGACACCAAAAATGCATAACATGATAATGTAAAAATGTGTATATGTGTAAAAATGCAGTAGGAAATTAAAAAAAGACAAACCTTACAAATTAATGTGCATACTTACAACTCAATGTAACATGACTTTACAAAATCAATGTGAATACTTACAAATTAATCCAATGAACCATCTAGGTCTTCTCTACTCTTTATTGTGTCAAGTATTGCTTCATGGTCAAACTCACGCACCTTCCACAAGATTTTGTTCAAAGGTCTACCCCGATACTTTATCAAATGAACATTGGATGCCACAACAAGGTTCAAGTAATGAAGAATCTTTCGATGCATGTCAAAGTCCTGAAACAACCAAACATTAACACTCTTATGTGGGTACCTTCTAAGCCATGTTCCAGTAATAACCATTGAGCCTGTAGGGTATTCGATGTTTTCTCCATCTATAACAAGGGCCTCCAATTTCTTTTTGGCCTCAACACAATGACATAAGTAATAATCTATTCTCTCTTCATTATCTTCATCTGCAATAACTGCATATATGTGCCCTACATTGATATGTGTAGCAAATTAGATGAAATTAGTCAACATTACAAAAATACTACAAAGTAAGATGACATTACCTGGTTGAACTAGATGAAATTAGATGCATATGCGTGCCCTATATTACCTGGTTGAACTAAATTTGATATGTGGTCAAAGTCAACCGATGATTCTATCTATGTTAGTTCCAGTGTCGTCGGGGGTTGATACGTGTCAAGTGGGCTAAGATAACTTAACTGCCATTTGTCAACCCACTCCTTTGACTCACACTCATCCCAGACTTGAATTGTACAGGAAGAACAAAAGCATGGCATCTTTCACGTATGGATACTCCATGAACCTGCAATTGAGCTTCTGAAAGAGTGCATCTCATTTGATCATGTCAGTGTACAACAGTCTTCATATGGTGCAATGTTAGTATCATCTATCAACCAAAAAAATCTACAAACTAAAGACTTACCTTCATTACCTAGACCCATGGAAGCATTACACCACTCGACAATTGATTTTACATCTGTCAACTTTGCATTGTCTTTATACCTTAACTCTTCTCATGCTATGACTCTTTTGATACATGTTCCTGCACCATCATGCTCCCCCTTTCCATGTCCGGCCTCACAAAAGTTCCACATATGCTGAATACCTATAAAATTATGCCTCCTACTCAGCCAATAGAATTTTTGTGAGTTCTTGAACTGTGACGCACAGTTATCTGACCATATGATATGCTGACTGAACGATATGCCCCTTCTAGCCAAATCATTATAGAACACCTGAAAGCAACCTTGCATGAACTCTGTAGAATGCGTACGATCATCACTAATATAGAAATTATACTCCCTTATGATCTTTATGTCATCCTCTATACTATCATTCGCATGAATGAATGCGATGTACACAAATATAGAAACCTGTGTGGAGTTGTAATATTATGATTGCACCTCACGTTGTGGCTGTAGACTGTAGTTCTCTACAAAGTTGACGACTGAAACAATGCTACCAACCGGAAATGTGTCCTTTCATAACTTGAATTGCAAGTCCAACCATCGAGGTCTATGGGCATGTCTTGAATACTCATACACTATGCTGTCATGAAATATAGGCATAAACTGATACACTGGAATCTTTTCAATAACCAATTCACACCTCTTTGCTTCATTACCATCTTTTGTATTATATGCCACTGTTTTATACTTGCCAAACTCTACTAGTTTGTTTCCAACCACATGTGTTCTTTTCATATGTTCACATATTGGCAAATGTTGCAAGCCACCGCAACGATGACATGTGCCATCTAAGCATAATTTCTTGTAGAATATTTGACCTTCCTCTCTTTCACATAAAATTCTTGGTATGAAGTCTCTTGAAGATGTTGGTGGGGCACATATGGCACAACCTTACAAAACATTGTTAGTATGCATATCTAAACATATAGACCTATAAGCATCAAAATGGTTAGAAAATTTAATATGTAATCTACAACAACAAGCAATGCGTGTGTGATTTATCTTGACATAGAAAAGTTTTAGCATTTCAAAATATCTTTGACAAATTTTAATTTGAGGATACTTCTCTAGAAATTTACCATAAAACTGTATTTGAGTCTCATCCAAAAAATGCTTTAGTTGTGGATCACAGTTCTGACTACCGATTCTCCTTTCTACCACATCCCTTTGATTTGGAGATACCCTTGTGTAATTCTTCCAAAAGTCTTCAATTAGTGATCTCAATGCTTCAACAATTGGTTTATCTTTTCATGGTAGTCTCCCTGAGAATGCCCATAATTCATTGGCATTAGTGTCCTTAATTCTTTGGTGTCTTCCAATGGTTCTTGATAAAGTTTTCCTATTAATTCTCAATTTTTGACTCGTCTTTCTAATGAGATGAGCTTTCCTCATTTGACTACTTACTATAGTCGATGTAATCACACGCCGTGTTGCATTACTATCTTTTGTGTGTGAGGTGTTACCCACACTCTCATACACACTCATTAGATTCTTGACAATAGATTTTTCACTTGAAGCCTCTGATGTTCTCAACCCAAGAATCTTCATGATGGACCTATACTTTATACTTCGCATCATTTAAATGAATAGTTGACATCTTGCAGTCTCATTTAACTTTTCAAAGAACAATCTTTAAATCTTATGAGCATATCTTCTACAAGTATGTTTTGCAATCTTACCTTCCATTGGCTACATAATATTCTCATCAATTTCAATCAAATACTTTGGCTTTCTATGCAAAATTCTAGGTGGTGTTAAGTTAGGTAAATTCATCTCAACATTAAGAATTTCATCAATATTTAAATGAGATGGGCTAGATGGCATACCTTTGATCAAAGATGGAATAGATGACATACCTTGAGGTTAAGGTGGGAATGATGGCGTACCTCCTTCATCACATGTGAGTGATGATGTACTCTCAACTTGAGATGTGGTAGATGGTGTCCCTACATGTTGACTTGCGGTAGAGGACGTGTCTCCAACTATGGTATTCAAATCTCTTGTATCACGAATTTTTTGCATTCGTTCTCTTTGTGCCGCCAATACCATATCTCTTTGTGATGGTTGTGGTTCCTCTTCAATTGGTATGTCTTCATTTATATTGTCCAATTTCCTCTTCTCACGAAGTTCCCTCATAGCCACTGCTTTCTTTGCATTCTTAGCTTCTATCTCTTCCTGTGTTGGTTTAATTCTTGATTGTTTCCTCAGCATGATGGAGAATTTCTCTATAGCATGATAAAGAGACCAATATTACTTCCTAAGAAATGAATATAAGATAATAGTGGGATTGTATTTTTATTATGTTGTAAGGATTTATTCTTGTATAGTTTGACATCATGGTATGTTAAGGTCTGTTTATTACACATAATTATTAAAGAGCCCAAGTGTAGAAAATATACATGGCATCATGTGAGATTGTAGGCTGCTTTCTTGATTGGGAATGTGTCTATTTTAAACATGTATGATAAAGTATGATAAAGTAATTCAATCCGAATTAAGGAAAATGTAAAGAACATACATGTAAAGACTTGACATACCTAAAAAATGAAGATTCGAATGGAGAGAGCACCCAATTATGTAGTGTTTTTTTCTTCTTGCATCAAACTCCTCAACAATTTGAAGTTTTCACCACTTGCTTCCTTTTCAATGTTAAATTGAATAACACTCAAATATAATTACTAACAACAATACTATTAACCAATCTATAATGTTAAATTCCTAAAATTGAATCACAATTAACATTGCAACACTACAAAAATTGAAACTTGAATAGATATATATCAAACTTGGTGTGAAAACTATGTTATTTCCTCCTTCTCAATTTGGCAAAGCAAAAAAGGTGGTGGAAAGATCATGCAAAGGTGGTAAAATGTGTCAAATGTACATGTGAGCTTCCCAACAGCATGAAAGCGCTTCTTTTTTGTCAAAGCACGCGCAGAATCAATATGAAAACAAAGCATGTGGGCCTGGATCATGGGGGGTCAACACTTTTTTGTGGGTTCTATAGTAGGACAAAATGTGAGCGTGTTATAATGCACTCGCATTTTGTCCTTCTATAGATTGATCACATCCTATGCATTATCTTCTTTGGTGATCCATTTCTCTTTCCAAACCTTCCCCTTTAGACTTGAATGACCACAAGGTTTTTGATTGAGAACTTTTCCTGTTTCCTGCAAGAGCTTGCCAGATGCTCCGCCATATGATAGGCATAACAATGAAGGGGAAAGCCCTCATAATCAAGTTCTTGATAGAAAATGCCCATCAAGGAAGAAAGACAGATCTTCTTTGGAAGCAGAAGTTCTAGTTTGTGACAGATCCTTATCCAAGAATAAATAGCAGGGGTTCTGTCAAGTGATTGCCAATCCACTTCCACAAAGTCTCCTGAAGACTTCCTGATTGATTCCAAAACATCCACACCCCAAAACTGGAGAATCAATCAATATAATCAAACCCATAAATCTGCATTTGACGATAGAAACTCTCTTCGGGCTAGATTAAGAGTCCAACATTTCAGCTCAAGTCTAAACCCATCAACATCTAAATAACCTGAATACAAAATCTCTATTTGCCTATCTTTAGAACTCAACCCTCAACATCAAACCCTAATCTGTCAACCCTTAACTTTGATCCCTTGACCCTCAACCCTATCCCTAAACCCTAAACCCTAAATCCTCAACCCTCAACCCTTAATGTCAAATCCTAATCCCTTGACCCTTCACTCTAATCCATCAACCCTAAACCCTATCCCTAAACCTCAACACTATACCTTAAACCCTAATCCCTCAACCCTCAACCCTAAACCTTATCCCTAAACCCTAATCCCTCAACCCTCAACCCTAATCCATCATCCCTCAACTCTAATCCCTCATCCCTAAACCCTAAATGCTATCCCTATTCCTAAACCCTCAATAGACTCGATACTATACCTTAAACCCTAATCCCTTATCCCTAAACCCTCCAACCCTATCCTTAATCCTTATACCTTCCACACTCTACTTTAACCCTAATCCCTTAACCCTCAACCCTATCCCTAAACCCTTGACCCTTAAACCTCAACCCTTAACCTTCAACATCAAACCCTAATCCCTCAACCCTTAACTCTGATCCCTTGACCCTCAACCCTATCCCTAAACCCTAAACCCTAAATCCTCAACCCTCAACCCTTAATGTCAAATCCTAATCCCTTGACCCTTCACTCTAATCCATCAACCCTAAACCCTATCCCTAAACCTCAACACTATACCTTAAACCCTAATCCCTCAACCCTCAACCCTAAACCTTATCCCTAAACCCTAATCCCTCAACCCTCAACCCTAATCCATCATCCCTCAACTCTAATCCCTCATCCCTAAACCCTAAATGCTATCCCTATTCCTAAACCCTCAATAGACTCGATACTATACCTTAAACCCTAATCCCTTATCCCTAAACCCTCCAACCCTATCCTTAATCCTTATACCTTCCACACTCTACTTTAACCCTAATCCCTTAACCCTCAACCCTATCCCTAAACCCTTGACCCTTAAACCTCAACCCTTAACCTTCAACATCAAACCCTAATCCCTCAACCCTTAACTCTGATCCCTTGACCCTCAACCCTATCCCTAAACCGTAAACCTTAAAGCTTCAACCCTCAACCCTCAACATCAAATCCTAATCCCTCGACCCTTCACTCTAATCTCTCAACCCTAAACCCCATCCCTAAACCCTCAACACTATACCTTAAACCCTAATCCCTCTTAACCCTAAACCTTATCCCTAAACCCTAATCCCTCAACCCTCAACCCTAATCCATCATCCCTCAACTCTAATCACTCATCCCTAAACCCTAAATTATATCCCTATTCCTAAACCCTCAACAGACTCGATACTATACCTTAAACCCTAATCCCTTATCCCTAAACCCTCCAACCCTATCCCTAATCCTTATACCCTCCACACTCTACTTTAACCCTAATCCCTCGACTGTCAACCCTATCCCTAAACCCTTGACCCTTGAACCTCAACCCTCAACCCTCAACGTCAAACCCTAATCCCTCAACCCTTAACTATGATCCCTCGACCCTCAACCCTATCCCTAAATCCTAAGCCCTAAAATCCTCAACCCTCAACCCTCAACGTCAAATCCTAATCCCTCGACCCTTCACTCTAATCCCTCAACCCTAAACCCTTAACACTATACCTTAAACCCTAATCCCTCAACCCTCAACCCTAAACCCTAATCCCTCAACCCTCAACCCTAAACCTTATCCCTAAACCCTAATCCCTCAACCCTTAACCCTAATCCATCATCCCTCAACTCTAATCCCTCATCCCTAAACCCTAAATGCTATCCCTATTCCTAAACCCTTAACAGACTTGATACTATACCTTAAACCCTAATCCCTTATCCCTAAACCCTCCAACCCTATCCCTAATCCTTATACTGTCCACACTCTACTTTAACCCTAATCCCTCGACCCTCAACCCTCAACATCAAATCCTAATCCCTTGACCCTTCACTCTAATCCATCAACCCTAAACCCTCAACACTATACCTTAAACCCTAATCCCTCAACCCTCAACCCTAAACCTTATCCCTCAACCCTCAACCCTAATCTGTCATCCCTCAACTCTAATCCCTCATCCCTAAACCCTAAATGCTATCCCTATTCCTAAACCCTCAACAGACTCGATACTATACCTTAAACCCTAATCTCTTATCCCTAAACCAACCCTATCCCTAATCCTTATACCCTCCACACTATACTTTAACCCTAATCCCTCGACCCTCAACCCTATCCCTAAACCCTTGACCCTCGAACCTCAACCCTCAACCCTCAACATCAAACCCTAATCCCTCAACCCTTAACTCTGATCCCTTGACCCTCGACCCTCAACCCTATCCCTAAACCCTAAACCCTAAAGCCTCAAGCCTTAACCCTCAACGTCAAATCCTAATCCCTCAACCCTCAACCCTAAACCTTGTCCCTAAACCCTAATCGCTCAACCCTCAACCCTAATCCGTCATCCCTCAACTCTAATCCCTCATCCCTAAACCCTAAACGCTATCCCTATTCCTAGACCCTCAATGGGCTCGATACTATACCTTAAACCCTAATCCCTTATCCCTAAACCCTCCAACCCTATCCCTAATCCTTATATCCTCGACACTCTACTTTAACCCTAATCCCTCGACCCTCAACCCTATCCCTAAACCCTTGACCCTCGAACCTCAACCCTAATTCATCAACCCTAAACCCTAATCCCTCAAACCTAAACCCTATCCCTAAACCATCAGCCCTCAACATTATACCTTAAACCCTAATCCCTATCCCTCAACCCTTAACCCTTAAAACTTAAACCCTATCCCTACACCCTCAACACTTGACACTATATCTTAAGCCTTAAACCCTCATCCCTAAAGCCTCAACCTTCAACCCTAAACCCTATCCCTAATCCCTCTACCCTCAACACTCTAACCCTAACCTTGACATTAAATGCTAATCCGTCAACCCTAAACCCTAATTGGTCAACCCTAAACCCTATCCCTAAACCCTCAACCCTCAACACTATACCTTAAACCCTAATCCATCAACCCTAAAATCCAACCCCTCAACCCTCAACCCTAAACACTATCAATAAACCCTCAACCCTCGACACTATACCTTAAACCCTAATCCCTCAATCCTCAACCCTAATCCCTCAACCCTCAACCCTAATCCCTCATCCCTAAACCCTAAACACTATCCCTATTCCTAAACCCTCAACCCTCAACAATATACCTTAAACCCTAATCCCTTATCCCTAAACCCTAAACCCTATCCCTCAACCCTTAACCCTTAAAAATTAAACCCTAAAACCTGTCCATAAACCCTCGATGCTCAACACTATATTTTAAACCCCAATCCCTTAACCCTCAGCCCTAAAGCCTCAACCCTCAATTGTTAAACCTTCAACCCTAAACCATATCCCTAATCCCTCTACCCTCAACACTCTACTTTAACCCTAATCCCTTGACCATCAACCCTATACCTAAACCCTCAACCCTCAACCCTCAACTCTCAACATTAAACCCTAATCCATCAACCCTAAACCCTAATCCCTCAACCCTAAACCCTAAACCCTATCCCTAAACCCAACAAAACTACTTTGCCTTATGTTAGGTTGTTAAACCCATCATTTTTGACACTCTTCTATTAAAGATATTTGAGTTGCAAGAATATGTCAGAAAAATGGCTATGATTTTTTTAAATGTTAGTAATGTTATATGGTACATTTTTCTGGCCCATCTGGGGTTCATTATGCCAATAGGTGTACACACTATGAGAAAAGCTTTGCGTATGGTACATCCATAGTGAGTAATTAATAGTTGAAATCAGAAGGATGATCATTATGAGAAAAGATTTGCATTGGGGTACATCTATGTTTCTTGCTGTCCACCCCGTACTTAGGGGAGGTATATTGTTATGAAATAGGCAAATAATCTCCCATTGTTTAGTGGCTCTATCCACAATAACTACTAAACTATACCTTAAACCCTAATCCCTCAACCCTAAACTTTCAACCCTAAACCCTATCCCTAATCCCTCTACCCTCAAAACTCTACCTTAACCCTAATCCCTCGCCCTAAACGCTATCCCTAAAGCCTCAACCCTAAACCCTAATCCATCAAGGTCCTAAACTCTAATCCCTTATCCCTAAACTCTAAATCCTATCCCTAAATGCTCAACCCTCAACCTTAAACCTTAATCACTAAATCCTTATCCACCCCTCTCCTCCCCTATCTGGGTCACTCTCATCTCTACCCTCCTCTGCCCTCGACACTATACATACATACATATAGGCATACATAGATACATACATACATATAGGCATACATAGATACATACATACATACATATAGGCATACATAGATACATACATACATATAGGCATACATACATACATACATGATTAATAGCCTTGAACATAAAAAATTAAAGGGGAACATAACGCGAGCACGTTATAATGTGCTCGCATTATTTCAAACATGGCAAACAACACAAACTTTTGGGGAAAAGGAAAAATGCAAAGCAAAATATAATGCGAGCATGTTATAATGCGCTCACGTTATGTTTTTCTTTGGGAATCCCAAGCCTTGGGCTTGGGATTTGCTTTGGATTTCCAACCTAAAGGCTTGGACTGCCTTTTGAATAGCCACAAACGTGTTTTTCCATTTTCTTCAAGATTTCACATAATTTCGTTCATGCTAACCCTCAGATTTGCACATGTTTCAAGGTCGAACAAATTGAACACCTAGGTAATGTTAGGCTTTCTCTTAGCTATTTGACGATGTGATTTTTTTCACATTTTAACAAAGTTAAGCCTTTCATCTTTAATTTCTTTTGTTTGTGTGTCTGTTTTTAGGCAAAAATCACTGTTTGGTCTTTTTTTCATTGTAAATTACCTATTCATTGAAATTTCAAAAAAATTACATATTTAGAAACTAGACTCCATTCTACAAATATTAAAAAAAGAAAAAAATGATTTTCAATTAGTTTTCAAAATTTATAGGGGTAGCACGGCCAAAATTCTATTTTTTAGGATGTGTCCACTTTGAAAATTAGTTAAAAATCAAATATTCATCAAAAAATTATTAGAAAAATCAGGCATAAACTACATGCTATTAGCTAATTTCTCACCAAAGCAATTTTAAAAATACCAAAAAAAAGTTGACCTTTTGAGGGAGCTACAAAACATGCTATGTTATGTTTTTTTGACAGAAACAACACCAATTTCTGTGGCTCTCTCTTTTGAGCCCCTTAATCTATGCCATTTTTAAAAAAAATAGTAGTTTAGAAAGTAGACTCGAAGCACTACAAACATTGTTTTGATTGCATCTCCAAAATTTGAGTGTAACTATGCTCAATTTCTCATCCAAGGCCAGTATTTCTTGATTTTAGAAAAAAAAAGTGGCCACTTAAGACCCCTTTTTGGCCCCCCATCTTCTTGCACTTACCCATACTTCACTCTTAGGATCATCTTCCAAAGGAATCAAAATAATTCTCTTTCCATTTGATGTTATAGTGTATTTATTCTTTCTCCCATCATGTATAGCTTTCCTATCATACTGCCAAGGTCTACCCAACAAAATATGACATACATCCATAGGCATAATATCACACAAGACTTCATCATGATAAGATCCAATATTAAATTTCACCAAACATTGTTCACTCACTAGTACCTTATGATCATCCTCAATCCATTCTATCTGATATGGCTTAGGGTGTTTCAATCTTTCCAACTTCAACTTAGTCACCATCTCTTTTGAAACTAGGTTATGAGAACTACCACTATCAATTACAACTTTACAACATTTACCTCTTGATTTGCATTTGGTTTTGAACAAAATTTTCCTCTACGGTGGTTCCTCATTTGTCTATGCTTGAAATAGTGCTCTCCTCATCACAAGTGATTCTCCTTTCTTAGGTTTACCAACTAAACTCAGTGATCCAATAGGTTCTTCTTCCACATAGGCTGCTCTTCCATTGTTCTCTGTCCTCTTGCTTGTACTTCCCTGATTACATTCAAATGCTCTATGTCCTTCACCTCCACACTTAAAATAGGTTCCTCTAAATGTTCTCCTATCAAGTCCTCTTTCTTCTCTTCTATATCCTACACTCTGATATGCATTAGGGTTTCCTATACATGGTAAAAATCTCTATCATCTCTCTGGTATGCATTGTTATCTCTATCTTCCTTCTTGAATGTGCTCTCTTGTCTGTTATGTTCTGCATAAGATATCTCTCCTTCAAAAAATGTTCTAGCTCTCTGAAATTTACCTCCTCTGCCTCTCTGTGTTTTATCATACCTCTTATTCATCTTCTCTTCAACTTTCAAGGAAAATTGATATGCTTCTTCCAATGTTGTCATCCTCATCAAACTTAGTTCTTCTTGAATGTTCAATCTCAGTCCATTGATGTATCTAGCCACTTTCTCCTTACTTTCTTCACTATGTCCTATCCTTATAATCATTTTGTGAAATTCTTCATTGTATTCCTTCACAAATTTCTCCTTTTGTCTCAAGTTTTGTAATTTCTTCAACAGCTCCAACTCATAGTCAGCAGGTATAAACTAATTCTTCAATTTTCTCACCATCCTATCCCATTTTGTAATATTTTCTTTTACTCTTCTATTTCCATTCAACTGAACTTATTTCCACCATATAGAAGTATGTCCTTTCAGCTTTATTTTTGCAAATTTCACCTTCTCCGGATCTTCAACTTCTTCATACTCAAAGTATTCTTCCATGTCATTTATCCAATCAATCAACTCTTCAAGGTTCAAATTGCCAATGTAATTAGGTACATCAACTCTAAGTCTCTTCCCTATCTTTGAAATAGCTCACAACATCTTGACTTGATCCGATTCCTCTTCTTCATCACCTCCTAGGGTTTCACAATTTGATCAACAGATTGAAATTCCTCTTCATCATCACTTTCAACATTATGTCTAGGTGTCAATCCTCTTCACCTGTCTTCCTCGACAACATCCAATCAAATCCTTATTATTTTCATCATTTCTAGCATCTCATCCATCCTACCAGCCATTGTTCCAATAGCAGGGATTCTCCTCGGTGGCATCTTCCTAGGATCAAGTGCAAATTACCTCAAGTTCAGCGATCAAGCTACAAGGTGACAACTACCTCACAATCAACAATTGGTTGTGACACAAGTAACTTGCCTCAGATTTGATGATCTATCCACAACAAGATCTAACATAATTTATTCACTCTATTCACTCCCAAAAATTCAAACTTTCGCTCTGATACCACTTGGTGCAGTCACGGTAGGAGGCTGTTGGAGTCCAGGACAACACTGAGAGGGGGGTGAATCAGTGTTGTACAACTTTTATAACTTTTTTGTACCTTTTATTTTGCAAGACAAAGAGAGAGAAAAACATCAATAAACTATTAAACACAAATGCACAAGTATGATAATGAAAAGCATGAATTAGGACTTGTGAGTTAAACATTAGAAAACACACACATAGAGGTAAATCATAACACAAGAATTACTAGAGTGGAAAACCCTCATGGGGTAGAAAAACCACTCAAAATTGCCTCATTGGCTTATTCAAAACCTCACTGGTTACAAATAGGTCTCACTGACCAAGGAAGCTTCACTAGCTTTACAAAATGCCTCATTGGCATACACTGTGCCTCACTGGCTAATACAATTGTGTATAAGAAAACAAATTAGTTCAGGGGGTTACCCTGTTTCACTCCATCACAAAACCTTATTCCTCATTTAACCCTCACTTGACAAACTTTCTTTTAATTACAATCTATTCAACCTAATAAAGAATCAACATTTTACCATATCAAAACTTGCAAAATACAATCTCTGTAAATTACCATCTCAAGACACATATATAAGCTCTTCGATTGATCAAACATAAAACAATTTCACTCTGCAACAATTATCTTATGATCTTGATACTCTCTGTATTTACCCCTGTAAAAATATGATGTCTTACATCATTATTCATCTGTATTTTCTCTTCAAAAAATCTTCACAAAAGTGTCTTCATCATATCATATCTCAATCCTCCAAAAATCTCCTTCACAATGTACATGCATATTCATTATATAAAAAATAGGTCCTTTCATGACCTTTCACATTCTTCTTCTTCTTTGATTCATTCTTACTCTATGAAGAACCTGCAAAACAAAATAAGATCATATTCTTGTAAACCCATTCACATTCCTCTTGATTCAATTTTCCTAAAAAAAAATTCCATCTCCTTTCAACAATATTTTTCAATCTGCAAAAATCATTTGCATGAAGTCTTTTCATATTCTTCTTCCCATTTATCTTCATTTTCCCTTTTTCAAAAACACTCCTTCAATAAGATCCAATCTACTCACCTTCTCTGCAAATATGATCTTCAATCTGTAAAAGACTATATTAATCTTATGACTCCATAATAAATAATGTCTAAAAAAAATATTTACTTCTCAATAGAACTCCTCGGTCACCTACATTAAAGAGTTTCTTTTCATAGAAACTTTCTCCTTTCTAAAAAATATTATATCATGAAAATATCCTCCTTTAGCTTGTAATGCCTTGAAAGGCTCACAAATGAAGTCATAAAATTAGAAATAAATCTTCCAAAAATAATCTTTAAAACTCACAAGAAAATTGCCTTTTTGAAAAAGGCTAAAGTTAGCCTTTAAAAAACTTATCTCTGCAGCTATAAGGAATGATGGCCATATGCACGTCAAAAGGAAATCTGAGGAAGGAGGTTTCAACTTTTAAAAATGACCACTAATTCTCAAGCCCATGCCCTTTGTAAATTTAAAAATAGCCTTTGTTTGTTTTGGTGCCCAAGTGCACAAAAGAATAGACCACTGTAGGTGGTGGATGTAGGTGAAGGGGCTGGTCCCCCATATGACCCTTCAATGGGTCATACTTAAGTGGAATGACCTGCTATAAGAGGTCAACACTCAAATATAAGAAAAAGTGCATTTTAATGTGACAGGTAGGATGGCATGAAAGCTCTTAATAAGTGAGTCAACATTGCATTTTTGAGTCAAGACATTTTAGACTTGATAAGTGAGTAAACCCTAGAGCATAACATGACTTGATGTAAATATCAATTGATTCTGCAATTGTACTCCTATCACACAGCCACTGTGTCATTGTCATATTTGAACCCAACATTGAAATCATCATGAAGTCATCATCCGTATGTCATACTTGAACTCTTATGAAACAAATTCCATAGTAAAAAGACAACGCCAAGTCATCATAATATTGGTATCAAACAATAGCATCTCATTCTTATCAAATATCATGTTCTGATGTCCTACAACATCATATATCACATCATGTGCCTCATCATTATATTCATAGTCAACATTATGTCCTGCCATGTGTGATGAACATTGTGACAACTATACTCTATCATATCTTGAACAACACTAAACATCCTCAAACTATGAATACTATTACTGAACCTTATCCATACATCATAACATTACTAAACTCTTGAAGCATATGAGAACCAAACTCTTGAACATATTTGATATGAGTGATGTGAGCTTTAATATGACCATAGCAACATCAATCTGCTTCACCAAACATATGAAGACTCTTGATCTCATGCAAGAGTCACATCAATGAACAACATGTATAAATCTAATGAACAACATGTATGAATCCAATGAACAACATGTAAAATAAAGGCACACCCTCCTGATATATGAACTCAATACATGAAGCATGGAGAATATATGACCATCAACATGAGACCATCCATATGATCATGAACCTTCAAACTGACTCTTGTAAAATCTCCTTAAGGTAAGGTACCAACACCAAGACTTGAAGCATCATCGCCAAACAAGTGACCTCTGTCATACCTCTAAGAAAGAAAGTACTCCTGACTAAACACCAAGTACTCCTAATTTGATATTGTATGACACATAAAGCACATTTGATTTCACACAACTTATCACATAACAATGAATCATCATGAACATGAAGATGAGAAGCTTTGACATCTTGATGTAATCTCATTATGAAGAGAATCATTTTGCAAGACATAAAGGAATCAATCTGTATCAACCTGCAACATTAGGAAATCATCTCCATCTGAGGCAAACATGAAGCAACTTCCTCAAGCATGAAGCAACTTCAACAAGCATGTTCACAAAGTGAACTCTTGTGAACTCCTAAAAGCTAGATCCACATCCTTTCATATGAAAACCAATCTAACTTTCATTATGATGTATCTGCATCATCAACTCACACCTTTTTGACATCAATGACAATCAACTTCCATCAGAGGGTTCACAAAATGAACTATCCAGACCGTGCAGTAAGAGTAAACACAATGGAAACAACTCAGAGATATGAAACAAATGTAGATTCAATCATTCAGTCTATCATGGAATTCAAATACAGATTGGTTGGCAACATGTGGGCTTACAATGAGGGCTCACAGACCTAATTGCATAATATCAGGATATACACAAGATATAGCTTTGAAGCTCCTGTGCAAAGAATCCAAACTATGAACTTATGCTAATGATCATCACTACTTTCCTAGGCATCTATTGCATCGATATATATCATCTCCAATACAAAAGATTCTTCCGCGTCAACCAAGGAAGATCACAAACTCCAATGAAGAGTTGTAACATGTGTACATGGATAGGTCGGACCTAAATGGGTAGAACTCCTCCACAAAGGAATGGAATGATGTGCAGATCTCGGGGAAGGTCAGCCATGAACCAAACAAAATTGAAGGATGTGTCATTAAGCTTCAAAGGTTGTGAAATGCTCTGTAGGTCTTCTCCTTTAGCTGATTATCTAAGACTGCCAAAATGCTCTGTTCTTAGAAAACAGTCAATGTTTTGATAGCGATAACTTTCCGGTACTTGTTCCAAATGCTCTGAAAATCAGATATGATGTGGGTGAATGAATCTAGATACTAAGTCTAGCTCCGCAAGATCTGAAATGCAACTGCGGTAGAATGTGGACCAAAATACACAAACTGCTACCGACTGAACTGACTAAACTGAACTGGAAAATGAAAAGAAACAAACTAAACTACAAACAAACTGAAATGCAAATGTTTTTGGTTGATGCAAGATTGCTCTTGAACCAGGGATGCTCCTACATCACAATGTCTTCTTGAATGTCAATCTTGGCATGTTTTGATTTTGTTGAAGTTCAAAGCTATGTGGTGATTTAAAAGTATCATTGTTTTGGATTTTTTTTTAATATTTGATTTTTTTGGATTTTTTTGAATATTTGATTTTTTTTTTTGGAATATTTGATTTTTTTGGATTTTTGGAATATTTGATTTTTTAGATTTTTGGAATATTTGATTTTTTTGGATGTTTGGAATATTTGATTTTTTTTAATGATAATGTGCTTGGTAAAATTTTTAACATGACCAATGATGCTGGTGCGACATGCCCTCCAACTCCACATGAATGCTTTTGCCTGGAGCAATGAATCGGTGAGGCCACAACACGAGGGACCTCGTCCCCTAGCAAGAACACTTCAAACCCATGAGCTCATTGGCCTAGCGAAGGCATAAAGCCTACGAGCTCATTGGCCCAGCAGGGGTTTGAACTCTTGTGGCCGCCACTACACCCGAGCGACTTAACCACCGAACCATGCCCTTATTAGCTAATATTTGATTTGTTTTGGATTTTTGGAATATTTGATTTTTTTTTTAATTTTTGGAATATTTGATTTGTTTTGGATTTTTGGAATATTTGATTTGTTTTGGATTTTTTGAATATTTGATTTTTTGGATTTTTGGAATATTGATTTTTTTTGGATTTTTGGAATATTTGATTTTTTGGATTTTGACATGGCATTGGATGACAATTTTTTGATAGTCTTTATGCTAGATACCAGTGACAAGGATGGAAGTAAGATAGATAAATGAATGGGCGATAATAAATGAAGTGGATGTATGCATCATGAGGGGGGAGAGGATGTGATCTCCAAAGAGTATGTCGCATAGGAATAACATGCCCCATTCTAATTATTTTTTTTCAACTGACGTCGGTGAACTTTTGTAAATGGATATTTTTGAGTACTTTTCATACTCTTTTCATTAATTTTTGGTGGTGGCATTAGCTTTGGTTCAGATTTTCATAGTTTGTGGTAATGATATTGCATTCACTCCCCATGTGGCAATCTCCTTAAAGTATTATGTTTCCTTTATTTGATGTCATTCATTGTTTCAAGTTCTCTATTTCTACATCCTAAGCTTCTTTGTTCTCAGCTTTTTGTGAGAAGGTTGATCATGGGATCGATTCAAAGGAACAAAAGAATTTTCTTTCTTGTTCAGATTTGGGAGAAACCTTCAATGGGCCTTCTTAGATTGAATTTTCTGCCAGAGGTGTTTAAAGGCTACAATGAGGAGGTAGAGAATACCATCATAGTGGTTTGTGGTCAGGAAATGCTACAATTCTACAGAACAATCTACCCTTCCTAGGCAGTGTCTCATTTCATGTCTAATGCTTTGGATTTAATTCAAGATGTTGGTATAGTAAGAAATTTGGGGAGTTTATTTGTGTAGGATCTTCACTTTTCTCAAGAAAAATTTGATGCAACACTGGAGGACTATGATATTCATATGGGAATAGCCCCAATTGGAGGGCTCTTTTCACACAAGGATCTCAGCTACTCACCTACAATTTATTGTGTTTATAGTTCTACACTTCATGGGCTCCAAAACAATTGCATAATGTTCATTGAGAACAATCTCCATTGTCATGCTGACGAGTTGGGTCATGAGCTAGTGGATGTTGTGAGGGAGATGTTTCAAGCTCAACACTTTCTTGTGCACTTTTATCCCCTGCCACCTGTGGTTGATGTCAACGAATAGATAGTTGAGCCCATGCAACAAGGTTTTCTACTAGAAGATTTGAATGCTGCTAATTAAAGATGGAATGTGGTCTCTGTTTAGTACTTAATATATATCTGTGTTTTTTGGTTATACTCATAATGTAATCATATGTTTGTATGTGGTCAAGGTTTACAGTTACTATCATCTTTTTGTATCTCCCTTCTCTTTGTTTCGTTGAGAATGTTTTCTGTTTATAATTAGACAGTATGATGTGCCTGGTCTGTTTTAATTGGGCTACGGCCATATCTTATACTCCCAAGGATTTTGTTATTCAAGCTATCTTTAATCTCCTATGTAATGGTTTTTCTATAATATAATATATTTTAGGTGCTTAGCACCTTTTACCTAAAAAAAAAAACATGCCCCATTCTAGATAGGATTTGACATTACAAAGCTTATGACAATAGGAATGATAAGATGGATTGGTTTGGAAAGGATGAGGTATATCAAGGGATGTCCAATGCATCTTTCAACATTTTTCCCTCATACCTTTATCAAGATCAAAAGGAAGAAGGGATATGATAAGGAAGGCAAGGTAGAATGGAAATGGTAGGGTAGGATGGAAATGATGGTGTGATATGGATGAGACAAAGTGCCCCCAAGTGTAAAGCACATAGATAAGCATCTACACATGATACATGTTTGCCAAGTTTTCATCATGGTACTTTCTAAGGCACCATAAAAATGGTTTTCACCATTCGATAAAGGATTTATCTTTTTTTTTTATAGGAGAAGGGGAATATGGATAGGAGGGACTCAAGTGTCTAGTGCCATGAATGGTGATAGTCCCATTAGAAAGGAATGTCATCGCATGGACCATGTCAAGTCATTGTGCTCATCAATGTTGGTATGGGGATTGTATGAAAGTGAGATAGAGTAGGGAGATAGTGGATTATGTATGGATCATGCATGGATGGATTATAATGGGGATTAGGATGGAAGGATAGTGGATTAGGATGGAGATAAAGAGATAGATAGGACTTATGTAAAAGCATGGACCATAGGGATATGATGGAAGCAATAAGTAGAATAGTAAATGGAATTTGGGGAAATGGAGGTATGTGGGAATGTTGTGGAGTGGAAGGGAACCAAGACCAATGGTTGCACACACCGAATTAGATTTTGAATCTTTTTATTGGAAGGGGGATTTGGGAGTAATGGAGATGTTTTCTTAGGGGTTTGCTTATTTAGTTCTTTAGGGACCCAAATGGACTTATGAATTTTAATATTTTGTGATGGGGAGTGGGATGTTTATATTTTGCAATTGCGGATGCTCCATTTGAATTAGGTATTTTTTTTCTTAGGGACCCAAACTATTTTGTTTTTCAACTCTTCTTGTGAAGGTATGCGCTTAGGTAGCCTTTTAGACATATTTTTCTTTGACTTTTTACTTTGATGTCACAAGGCATGAAGATCCTTAGGATTTTTAGCTTTATATGTAGAGGCATCCAAATTTTTATTTTTGAATCCCTTTAGATGGGTGGAAGCTTCTTGTTTAGACAATGTGTGCATTTGTTGGTCATGATTAGGAATGTGACGGAATGTGTAAATAGATGGATTTGGCATTGGGAGAAGTGGTGGTAAAATAGATGGAGAGATATTATGAGTTGGAAGTAGTGTAGTTAAAGTGGATGGTGTAAGGTGTATGGTCACATGCTTTTGACATTTGTAGGATAATGGAGGTGGAATGGTAACATATGTTTTGGGAATATGATAGGATTTATAGTGGAAAGAAGTGGTGGACCTATGAGGGATGGAGGAAGTACCAACATATTTAGATTGTTTACCTTGGGGTGTATATCCAAGGCCATATGAGTGTGGGGGGACCTTGACATGGATTGGCTCCAAAATACCTTGTTCATGAAGGCCTAATCCTTTATGTTGATAGTTCATATTTTGGAGCATGCGATGGACAATGGTACTATGTGTGTTATGAGAACTAGACTTGAGTTCATTATTGGATGAAGAAAGTGAGGTGGATAAAGGTTTTTTTTGTCCTAAGGATGAACATTCATGGATGAAGGTGGTAAGACCAATAGGATATGATGGATTTGAAATGGAGTTGATAGTGGATGATGATGAAGGATCATTAGGATCTTGATTATGCTCATTAGGATCCAAGATATTGGTTTGATCTTCTATGTATGCTTGGGAGGCATGTGTCTCATCATGACAAGTGGAAGTTGTGGGATCATTGAGTGAAGGATAAGTTTCTTCACTTTGAAGGAAGGCCATGAAACGAGGTGAATGCTCAAGTAGGTCAACAAGGCTTTCATTAGATGGAGCATGTAGGTCTTGGCCATTTTGTTGATGAATGGTTGTGGGGGTATGAATAGGATCAATTTGCTCATGGATGGATTTGTCATCATGGAAAAGATATATGTTTTGAATGGGTTGAGTGAAAGTGATTTCATCTTGATTAGGATGGGGGCTTGATGTTTCCACATGATTAGGAGTATACCCTTGACACAACTCAAGTGATTTTCTTGAATGGAAGTGGAAATGAGAAACTCTTGGATATATTTGATGGGTTGTGGACCACATGATGGAGTTGAAGAAGTGGACATGGCATTCAAAGGCTCTTTGATAGGCTCATCAATGGGTACTTGACATGGGGATGGTCTATTCCGTGCTAGTAGCCATTGGATCACATCCTTTGCAAGAGTATGGGTAGATGCATAATATAATGGATGAAGAATGATGGTAGAAGGTGTAGGATTATGTGTAAGATTAGGATTGCTTGTGCTAGATGGGGATGAAATTGGATGAGTGGATTTGGATTTCTCCATAGCTTTTATTTTTCTTTTAGATTTTGTAAAGAATCTTTGGAGAAAAGCGTTCAAGGATTCTTTGGTTGATGGATTAGAGCTTGAGAAGTTTGATGGTGGTGTTGGTGTAGGACTAGTAGACTTTTGTATAGGCATTCTATTGGATGGTGATGGAGGTTCCATATGGATGGACGGATGAGAGAAGCTAGTAGATGGATGGATGTATGATTATAAACCTGAGGTGGTATTTCCCTTGTCAAAGGTAGCATTAAGATGGCTTAAGGACTCTACAAAGTTCTCATCATCACTAGGATCTACGAAGTTCTAATCGTCACTAGGATCTACAAAGTTCTCATCATCACTAGGATCAAATTTTGGGCCACCTCAGAGTATGTATGGTTTTGGATTTGGACTAGAATTGTTGATGATCATGACCATTTTGACGAATAAAGATTGTACTAGGTTCAAGGATGTGGATATAAGTAAGATGATGATAAATGAATTTCAAGTGGGTTGATGACAACTCTAAAATAGATCAAGATAACTCTAGGTCTAACAATGATTTATGTAGGCAATGATTACTTGTGGTATGATGGATAGACATAAGGACAATGATCAAGAGGGGGTATGCTAAAGTAGGAGATGATAAACTCTAAGCAAGTTACCCCATCATAATGATATGTTTCCTAACTCAAGTATGACAGACCTCAAGTGGTAAGAGTAATATTGTAGCCAAATGTTTTGATTGAAGACCAAAGAGAGTAACATAGATGCAAACTAAGGATTTTGTTTGACTAACAATGGATATGCAAGGACTGAGGACATGACAAAATAGAATGATCAAAATATGCAAGGACTAAGTGGAATGAGATCATGTAGATGTTTATGTTGTTTGACTTTTTGAGCAAGCTTTTCAGATTTTCAAGGTTGAAATGTTATAGATTCCAGATGTGATGTTTGATTGAGATGGAAAATGTTTGTTTTGAACACACACACACAAAACATGCTAGACATAAAGTTTTGGATGAATCTAATACAAAAATTAGAGTAAAAGTCTGAATGAGGGCCTAGATTAGCCCAAAAAAATTTCACTGGTCTCGACAAATTTGAAGACACTCGTAATCATGCACAACCTAGGCTAGAAAGAGGATGCTACTTGTTGAGTCCCCACTTGAATTACTCCATAAATTGAGACAAGGCAGATAGCTAGAGATATTGGTGACACTAGCTCCCCCACCATGGCACGGGCACACCAAATCTCTTACTTCGAAGATCTGGAGATCTTATGAACTAAGGGATTTTTTGTCTCTACCCTGAATAGTACATATAGGGCAGCTTCAGAGGTCTGACCTCCTACACCAGCAAGCAAAAAGGTTTTTGGCTTCAACAACAAGTGGTTTCTAGTCAGTGTTTCGGGATAATTTGGTGTCTATACATGCAGTGGTTCACTCAATTAAGAGGCCTCCTAGCCCTCAAAAAGGATTTTTACACATCTCATGGATACCGAGAGAGACTTTTGTTGGTATAGAATAGTGGCACTAGGTGATTGATGACTTTCATCACAACCACAATTATTTATATAGCAGACCGAAATGAAAGTACCACTTGGGTCATCTCCTCTCACAAATCAGGAGGCAGGCCCTCTAAGGGATTAAAAACATAAAAGAGATGGGTCTGGCTTTTGATCACCAAGTTTGCACAAGGTGAGAGCATACACCTACCATCTTTCAAGCACAACAAATAGTGATTAATTAACCCCCTAGTTAATCTATGTGTAAACAGGCATTCGAAAAAGATATCTAATCAATGAAAACCCTACAAAAACACCGTTAGTAGTTTGAATTTCTAGTCTTCGACAAATGAACATCAAGTTTCACTTTCAAATCTTTGGCATGCAATCCTGCACAAAAGCAAAGTCAACATGGATTAACCACAAGATTAAAACTAAAATAAAAAGGAAAATAACATAATTCTAACAAGCAAAAAAATTTAAAAATTTAATCTAAACCTAACTAATAAAACTAATTCAACCGAATTAACAAAACAAATGACTTAGCTAACAAAATCTAAATTCTAAAAAAATAATTAAAACTAAGAAAATATCTTGGCTAATTAACATTAATTTAAGACTATCCAATTAAAACTAATTAAAACTAATTAAGACTATCCTAATTAAAACTAGTTAAAACTAACTAATTAAAACTATCTAATTAAAACTAAATAAAACTATCTAATTAAAACTTTCTATTTAAAACTAATTAAAATTTTCTAATTCAAACTAAGTCTATATTTTGAAAAATCTAATCATTATGCAGGTCAACCTCTCCAAATAAAAACACCAAATCTAAAAAAGAAAAAAGAAAAAAATTGTTTTTCCACCTCCTAAAAAATAGGAAACACCAGAAAGGACTCTAAGGTTGAGACGCCTTAATCCCAATAGTTACAAATATGTATTAACTAAGTTTTAACTTGAAATTTCTAGTTGAATTGATATGATTGTATTTCATGGTTGATTTATCAGATTTATTGATTATTTAATCCCATAAAAGTAATGTAATTTTAATAATTATTTATAAAATAACTAATCAACTAATGTTCATGATGATACTAATAACATATTTTCTCAACCATGTGTGTATGAGGTACATTCCAAAACCAAAGAAAGGGTATAATGCAAGAGGATAGCATGCAGCCAATGTAGCAAAAATGTTGAGATTTATTAGTAGAATCGAGCACACACCATAGAGTTGTGTTGATGATCTATTCATGATAAATGGTATGATCAGTAATAGTTTTTAACTATCCTTGTTCACTATATTCACAATAATATATTCTTATATATCCTCAACTCTTCTTATACAAATGTCTTTCTATGAATTGTAAATTAATTAGTTTTCACAATCCTTGAACAAGTTTAAAAAATAAGAGATTTAACCTATGTATATGTGAACTAAGTGTGATATATATGCTCATTGCATTGGGGTCTAATGGTGGGGTGTGAGGAGTTTAGCATCATAGATCTAAGTTCAATTCCCACCAAGTGGGGGCTCCATTGTAGTGGACATGGTGACACTTAGACGTAGGGGTTATATTTATATCAATGTGTTGATTGATACCCAACTCTATGTTTTTCCATGGGGGTACCTTGAGGTAATGTTGAGTGTAATCATCCCCAATTCCCTCTATGAGATGGCCCCATAGGCTTAGGTAGGCATAAAATTTCTTGAGGTCCCCAACATCTCAAATCTTGATTTACTCATGACACATGGAGTTGGGAATTTGGATGTTGTCCAGGGGTACATCCTTGGTCTAATTTTTTTAAAAGAGAAGATGTCACTTAGGCATACTCTTTGGGAAAATTGGATTTGTTAATGTTTTAGCTTTTATGTGTTTAAATCTGCCTCTCCACTGAACATTGAACGATCTAGGGTTGAGTGGCGAGCACTATCATACCCTAGGTCACTTACAAATGTAGGGAAACTTGGATTAGGGAGTTTAATTATTAACTTTCCTTCTCGTATACCCAATTAACCATTAAAATCCTAATTATGCAAATACAACAGCAAATTGATGAATGACAGAAAAACTCTTGCAGACAAGAGTAAAATACCAAATCACAGAATACTTGTTTTCGAGGTTCCAAAGTGGAATAGTCAGGGACACTGGAGTGGGTGCCCAAGTCCAAGGTTGAGAGGAACCTCCTGCAACAATATAATGAAAAATGCACAAAATAACAGAAATAGTAGAACACAGAAGGAATTTATTGATCGCAAGCCACTTTAAGGGGGTAACCTCCTTTGAGCAAGCTCAATACAATAAACTCATGGATGCCTTCATTGGCCTCAACACGTACTTATAGACTAAGTCTAATCTAAACAACTATTACTTCCCATGAATGTGGGATAATACAATATACTCACGGGATGACTTACAAAGCATATGTGTCCAAATGTAATATACTAATTAAGTAAAGAGAAGGGTTAAACATGGGTTCCTAACATCCCCTTCCTCTTAGAAAATCTTTGTCCTCAAAGTGTAAGATGTGGAAATTATTGCTAAATTTGAAGGAGTGGTTCCCATAAAGCAATCTTTGGGTGCATTCCATGCCACTGAATTAATACCTCTATAATGGAGCAGGAGTGAAGAGGATAAGTACCCCTATCGAGGATTATCTCTAGTACCAAAAGGATGGATCCTCCATTGGCTAGTTGTGGTAAAACAGTTTGTGCTCTATCGTTGGCGCCAAGAAATTTATTTAGACAAGAGACATGAAATATTGGATGAACGCAAGAAGAAGGAGCCATCTTATGATCCCCAATCTGATTCTAGGTGTGGAGGACCATGTTGACTACCTAAACTCGTGAACTACTAGGGGAGTATGGAAGGAGCACTGGCGATGCCTAACCATAGACTGCTTCATATGGAGTCATGTTAGATGTAGTGTGGTAGGAGGTATTGTACCACCATTCAGTGAGAGGGAGCCACTTTGCCCACTAATTCTATTGTTTTGAGGTATCATATGTAGCAACAATTTGTTAAATTGCCCTATTCATTCCCTTCCAAAAGAAGTGACGCCATGCCCGCTCATAAGTTTTGAGGAACCCAGAGTGCCCTATCGATGGAGAAACATAGAGTTCATAGAAGATAGCCTGTGGGACAGATTCCAACCAATTTGGAATAGACATAGAAATAGCTGAAAGAGAAGCTTGGTCATCATATGTGTGAGAAAGAGAATCCGCCACAATATTGTCCTTACCCTTCTTGTAAGTGATCTCATAGTCATAACCCATGAGCTTGCTGATCCATTTCTATTGTGCTAGGGAGGAGACCCATTATTCTAGGAAATATTTCAGGCTCTGGTGAGCCACCCTGATGCAAAAATGATTCCCTAAGAGGTATGGATGCCACTACTTTACTGCATGCAAAATAGCCATCATTCGTTGTAGAGCCGAAGGAGTAGTGGAGACCACAGATGGTTGCATCTGAATGGAGTGAAGCTAAGTGATGACACCATGTAAATTCTTCTTAAGAATCTTTTCTAGGCGATGTGAACTTATGATGTTGAGAGACCCTGATTGTAAGCCCTTCAATGTGTGTTTGTGCCCATTGTCTGAAAACTGCATCCAAAGTTCAGCAAAATCCCATAAGATGGGTCCAAGTGTGAGTAACCATTAGGCACCCAAAACCACATCACATCTGCCTAAGGTTAAGGCAAACATGTCAGAGCGTAGGTTATAATCTCCAATAGAGATACGCACATTGCGACACTTCCCTTTGCAAGGTAATGTGCCCCCATTGGAAATCATGACTTCAAAGTTTGAGCAAGGATGAACAAAACAATCAGCCTGTTTGGCTATGGGAGGGTCAATGAAGTTATGAGTACTACTAGAATCAATGAGTATTGTAAGAGGGAGCTTCTTGAAGTAACCCTTGACCCGCATGGTCTGTGGGGTGGTGACTCCTGCTATGGCATGGAGAGAGATCTCTGGGTGGTCTTCCTGAGAAGTAGGGTCAATAGGCGACTATTGAGTTTCAACCTGATCAGCTATTGTATCCTAAGCATCTGTATAAACTTTAGTTTCAGGAAGAGAATCCACATCCAAGAGATAGAGCTTTTGCTCAACACATCTATGTCCCAGAGTGAATTTGTCATCACAATTATAACAAAGCCCTTTTTCTCTACGTGCCCACATCTCTGCTTTAATCAAATGCTTGATAGGAGTTGTTCTAGGAGCTAGCACTATTTGAGGGCTTTGGGGATCCATATTTCTGAATGGAACAAAATTGGATTTGGAGCGTTGTTGAGATGTGATCTTGTCCTCCACCAACTTAGCCAACCCTAAGGCTTCCATCATTGTGCTTGGGCAAAATATTTTAACCTCAAAGTGAATTGCATCCTTCAAACCAATGACAAAATAACTCCTAAATAATTCTTCAGATAATCCCTCTATGTGATTGGCCAGTTTTTCAAATTATGTTTGATATTCTCTCACAGTGCTTGTTTGGCGTAGTTTTGTGAGTGCTCCTATGAAGTCATCAAAAGCACTAGGGTCAAATCATTGCAAAATGAGTTTGCAAAAATCTGTCCATTTTGGCTCTTCATGAACGTTGATGTACCAATGGAACCATTGAAGGGCTTCATGTTCCAAATGAAAGGAGGCAAGTGGGACTTTGTTGACATCAAAAGTATTATGCAGATTGAAATATTGTTTTGCCTAGTATATCCATCCAGTCGGATCATCACCATTGAAGCAAGGAAAATCAAGCTTCGGTCCACGAAAATTACTGGAAGAAGAAAACCCTATATCTGCAGAAGACTCTAGCTTCCATCTATTGTTCATGGCTGAATGCTGAAGATTGAGCCCAAGAATTTTTTCATCCAGATCTTGGAGTTTGGTCTTGATGGCTACAGGTTCCTCCATTTTTTTTCTTGTGCGGGTGACAACCATAACCAGGATTTTTTTTTGAATGGGTAGAAAAACAAAAACAAAAGCTTTTTTAGTAAAGGAAAATTTGGATTTGGTAAAACTTTGATGGGTAATTGGGGTTTGACTAGGTTTTGGACACTTTCTGAGGGGCAGGGAAGCAAACAATGGGGATTTCAAAAGCAGGGTGAAAGAATGGTAAAATTTGTCCAAGAGGGACAAAGAAGTAGAAATAGGAAATGAACACTGTGGAAACATTTGAAGGTGATTGGGTGAGAATCGAAGAAGTTATGGCAAACCCTAAAAATAGATAAATGTGGGATTTCTGGTGGAATTTGGGATATAGTCCTCAAGGAAGGAAATATGCAGAATGGAATTTTAGGGGTTCCAGTGAATTTTTAGAGGAAACAGAGTGAAAGAAAGGAAGATATGGCAAAAAAATAGATTTTTTTTTGGTGGAAATGATCTGCAACAGGATCTGCAATGGCTCTAGATAGATTCAATTGACAATTTGTTAGTTGGTAATAGATATGGACCCCAAGTAAGTTCAGCTTCCTAAAGGTTTAGGGGATTCACTTGGATACCAATGTTGTCTAATGGCTTGTGTATTGGGGCAATACCCCTCACTCCACAACTAAGGTAAAACTGATAACTGCTTTGCCACAAACGATAGCTCTTGGTTTACCTCATGGATGGGAACTAGTCAATCAGGTAGGGGCCGTTGCCCTTTTCGCTACCAGGTCCTCTTAATGGGCCACCTACTTCAAGGTTCATGTGGTACTCCTCACAATGAATTTTAGGGCTATGCCCAAGCACTTCCCACAATTAAGTAGATAGGGATTATTCCCTAATCTGAACCTGTAATTGAAATGAATAATACAGATGCAAAGAAAAATAACTATTGCAATAATCACAGCACCTGGAGGCCACTGCGAAAAAAATTTAGTAGAAATTCCACCCAACGAGCCCAAGAAAGCACTCTGATACCAGATGAGAGGAACCTCCGGCAACAATATAATAAAAAAATGTATGAAATAACTGAAATAGCAAAACACAGAAGGAATTTATTGATCACAGGCCACTTTGAGGGGGCAACCTCTTTTGAGCAAGCTCAATACAATAAACTCATGGATGCCTTCATTGGCCTCAACACGTACTTATATACTAAGTCTAATCTAAACAACTATTACTTCCCATGAATGTGGGATAATACAATATACTCACAGGATGACTTACAAAGCATATGTGTCCAAATGTAATATACTAACAAAGTAAAGAGAAGGGTTAAACACGGGTTCCTAACAAAGGTGCTAGTTTCTTCACAGAATCCAAACCTCCTTCTGACACTGATCAACCCTATAACTTATGTTTCCCAAAATTTAGATGCGGAGGACACTAGAGCAAGTACCCAAGTCTTGGAAGTGCTCCTGTGTCCTTTCCTTCAGATCCTGAATCCCTGATATCTACCAATCTTTCCTGCAACTCCACTTCTCCCAAATGTGACACCTGTAACCTGTAATCACAATACTTGGTTTAGGGGTTGTGGTTTTTAGAGGCTTGCCTCAGTCAAGCCCTGGAGGACACTTAAGTCTCCGAACATTGTTTTCAAACAAAGAGTGCATGCCCTTGTGAGGCAGAGGCAAAAACCAAAGGAATCAATGATGAAAACACAATATTATGTCACCTTGTAGTGAATCTTTCATGGAGGAAGATGCTCTTCATGCCATGAGGAAATTGATGCTCAAATCTACAAATATCAACACACAAAACATACAAGTCTACTCTTGCAACATAATAGAATCCTTGAACCACCTTGAGAACACTTGAACATCACAATTACTATCTAATTGAAATCTAGTTTACAAACGAATGCCTAAGCATGTCTATATATGCATCTACAAACACTCCCGCCAAGGTTTTCAAAATTCAAACTTAATGTGTTAGCAAAGGGACCTAATAATGGTCACTAACTGACACCCAAAAATTGGGGTTGCCCCAAAATAGAGTTGGACTAGGGCATGAGCACCCAAGTCCTCCCCCCTGTTATTGGCAGGGTACAACTCAAGGGATCCACCTAGGTCCCATTTTCCATGGAACTTAGGTCTCATTCCATCGGGGTGTCAAAATATGAACTAAAATGTCCTAAATGCATGCTAAAGACCTGGGAGCTAAACCTTATGAGGGAAAGGCCCCCAAGGGGACATTTTCCAATGTTATAGATGGCATGGACTCAAACTTTAATTCTAGGACATCCATTCTTCCTATGCATGGTTACCACAAATCACTCTCTTCCAAACCTCTACCCTCATATGGTGTGGGTGCTTCATTCCCTCTTTTTCTTCTCTTCCACATTCTTCTATGGTGTAGGAACTTGGGCTCTCTCATTTGGCTCCTTGTTCCTTCAAGGATGCATAGTAGCAAATTTAGATTTTTAATCAAAGTTAGTTTCATACATGTAGATGGGTCTTGTGGGTCCAAGGAATGTGAAGAGGATGGCCATGACCTCTACTCTAGAGGCATCACAAGGGTGACCCTTTGGAGGACCACATACCAAGAAATATTTTTTTTCAAAATATCTAGTATCATCCTAGAAGTAATAATTAACATAAGTCTAGGTGCTAATATGGTTGAAGACAATCTAGAGTACCTAGCTATCATTGGCAAGTTCCATAGGTTTGGCCAATTTTGAAAGGTTTGTTAGAATTGTTGACTAAGGAATCATGTAAGTAGTTGATCAAGGAAAAAATAACCCTTTCCCATGCATGAAAGGTTTCTTCATCATCTACTATGAAATGGAAGAAGATAGGAATACAATTCTAGATTTTAGGCCTTGGCTCTAATATAAATGCTTTTTTGTGTTAAAAACATTGGTACTCTTATTTTCACCCTAACAAACACTCTTTTTCAATGATTCCTATTTGGATCTACCTCCTCTACCTTCCACTATAATCCTAGCTTGACTCTAGCATGTGAGAAATTGGTAACTAGATAGGAAAAATATTGCATGCTTCTAACAAAACTAAAGAGTAGTAACACACTACCTTTGTTAAATTTGCATTCAAATGAACATGCATAATGGTCTTATAGAGATAATTTCTTTGAAGAATAATGGATGATGCTAGTCTCAGATACTTGACTATGTCAATATTCTTTTCAAGTGTCGAGGATTCTTCAAATATGGTTATTTTGTTGCTTATTTTTCAAGGAGGATTTCTATTGCTTCAAATTAGTAGAGGAAGAAGAATGAAACTAGGTGGCAAGGGACCAAGTTTCATCATTATAATTATATTGAGCCAATATTAGTTTAGTTGGTGCTCTCTTCCTCCTAGGCATTTGGAGGATAGTTTATCTCTTTTATCTAGTTGATGGTGACTTGGATGTGTATAAATATATAGAGAAAGATCTCATGGGCATTCCCCCTAAACCTAGTAGTAAATTGGGTAGAAAAGAGAATTCAATCCCCACCCATTATGTTAACTTCTTTAGGATAGACCATATGGCCATAGAAAAGGATGATCAGTCAATAATATAAAAGAAAAAAGACCCCTCAAAAGAAAGTGAGGTCACTCATAATATGAATCTCCACTCACACAATGAAATTGGAGAAAACATAGAAGAAAGGTTTATGTCTAGATTATATTTCATTATGGATTTACTATTAATGGGAGATTTCCTTTGTCTCATTTTCAATGGTTTGAAGTATATTAATCTATTTTAATTCATTCTTTATTAATGAAATGGGTAAGGGCCCTATCTCTTCTTACTAATCTCTCTTTCTCTCTCTCTCTCACATGCACACACACACACACATGCACACACATATATAGTATATGTATGTATGTAGGATCCTCTAAATGTTGAAAACTTAAATAGGGATGAGGGAAAGTTTATATAGATGTATGACTTGGGTGACCAAGAAAAAAAGAGGGCCTCAATTTTGGTTCCAAATGAATTCCCCTTAGGGAAGAGGAAATATGTGGTAAAAATGAGGCTACATCAAATAAGGTTGATCAAGAGGATGAAGTGAGATTGTACGGGGAGTTTAAAGCCATGTCAAAGTTGGAATTTTTAGTGGGAATTGAAGACAAGGTTGTTACAAGAAGGAGAAGTAATAGGCACTACATACAAACAAGATACGAGTTAGACTTGGGTAGTAATAAGGGAAAAGGGAGAAAATATATAGCTTCCAAGGCTAGATAAGAAGCCAAAATGGACACTGCTAAAGGTACATAGAAATCCTTAAATACCTATTGCACTAGTGGTGGAGAACCCACCCCACTAGAAAGTAATGAAAATCCTCAGTTGGAATATAAGGGGCTTGAACACCCCTAAAAAGTGTCACTTAGTGAGGTGGCTTATAGAAATGCATTCACCAAACATCTTGTTGCTCTAATAAATTGAGCTTGAGAAGGAGGATTTGAGAAGAATTGAAGAAACATTGGGGTAGGAGTGGGGGCTATGTTGTTTTAGTAGCTAGGGGATTGGGGAGTTTGTTTATCCTATATGGGATGAAAGGAGTGTTAAGGGTGAATTTGTGGCTGCTAGATCCAATGAAATTCATGTCAAGGTGACATTACTCAGAGAGAATCTTAGATTATTAATCTCTAATGTGTATGTCCCTAGTGTTGAAAGTGATCATTCCCAATTGTGGTAGGATTTAATAAATCATAGAATATGGTTTTAGTCAGATAAGTGGATAGTGGGTAGAGACTTTAATTCTATCTTAAGCCTAGAAGAGAAGTGTGGGGGTAACCTACATTCTAATGTAAGGTCCCTAGAATTTTCCTTCTTCTACAACAATAAATCCTTGATGGATATCAAGCATTCCTCTAGATGGTTTACTTGGAATAATAAGAGAATTGGAGGAGATAATATCCAAGTCAACTTAGACAATTTTTTAGTTGACTCTTGTTGGGGCCTTGAGAAAGTCTACTTCCTCTAAAAGGTTATATCTTTTGTAAGTTCTAATCACCTCTCAATTTTCTTGGATATTTATTGATGTCAAACCAAAAGGTTCTCCTTTTAAAACGGAGTTTATGTGGTTTGAACACCCAAATTTTGAAGGAAAAGTGGAGGAATGGTGGAAGGCTAGTATCAAAGGATGTAAGTGGTTTATCTTGTAAAAGAAGTTTCTACATATTAAGAATGAAGCCCATCGATGGAATAAAGAGGTTGTAGGGAATATTTTTTAACAAAGGAATTGTATTGAGGAGGAATTAAGGTTAGTGGAAGCTCATATTTCTAATTTTGGGGTTTTTGATTATTTGAGAAAGAAGGAAAATAGATTATTGGAGATACACAATGAAATTCTATAGATGGAGAAGATATACTAAGTACAAAAATCAAAAGTAATAAAGGTGAGAGAAGGAGATCAAAATATTAAAAAAATCATCTATCAACAAATGTTTAGAGACAATACAATAAGATAGTAGAAATTACCAATCTAGATGGAAGGGTGTTAGAAGATCTATATAAAATTCATTCTAAATGGATTTTGTTCTTTAAGGGGATCCTTGCACATTTTGATGAGGTGGATTTGGGAGTACATTATTTCTTGTTGACAAACATTCCTTACATCATTTCTCAATAACAAATGAGGCTTTGATAAAGCTAATCGCTATGGAGGAAGTTAATAAGGATACATTTTCTCTTGGGGTTAATAAAACCCTTTACGCTAATGGGTTCGAGGATGGATTCTTCTAGAAATATTATCATATTATTGGATAGGATGTCTAGTCATTGGTAGAAGAATGCAAGAAGTGGATATCTATTCCAAACCTTAAAACTCAACATTTCTATCCCTTGTCCCAAAGACTAAAGATCCTTAGTATTTTGATGTCTCCATCTGATTGCCTTGTACAACACAATTTATAAGATTGTAACCAAGGTAATGGAATTGAGGTTAAAATGGTGCATGAACAATATAATCTCTAACTTTAATAGAGTAACATTCTAGAGGGGAGGAAGATCTAGGATGGTATCTGATGAGGGTCAAAGTAGTGTTTGTTAATGCATCATAATTTAATTTTATCAATCTGGAGGTGTCTAGAGCAATCTACAATAAGACTCTTTGGTATGGGGGGTTTGGTTGAATGGTTCATGGATGGGACTTGGTTCATTAATCTTGCGGAAATGAAAGGTTATATAGAAATAGAAATCTATCTATTTGCTTTGGAAATAAACACACATGCAATGAAAGAAACTATTCTAGCTTGCTGGAAAATAAACACACTTTGCTAGAAATAAACACACTTGCAGTGAAAGAAACTATTCTAGCTTGCTGGAAAATAAACACACTTGCTGGAAAAATAAATAAAAATAAACTGCCTCTACTTGTTAAGTCGCAGCAATTAAGTACTCTGAATATGACAGTGTTGTTGAATAACAAGTCTTTTTTATAACTTATCAAACAATCCTACAGGGAACAACTTAACTAACAATCACATAGAAGTGAAACACAAGTATAAAGCTAACTAAATAGAAGACATAACAGAATTGAACAAACATGAAAATACCAAGAGATCTCCTCCAAAATGGGAAAACAGGCCGTACTTTCCTAGCTAGAGACGATCCTCTTTGCTCAAC
Organism: Cunninghamia lanceolata; assembly: GCA_027924645.1. Lineage (NCBI taxonomy): Eukaryota > Viridiplantae > Streptophyta > Pinopsida > Cupressales > Cupressaceae > Cunninghamia > Cunninghamia lanceolata. The sequence continues at coordinate 11,946,917 of BSBN01001583.1, forward strand.
TAAATCTTTCAGAAGAATTCCCCCTTCATTTGCATTCAATCATAGTCCAAAGAATGGATGAAAGTACATGCCTGAAAACAAGGAGTTTTCCTACTGCTAGAAAAACAATCTAGCAAACAAATATCTATGAAAAACTGGAACTAACTTAGAGAGATGATTTTCTCCTATTTATACATTCAAGCTTTATTAAAAGGAAATAACTAACAACAATTCTAACTATAGTGAACTGGACTTGAAGGCAGCTGCTTATTTATTACATTAATGATTCCACTACAGGTTACTGAAGATCAAGGATTTGTATCAACTTGGTTGTTGGCGAACTTGAGTGATTCCCTGAAATAGCATGGCACTTGGTGGCAGTGACTTCAGTTAGTCACTAAAATGGAGTGACGTGGATATTTAGATTACAACAGCTGCCTTAATTGAGGTGTGAGTCATGTTTACATTGTTGGGCCTTTTCGGTAGCCCTAGAATCAGATAGTTATAGTCTTTGACTCTAGGGGAGGATGACTCTATTGGAGGGTAATAGCATGTCATGTCTCTCGATGAGAACATTCCAATTAAATATTAGAATGACCAAGATCGATGCCAAACATAATTAATTCATGTCATATGTCGATTCCTATATATGTCATGATGAACATGAATAATGGAACTAATTATCTACGTAAGTAAAAGCAACATTTAATATGAAATACAAGAGAAGCAGTTGAGAATTCCAAGGAAGTGATCCATAATGGCTAAGCACATAGTAATCATTGCAACAGAGAGACACGATTTGGAAGACAACATGGTGCTTACGTAGAAGATAAGACAAACATCAATAAAACAATAAATTGTCTAAGAGGCATGGGCTATAGTTAAGAATGAAACAATGATAACTAAGGGACAATGATGATCCATGAAGAGATGCAACCTATCATAATATGTTGCAGGCTATAAAGAATGATTGTACAAGTGATCTTAGTATCATCTCAGAGAACCTCATATCATCCCATAGTTATTACATAGGAATTCAAAATTAAGTTCATTTATAGCCAAGAAGTAGAATTCCAAATCAATCAGTCAAAAGATCTAATCATCATAATCATGAATCCTCCATCAACATCTAATACACAATCAACATTACAATTCAGATCCAGAATTCATCTATAGGTAGATCGAATAGCTAGCCTAAGGAAATACAATACAAGTTATATCAAATAAGCAATACAAGGCATTTATCTTACCCATTGGAATCATCTTAGCAATTCAAATGATATCTACTATTCAATACGCAGTAGTGAATTCCAATCTTTGCAAATCAAACCATCTATATCATTCAATATTTCATTTGTGAAGGCAGTGAAGTATAATCAACTCAACCAATGCAAGAGCAACAGTCATCCATCTAACACAAGAACAACATCTATGCTAGATAGGGCATTGATATCACTCAGAATTATATTCATCTTATCTAGTGAAATGAAGTTATCATAGCAGATTGATTACATCGAATTGTGACAACCGTTTAAAGGTATGCAATAATGCTCTTTCCCCATATAATGCCAAAATATGATATATATGTTATGCTTTGTCTTCTATGAATAACGCATGCTAGTTCCAATCCTGATATATATATTATGCTTTGTCTTTATGAATAACATATGTTGAGTACTAATAATAATAAGGATAAGGAAATATATCTTGCTGACTATATTATCAATTCATATATGCATTAGAAGTAATGTTCACATTTCCGATTCTTCATATTATAAACATAGATAGACTTAAAAAGAAAAATGATTGTGTTTATGATTAATGATTGGTGTTAACCATGAAAGAATGTACATAGAATAATAGATTGATCTTAGATATGTGATCATGAATATGCATAGAAAGAATAGATTAATATGATAAATGAATATGGTTATGCATAAGGAATCAATGATGATGATAATGGAATATGATCATGTAGATATATTATTGGCCAATTATAATATAAGGCCAAGATGTCCTAATTATAAGGCATCATGTGCAAAATGTTAATAAGGAGTTAGAAATCAAAGGATTGTGCCATATTCAAAAGGAGGAATAGCCTCATCATTAATCATCTCGACATCCTAGGTGTATGGGTAAGTTAGGAGGATGTTATTGGACCTAGGTAACCCCAAGAAGATGACGTACCTCTAGGTGTGAGGCGAAGTCTCTTGGGCCAAGTGTCAAAGTACCTCTAGGTGTGAGGTGAAGCCTTGGGCCTATGGTATGATGAGTTGATCAATGTGATTTGTGCCCTACGGTGGATGAGCTCCAATAGATGAAGTATGCTTGAGTGTAGCATGAAGCCTTTGGAGCCGATTGGTGAGGTGGGAAGCCATCGAGCCTCTATATGGGATGGTTAGTGTCTCCTTAACGACCCATGCCTATGGAGTTAGAGATGGATTAATGATAGGGCATCACATGATCCTCTCGAGGATAGAACATAAGGCCTACGAATATGAATATGAAAATGAATATGAATATGAGTATGAATATGAATTATGTGATTATGGGATTATAAGTTCAAGGATAAATGTGGAAAGAATATGGATCTATATTAATTATGATATGAAAAGAGAAAAATTTAGAGTACTAATGCTTCCTTTTTGTAAGTTTAAATTATGCAAGGTTGAGAACAATTTGAGCTTACTAGAAGGGGACATTACAAGTGGTATCAGAGTAGTCATCCTACCATCCTATGAAGAAACTTGATGCAACATTATACAAGACACTCCTCACAAAACAACAACAACAATATGGAAGTGATCAATGAATTGAAGGCCTTTATGGAAATGACAACCAAAGCCATGATGGATCAAACCCAAGCTATGGTGGAACAAACCAAGGCTATGATGGAACAGAATGAAAGGTCAAACCAAGCACTTCATAAAACATTACAAAGCATGGGACGTGCGAAAACTCATTCATCCAATGAAAAAGAAATGGGATCCAATCACTCTAAAAATAAAAATACGTCATCAATCCCAAAGGTTCCTATACCCTCCTTTCTTCCCAAAGAGAAAACATCAAGAATGGAAGAATCTACTCCAGATTCAATGAGTATGGATGATATTGCCTAAGCCTATGCAAGTTTGGAACTTGAAGTAAGAAGGGTAGTATCATTTAATGACTATAGAAATTCAAGAAGAAATGAGATAGCCAAGAAAGAAAGAAGACCTATGAACAAACATCTAAAGCACAAAGCAAACAAGGTCCATCTACCAAATTTTGATGGCTCAAGTAAGATCTCCACCCATGCCTGGCTAGAAAATCTCAATGATTACTTCCATTTGAGTCTCATGACCAAGAAGGATGCACTACAATTCACCATCCTACATTTGGAAGGGCTAGCCTATGAATGGTAGCACCACGGAAAATACACCCTGGGCCACAAAAAGATAACCTCCTATGAAGAGTTTTCATGCAAGTTCATAAATAGATTTGATAAGATACACCCACAAGAAGACTTCAAAGAACTCACACAACTAAGGCAACGCAGAACAGTGCAAGATTACATCCATGACTTCAAGAAGCTATCTGTAAAAGTCTCTGGAATTGAAGAAGATCAACTCACATATATATTTGTGGAAGGTCTAGATGAATCTCTAAGGAACTTTGTAAGTACTTTCAAACCTACAAACTTAGAAGATGCCATAGACATGGCATTAAGACTCAAGAAAGATAAGAAACCAAAACACCTACATAAGAAAGAGTATTTTCCCAAAGACTTCATGTCCAAGGGTAAACCTGTCATAAAGGAAGATGGACACAAGAAACCATATCTTTCTTACAATGACCGCGAAGAACTAAGAAAAAAAGGTCTTTGTTTTAATTGCAACAAAAAATGGGAAAGAGGACACATTTGTGAATAGGTGTGTTTTAATTGCAAAGAAGTATAGAAACCAGGACACAAGTGTAAAGACCCCGCAAAGGGAAACATGTGTTTTAAATGTAATGAGAAATGGGAAATCAAGCATAAATGTGGGAAAAGATCTCAAGCCCACAATATAGAAGTCATACCCAAAGAAATTCAGGAAGAAGGTGAAGTAAGTTCAAGTAAAAGAAGGAAAGAAATTGATCCTAGAATCAAGTATTCAGAAGAAATTGACATTTCTTGAGGACAAGCAATCTTAAGAGGGGAGCCCTGTCATGTCTGTCAATGAGCACATTCCAATTAAAGATTAGAATGAAGATTGATGTCAAGCACAATTAATTCATGTCATATGCCAATTCCTATATATGTCATGATGAACATGAATAATGGAACTAATTATCTACGCAAGTAAAAACAACATTTAATATGAATTACAAGAGAAGCGATTGAGAATTCCAAGGCAGTGATCCATAATGGCTAAGCACATAGTAATTGTTGCAAGAGAGACACATGATTTGGAAGACAACATGGCGCTTACATAGAAGATAAGACAAACATCAATAAAACAATAAATTGTCTAAGAGGTGCGGGCTATAGGTAAGAATGAAATAATAAAAACTAAGGGACAATGATGATCCATGAAGAGACGCAACCTATCATAATATGTCATAGGATATAAAGAACGATCGAACAACTGATCTTAGTATCATCTCAGGAAACCTCATATCATCCCATAGTTATTACACAAGAATTCAAAATTGAGTTCATCTATAGCCAAGAAGTAGAATTCCAATTCAATCAATTAAGGGATCTAGTCATCATAATCATGAATCCTCCATCAGCATCTAATACACAGTCAACATTACAATTCAGATCCAGAATTCATCTATAGGTAGATTGAATAGCTAGCCTAAGGAAATACAATACAAGTTATATCAAATAAGCAATACAAGGAATTTATCTTACCCATTGGAATCATCTTAGCAATTCAAATGATATCTACCATTCGATAGGCAGCAACGAATTCCAATCTTTACAAATCGAACCATCTATATCATTCAATATTTCATTTGTGAAGGTAGTGAAGTGTAATCAACTCAACCAATACAAGAGCAACAATAATCCATCTAACACAAGAACAACATCTATACTAGATCAGACATTGATATCACTCAAAATTATATTCATATTATCCAGTGAATTGAAGTTATCATAGCAGATTGATTACATCAAATTCTGACAGTCATTTAAAGGTATCCAATAATGCTCTTTCCCCATATAATGCCAAAATCTGATATATATGTTATGTTTTATCTTCTATGAATAACGTATACTAATTCCAATCCTGATATATGTTATGCTTTGTCTTTATGAATAACATATGGTAAGTACTGATAATAATAAGGATAAGGAAATATATCTTGCTGACTGTATTATCAATTCATATATGCATTAGAAGTAATGTTCACATTTCTGATTCTTTGTATTATAAACATAGATAGAATTACAAAGATAAATGATTGTGTTTATGATTAATGATTGGTGTTAACCATGAAAGAATGTACATAGAATAATAGATTGATCTTAGATATGTGATCATGAATATGCATAGAAAGAATAGATTAATATGATAAATGAATATGGTTATGCATAAGGAATCAATGATGATGATAATGGAATATGATCATGTGGATATATGATTGGCCAATTATGATATAAGGCCAAGATGTCCTAATTATAAGGCATCATGTGCAAAATGTTAATAAGGACTTAGAAATCATAGGATTGTGCCATATTAGAAAGGAGGATTAGCCTCATCATTAATCATCTCACCATCCTAGGTGTATGGGTAAGTTAGGAGAATGTTATTGGACCTAGGTAACCCCAAGAAGATGAAGTGCCTCTAGGTGTGAGGCGAAGTCTCTTGGGCCAAGTGTCAAAGTACCTCTGGGTGTGAGGTGAAGCCTTGGGCCTATGGTATGATGAGCTCATCAATCTAATTTGTACCCTTGGTGGGTGACTCTCCAATAGATGAAGTATGCTTGGGTGTAGCATGAAACCTTTGGAGCCGATTGGTGACGTGGGAAGCCATCGGGCCTCTGTATGGGATGGTTAGTGTCTCCTTAACGAACCATGCATATGGAGTTAGGGATGGATTAATGATAGGGCATCACATGATCCTCTCGAGGATAGAACATAAGGCCTATGAATATGAATATGAAAATGAATATGAATATGAGTATGAATATGAATTATGTGATTATGGGATTATAAGTTCAAGGATAAATGTGGAAAGAATATGGATCTATATTAATTATGATATGAAAAGAGAAAAATTTAGAGTACTAATGCTTCCTTTTTGTAAGTTGAAATTGTGCAAGGTTGAGAACAATTTGAGCTTACTAGAAGGGGATATTACATGGCATCTGGAGCCATCTGGAGTTCGGGTTCTTCACAGAAGAAGGGGGCTCTAGAGGGATTCGGAGACCACTGGAAGTCTTACTAGAGTAATCCTCATGCAAATACAAACCACTTGTACCATAATTCATAAGATATACATTTTGAAAATGAAATTCAAGTAAATAAGTTAAGATATTTCATCAAAGGAAATGAAAACCAAACATGTGCATAATCTATCCAAAAGATAAACATAACTATAATAATATGTAAATATATATGCGCTAGTGTTTTGTTAAAGTTTCTCAGAATAGGAAATATAATGAAATAGATGAGTCATATATTTGGCTCATCATTTCCCCCAACTCAGTGTATGTCATGTCCTCATGGACGTGCCCCATCTACTTCATCTAGTATGTTCTTTCCTTCAATGATTATACTGCAGTTGAAGTCCTCATTGTGGTATTAGAATAGCTTTCTTTGTTTTGGTTGGAATCTATCATTCTCCTATACCCTATTGAACCATGTATTGAATTTTCCTTCTCTCATTGGTTGTCCTTGAGGGTGACTTAGGTGAGGGGTTTGTTGATAACTGAGAGGGGGGGGGGTGAATCAGTTATCCTAATTATTTCCCTTATTGAACTTTCCTTTTAATTGATGCAGCATAAAATCAAACATAAGAACATTAACCATGAAATAAGAAACACATGACACAGTATTTTGACGTGGAAACCCTGTTAAGGGAGAAAACCACGGGGTGATTAACCCAAAATTATTCTCTGTTAGAAGAATAGGAAATTACAAAAATGGCACTTGCCAATTAGGGCTCACTGCCCGAGCACACTGCTCACAAGAGGCCCACTGCCCACAAGAAGACACACTGTCTACAAAGTGATGAGAATCATAGTCTTGAACTGATTGAAAGCATCTGCATATGCTGGAGTTCAGTTCCGGTTAGGCTCAGTACACTGATCTGCTGCACTTCATCTTTCCTCTGTTCTTTATTCTGCTATCTTTCACATACCGGATCCTTTTTGCTACCTCTGCTTTTATCTGGACTTATTCGCATGTAACACCATATCAACACCCCCTTCACAACTAAATCCATCCTCTATATATATCCGCACAAGTAATTTCATCACCTTTCTAGTCGGCATCCGGAACAGTCTAGTTTCTCACAAGCTCTCATTCTGTCGGCTGAATCCTTCCTCACCAAGCAATGCGGATCAAGCATATACTTGTAGATATCATTAATCATGTCGGCCAAACATGATTCATGCCTTCACAACCTCTGTCATCAACAGTAACATATCCGGAAAGCAGTCTGATACTCTGCCAGTCAGTTCTTCCTCTGTTTTCACTGTCTCTCAGGAATCCGGTACTCAACCATTCATATCTTTTTCCTCGTCCATCACCGGAGGCTAAATCCTTGGAATATACCACTCAAGGTAGTCCTCTTGACTTCCCCAAATCCGCACTGCACCAAGACACTTCCTCTGAGAGATCCGGACCAATCTGTCGGACCTTGCCATATGCTCTGTTCTTCTTCACCGGACCACAACATTCTTTATTCTGACTTCCGGTAGAGACACATTATGACTTGCGGATATGTGGGATGACCTTTGTTGCCATCAATGACAACAACCATGAATCCATATAGTGTCTCTTGCCAACAATCTCCCCCTTTGGCATTGATGGCAACACTTAGTGAAAAATGACTAAGTGTTTTCACTATGCTCCCCCTTTGCTGATGCTCTGTCCTTATATACAATTTCCAGAACTCCCCCTTAGTTGGATCCCTCATTTTTCACTGCTCCTCACTCCCCCTTTGACATCAATGGCAAAGGGTAGGGTCCGCACACCAAAATTTTCAAAAATTTTCTATATATAGCCGCATATTTACATACTTACATGTACTGAAGAATGTCTGCAAAGGATGTCTGCAATTGGATCATTTCTGTAGCCCAACTTTGCTTCATTCTATCCAAAATTGAAATGTGACCACTTAGCAAAAATGCAAATGCTTCTGCCCGCTTGAGATCTGTCGGATCTTTTGTTTGGGCGGTGGTCTGAGCATCACTGATGGCCTCATGCATGGTTTCCAACTTAGGGATTATAATCCTTCTAAGTTCTCCCATCCGGTTGGTGATGTTCTTCCTTTCCTTCTCAAGATTCTTTATTTCATTCAAGACTGCAATAGTCTGACATTCTTGATTTATTATAGAGGAAGAGAGAGGATCAAAACTTTGAGATAAGCTTTGTAGCTTATCCTGTTCCTCTTTTATTTTCTTGTCAAATGCTGCTGTTGCCTTTGACCAGGATATACAAAATTTATAGATGTCACCGCCATCCTTAAGAGCATTCTCTAAGCTCTTTATTCCAATGCTTACAATCTTCCTATCCTTAGAGATTAATTCTAATATTTCTGAAAATCTTTTATCCAAAAATTCCTTCCGGACCTTTTCTTCAGCTGATTTTTCTAGAGAATCAAAATGTGTATCAACACTGCTGACTAAGGTTTTTAGATTACCGGAAGTGGAGGCTGTCGGATCTATCTGGATTGATGGCATGATCTTTACAAGTACTCCGGAAGCAGCCTCTATCAACTCACAGTCTTCCATATGAGACTTCAGGAGCTTTTCATTTGCCTTGGCATTTGCAAATGAAGCTATCTTCATTGTTTGTACCGGAGAGAGAGAGTCAAAATCAAATGGGCCTTTTAGAAGCTCCGGTTCATCAATCTCTAGAGTTTCTTTGCTCAAAAATTGTTGAACAGATTGTGCAGTGTCTCTTGCCGGAGACAGATGTTTCTTTTCTTCTGCAGTCTTAGAACTGTCAACCTCTTTGTCTTTCACCACTGCTTCCTTCTCCTGTAATTGCTCTTCTTCTTTGGATCCGGAGACTGTAGGGGAAACCGGAGGAGAGATGCTAGCTTGTTCATGGGCCACTTCTTCTGGAGCAGAGGGTCCCAAGTCCTCAGCTGTTTCTGTACCCAAATCCTCTACAACAGGAAGATTGAACCTTTTGAAGGCCTTCCGGAGGATCTCTTCTGTTTCTTGGGCCACTTTGTCAGTCTCACCAAGCATGAGTTGATTCATCCTGGCTTTGCTTCTGAACTCATCTTTGCAGTCCTTGAAGATAATGTTCATTGTCTTGGGATCAATTTGAGGATATAGCTGAATAGCTATCTGCTCCCGGATCTCAAGATCTTTAGCATGAGCATTATTCTTTCTTACTTCCAATTCCTTTTCTAGGCTTTTAGGAATAAGAGATATTATTTCAATGAAAGCCTTATTATATATGTTAAGATATTTTACTGTGGCCTCCTGCAGAGTCTTTTGGTCGGCCTCACTGAAGTCATCATATGATTCAGTCATTGGTTGAAGGTTTCCATCCACCGTGACCGACTTGATTATGCTCTCTAGAGACAGAGTGGGCTTTTCAACAGATCCTTCTGCCATTTCATCCTTGTCTTGGCCTGTGGAGGGCTTACCGAATCCTTTCTTCTTCTGTTTCTTTATTTCTTTAACTCCCTCATCTGACTCTGTTTCCTCTTCATCCTTTTGGCTTCCATAAGCCCTTGTGGCTTTTGTCTTGGATCTCTTACCAGATGCCTGGACTTCCGGTTTTGAACTTTTGGTTGTGGGAGGTGCAGGTCTCTTTGATGATCTGGTCCGGGTGGGAGCTTCAACCGGAGCACTTTCTTTACTTTCCTCTTCTTCCTCAGCCTTCCTCCTCTTTTCCCAGCTGGCATCAAGTGCCTCCTTTGAGATGCCTAGGCCTTGAGCAATGTGCTCTACTTCTTTTCTCACCTTTCTTTTGATCTCAGGTTCCCTGAGTTCTACATGTATTTTTACACTCAGCTCCTCAAAGGTTCCAAACCTTTCTGCCTTAGGATCTTTGGGCTGACTTAGCATGTGTTGAACATGCAGCTCCACTATCTGTTCATCAACTTCATACCCCATGGGCATGATCCAGACAGTCCTTGGCTCTACTCCCTCCATTAGGCACTGATCAGTGTCAACCATAAAGCACACTGAGTCTTTGTATTTTTCAACAAGAGACTAGGGAATTCTCTCTCTTGCTTGCATCATGCTCTGAAAGTTTTTGAAGTATCCCCATAGAGCTGAATTTCTCACTTTTGCATCCCCAAGTCCATGCAAGTAGTCTCTTATCTGGACTGCAACAGGTTTGTCATTCTGCCATACCCATCCACTTGTTCCGGGTAGCTCATTCATGAAGTAGAAGAATAGACATACAATAAGAGTACCATACTTGAAGGAATTCTTCTTATCCTTCTTGATTTTCTGTATATTTTCCATTAATTGGCTTAGCAGTAGTTCGCAGAGGTCATATTCTGCATTCTTTCTTAGCATTTCAAAGGCAGTGTATACTGCAGTTCCGGATACAGAATTCTCCCTGCTGGAGTGATAGATCTTGTATCCTATTATCATTGATGCATATTTGATATCCGGATCCAAAATATCTTCAATGGTCATTGCCCTCTTGTCAAATTTTGATCCGGTGGCCTCAGTTACAATGTTGTTCTTGACAGATTTGAGGATAGGTACCCCTCCGGAAGAGTATAGACCAGTTACTGCTCTAATTGCCTCTTTTGTGATCTTGCAGGGTCTATCTAGCCATAGAAAGTTGTCATGCATCCTGCTCAGTACATACCGGACCCATTCATCTTCTTCAAAGCAGGGGAAATGAATAAATTGCTCAAATTGTTTCTTCTGAATATCCTTATACTCTGGTTTAAGCTCAAAAGCATTGTCTATCAGCTGCTTGTGATAGAGGTCTCTTAATTTGAATTCCCCAAATTCCTCAATGTTTGCATGTATGTAAACCCTAATGTCTTCGGTGTGTAAAACTCCGTGAGGAACACTAGAGAAGGCTCCTAGTGGGTCTACCTCCAATGATTTGTAGGGATGTTTCTTGAATGAGGGGCGAGGTCTATCAGAGATCTTAACTATGTTTGGAGTAGCCATTCTTCAAAGATTTGCAGTGAGGTAATGAAAAACGGAGAATACCTTATGCGCCTTCGGTTTGCACGGAGTGGTTGGATTGATTTCTTTATGCAATAGCTTCGGCAGGAGATCCTTGGTGTGCTTGATGAACCTTGTTGCAGAGCTCCACTTTTCGCTTCTTCTCGAGTGCAGAATGACTAAATGACCTTTGAGAAATCCCTTAAATTGCTCCGCGAACCCTAATATCTGTCTGCAATAAATGCTTCACCTACATCATTCCGGTTTGCCTTGTCTGGATAGCTTGGAGTATCCCGGATTAGTCCTGATCTGTGGATATCATCCGGATCTTTCAATCATGAATAAATCGAGGTAACATATTACAAGATCATCTCAAACACTCTGTCCAATCCGCAGAACAAGATAGTGCATTTCCGGATCTTTCCGGACCTTTTTGTAATCCTTTATCATACCGGAGCATCTCCCTGAACAGGTCTTATTTGATCGATCACAGCTTCTTCATAACTCCATGCGGACCTCTGAAAACTTGACTGAAGTATCTCAAGACTCATATCTACAAACCCTTTGATCCGCATCTTGTGCCACATCCGGCACCACTTGTTTGGCTGGGGGAACAAGATTTTCTTTGAGTCTCCCCCTGAGCCTGAGCTCACTTTTTAATTTCCGGAAGAAATATCAGCACCAGAGTCTGGTGCGGATCCGACCTCTACATTCTCTGAACTTTTCTTCACCCAAATCTTGCTCATCTGATTCCTAACCTCATCCGCATTCATCTTTTGTTTACCCTTGTCTTGATTCTGATTATACACCGGACCTCTTTTGTCCTGATTCTTGTTTCTACAGACTTTAGCATTATGACCGGACCTATTGCAGATTTGGCAAATAACATTTCTTTGCATATTTGACTGATATCCTCTTGATCTGCATTGATTAGCCCTATGACCTATTCTATTGCATGTGAAGCATCTACCTTTGAATGATTTGTTTACTTGCATAATTCTGCATTCATGGGATTTGTGTCCATACCTTTTGCAGTTGAAGCACTGTCCGGAGAAGGATGAATTAATCTGATTCATTCTCATTCTGCACTGATCAGCTTTGTGACCAAAGTGGTTGCAGCTGTGGCAGTATCCATTGAAGGATGGATATCTTTGAGCATTTGGCTGTCTTACCGGAGGTCTTCTAGGCCTGTTCCTTGGATTTTCTGATCCAAGATTCTTCTGACCGGATCCGGAGCTTTCTCCTTTCTCATATCCCAAACCATACTTGTCATCTATCCTCTTTTGACTTCTAAGAAGAACTTCAAGTTGAGCAGAACTTATCTTGAATTTCTCTTTATATTCATTTGCTGTTTGAAGGTCTCTTTTGAGAGAGGCAATTTGATCCTCAAGTTTTCCTTCATTATCTTTGGCATCTTCAAGATCAGATTCAAGATGTCTGATAATCCTGTCCATCTGGTGGCATTCTTCTAATTTTTCTTTAAGAGATTGTCTTAGATTGTCTTCAGCCTTTCTTTTTTCTTCAATCTCTTGAGTAAACTTTATAGTTCCTGATTCCATTTCATGTCTTAACATAATGACTTCTTTTGATAACTTTTCACATAACTTGGTTTGCTCAGTCAATTCTTCATTTGTATTGCTTTCTTCACTTTGTCTTGCCAACTGTTGAAGCAGCTCCTTTCTCTTTTTCATAGAGAGACTTAATTTGTCTTTTAATTCTCTCATGAATTCATCAGCCTGTTTGAGTCTTTCCTTTAATTCACTAACTTCAGAATTCGACTGTTCAAGATCCTCAAGAGCAGTCTTGAGTTGCTCCCTTAAGCCATATGCATCCATTTGAAATCCCAGATCTTCCTCAAGCTGTTAGGCTCTATTAGGAGGAACTTAGCTCTGATACCAATTGTTGATAACTGAGAGGGGGGGTGAATCAGTTATCCTAATTATTTCCCTTATTGAACTTTCCTTTTAATTGATGCAGCATAAAATCAAACATAAGAACATTAACCATGAAATAAGAAACACATGACATAGTATTTTGACGTGGAAACCCTGTTAAGGGAGAAAACCACGGGGTGATTAACCCAAAATTATTCTCTGTTAGAAGAATAGGAAATTACAAAAATGGCACTTGCCAATTAGGGCTCACTGCCCGAGCACACTGCTCACAAGAGGCCCACTACCTACAAGAAGACACACTGTCTACAAAGTGATGAGAATCACAGTCTTGAACTGATTGAAAGCATCTGCATATGCTGGAGTTCAGTTCCGGTTAGGCTCAATACACTGATCTGCTGCACTTCATCTTTCCTCTGTTCTTTATTCTGCTATCTTTCACATACCGGATCCTTTTTGCTACCTCTGCTTTTATCTGGACTTATTCGCATGTAACACCATATCAACACCCCCTTCACAACTAAATCCATCCTCTATATATATCCGCACAAGTAATTTCATCACCTTTCTAGTCGGCATCCGGAACAGTCTAGTTTCTCACAAGCTCTCATTCTGTCGGCTGAATCCTTCCTCACCAAGCAATGCGGATCAAGCATATACTTGTAGATATCATTAATCATGTCGGCCAAACATGATTCATGCCTTCACAACCTCTGTCATCAACAGTAACATATCCAGAAAGCAGTCTGATACTCTGCCAGTCAGTTCTTCCTCTGTTTTCACTGTCTCTCAGGAATCCGGTACTCAACCATTCATATCTTTTTCCTCGTCCATCACCGGAGGCTAAATCCTTGGAATATACCACTCAAGGTAGTCCTCTTGACTTCCCCAAATCCGCACTGCACCAAGACACTTCCTCTGAGAGATCCGGACCAATCTGTCGGACCTTGCCATATGCTCTGTTCTTCTTCACCGGACCACAACATTCTTTATTCTGACTTCCGGTAGAGACACATTATGACTTGCGGATATGTGGGATGACCTTTGTTGCCATCAATGACAACAACCATGAATCCATATAGTGTCTCTTGCCAACAGGGTTGGCATCAAAATTAGTGGTGGTCCTCATTCCAATCTAGTTTCATTGCCTCTACTGAATCAGGGGTATTATTTTTCTTACGTTGTCTGTCATCCACCTAATGTTCGTGGGAGACATAGGTTCCCTTCTTTTGAATATACAAGGCAATTCCTCAAATATGGATATGCAGCTTGAGACTGTTGTATTGGGGAGATAATCTATAACTGCAAAAAAATCAGAAATATAGGAATTCAAATTTCTCACATATTGATCTATGATGTCCTACATGTAGGTATTTGCTTTGAAAGTGTTGGAAAACCATGTAGTTTTAGGGAACTCATGTCTCATTAGTATTCCTATGGATCCTACTCCAGCATCATATTCTTCCATTCTTTCTTCCCATAATCTGTTATTCTAGAGCAGAGATAGATAGCTCCGGATTTGGAGTTCCCCCACATATAGATTTAGCATTGAGGTATTGATATGTCCCATAATATGGCCATGTTGGAAGAATTCACACAAGAGGTTTTGTTGGTCTTTTGGGTTTTGCATATAACATTCAACAAAATCTTTATCATTATCAAAATTGAATGGAAGATTGCAGCTTATCCTGAGTAATTTCCATCTTAAAAATTGCTCCCAGAGGAACAGGACATACACACCTGATGGCAGGCACTGTGCTAATAGGGTTTCTCCTATTTCACAGGCTAAAGCCAAGTTGTTCTCTACTGCCACCTTCTCCTATTTTAGGGTCTCAATGTCTTTCCAGAGCTGTATAATCTCTCCTCAGAGTTGCCTGTTATCTAGTGTAAGCTACAGGTTCTGAGCATAGACATTCAATGAGGCAAGTGCAGGGGCTTGTTGAGCAGCCTGTTGCTTGAGTTGAGTTATTTGAATGTCTCTTTGGGCCGCCATGGCCTTGTGGTTATCTACCTTTGGCTTGAAAACAAAAATTTCCTTTTCTTTTTCTTCCTTCTCCTTTTCAACCTTTGCCTTTTGCTTCCCTAGCTCCTCATCTTTGGCCTTCAATTATTGAGCCATGGCCTCCATTTGTGCCTAGTATTTCCTCAATTCAAATTCATCTTTGGATAGAGCTAGGGCATGTCAAGTTTCCTATGCTATGGTGTCCTTGGAGCTTTCCTCAAGGGTCTCTTTTCCTTTATTGTGACTGTTGCAAAATATCCTCTCCTATTTCTTCTGGGATGCCCTCTTTACTAGTTTCCTCAGGAATCTTAGCACCACCAACTTCCTCAGCTCCCCTCTCCTCATGAGTCTCTTCTCTAGGATGTGTAGTAGGGGATGAGTGTTCACCTAAGAGGGAAGTAGGGTTTTTTTCTGCTTCCCCTCTGCCTTCTTCATTTGAAGAGATAACTAACTGGTGGTGGCATATTTTGGCAGAGGTGGATGTTATGGCTTCACCTGCTTGACTACTTTACTCTCTTCTTCTCTAGTCATTGAAACCAAACTTTAGGGGAGATGGAGGAAATTGCAATAGGGTCTCCTAAAATAGAGACAGTGGAAGGATGACATTTCACATTTTTCCTTCTGGGTTGTAGGGTTAGAAAGTCTTCCCATTTATGCTAACCATCCTCCTATTGTAGGAAGTGGTGCTTAATAATCAAATGTATCAAACCTAGGTGGCTAATCTATCCTTCTTTTCCCTTTCTTTTGGTCATCATGGTGAAAATATTTTCATGTAGAAAAGTAGGAACATTTATCAAATATTGGGGGTTATTAGCTCCATGCCTTGGGTGGGTAATTAGTCGCATCCCAGGTCCCAAAACTATACCAAATTGGCCATCACATGTGAAGATCTTCATGACCCACAGGACCACAGTCTTCCATGGGTTTGGAAGACTGGTCCTTTCAATGCCTTTAGTTGCTCCCTTACTAACAATATATCTAGGCAAGGGCTCTAGAGCAACATGAAAATTCTAAACTAATTCTTCATATGATGGTTTGTTTGCAAACAAATCAACATCTCCTGTAGATATACTAGAAAGTTGACTAATTATGGTAGGGTTGATTTGTATTCTTACCCCTTTCATAGTGGTGAAGGTCCTATAGAATTTTGTAACAAACTCCTCAACCAAGTCAGCTTCAAAGCCTTCAAATTTCTACAAAAATGCCAACCATCTGACCTGCTAGAAAATCTACGCGCTGGCGTCATCAAAAATTGCATTCTTAGGTTTAGCTTTCCTTTTGTTACCTATTTGATTAGTAGAATTTGTATGAGTCTATAGCAAAATGTTACAATGGAGCTCTATTTTTTTCTCTATGCCTTCTATCTCTAGTTTCAAACAGGAAGGAACTATGAACTCTGAGTTGTTAATTACAAGTTTGTGTGAAGGAATAATTGCATACGAGATGGACAGGATGGTAGTTTCCCTACCTGTCTTTTCATCATTCATGGCGTGAACTTTGGAGTTTTGAACTAGAGTGGGCATGTGTGAAGTGTGACTTCTCAACCACCACCTTAATTGCTTTTCCATACATATCAAGAGCTGACACCAACAATCCTAGTGCTCATGTCTTTTCAAATGTACTTCCCTTAAATGGTCATAAATACCGGTCATGATTATTTCCTAATCTAGCACTTATTTATGTTTATGGCATTTATTTGAAATGTTGTTTCATGATGACCAAGTACTTATATTTCATTGTGGAGCATGCAAGATTTACAGACAAATCTGTGGCTACTACCTGTTGGGCTGCAATCATTCATGTAACTATTGTGGCGTGTAAAAGAGAAGGGTTGCATGTGAGTAATGTTGGGGAACATGTGGCATACATAAACATATTCAAATAATTATATAAATTTAAGGAAGGAATATACCTTGTGAAGTACCCATCCCTTTTGATTGTTTTGCCTTAACATTTTTATTGAATCACTTTTTTGCAATGCAACATCACCTAGTGCTCGATGATGCTTTGGAAAACAAGCATCCACCAATGTTCATCTGGAGCAATCCATATCCATCTGGAGCTTTCTGTATCTATCTGGAGCTCTTCAAAAAATTTCAACACAAAAACCTACAAAACTGCAAAAAGGAATTTTATTGAAGGAAATGGGGAATTCAAAATAAAGATCGCCATTGTTGGTTTTCAATCTTCCCTCTAGGCAAAGCTACCATGGTTGGTTTTCAAGTTTTGCCTAATTTTTTTTCTAGGAAAAAAGGTTATCATTTCTATTTTCAACCTTTACTTCTTTATTTAATCCATAGTCATCACTTAGAACATGAGTCCCATGGAAGAGAGATCTTCTAGGGTGAAATGCTCTATCCAAGACTAGATTTATGCAGAAATCTCCTCTTTGGAAGCTGGTTTGTGGTACAGCTTCAATCTATGTCCATTTACCAGAAGAATTATGTGGTCTCCATCAATGGGAACTAGCTGAACAACCCCATTATTGAATGTTTCTTTGATTTCATAGGGCCTCAACCATCTAGTGTGAAGTTTCCCTTTTAAATCTTGATACTTAGAGTCATACAACAGGGCCCAATCTCCTTGCTTGAACTGCTTACTGATAATGTGCTTGTCGTGCCATTCTTTTCTCTATTGTTTGATCAACTATGTGTGTTTAAGTGCCTCCATCTACATCTCTTCCAATCTTTTGAGCTGTATCATTATGTCTTGTTGGGCTTCAGTTAAGTCTATACCCACTTCAAGTGTTATTCTCAGTGTTTCCACCTCAAATTCTATGGGCAACACTGGATGTTTTCCATAGACTAATTCATATGGTGTGAAATTAGTGGTGGTTCTCCATGTGGTGTTGTAAGCCCAAACAACTTTTGTCATTCTTTTAGCCCAATCTATTCTTTTACCTGAAATGGTTTTTGAAAGGATGTTCTCCAGTTCTCTATTTGTTACTTCTACTTGACCATTGCTTTGAGGATGATATGGAGAGAACTTCCTATGATAGATTTTATATCTTTCTAGGAATGCTTTGATCATAGTAGACATGAACTGTGGTCCTTGATTAGAAACAAGGAGTTGAGGTACTCCAAACCTTTACAAAATGTGCTTATACAGAAAATTTGCAACCTTCTCCTCCTTTGTTGCAGGTAGTGCTTTTGCTTCGATCCATTTAGTGGCATAGTCAATGCAAACCAAAATGTAGTGATTTCATCTAGAAGGTGGATCTATCGGTCCCACAAAATCTATTCGTCATTTTTCAAATGGTTTGAGAACTACTTGAGGATGGAGCGACATATCTGTCGTAGGAGTTGGGTATCTCATTCGCTGACATTAATCATAGTGCTTGACATAATTTTGAATATCCTTGGTCATTATAGGCCAAAAATATCCTACTCCCAAAATTTTATGTCCTGTTTGGAGGGCTGAAAAGTGTCCACTAGAAGGTTCATCATGGCATGCTTAGATTATGTCATACACTTTTGTTTCCTGCACACAGTGACACAATTTTTAAATAAGAGACCATAATTTACCTATGTTAGATTAGGTCCGAACAACTGAGAGGGGGGGTGAATCAGTTGTCAATCATTTTGAACATTTTCTAACTTGAATCTTCCTTCACAACTTATAATCAACTTAATGAAATAAACACTTAAGCATCACATAAGCAAAAATAAGAATAACACAATTGACACCAAGATTTTGACATGGAAACCTGGTTAAGGGAAAAACCATGGTGGGGGTTTACCCACAAAAATTAATACCTTGTTAAAAGTACTTTTACAAATGGGAATGCACATGCATTCGGGCTCACTGCCCAGAGCTCACTACTCAAGAGAAGGCTCACTACCTATGGAAAGTATTACAAGAGAACAACAAAGATTTGAACTGATTAATAGCATCTGCCTATGCATGGATTTCAGTTCCAGTTAAGTACATAAACTAATTTAACACATTTCATCTTTACTCTGCTCTTCTTACTGATCTACCTTCATTTGCACTTTGGATTTCTACTCCTTTCACACATACACCTTATTCACACACACCACACACACTAAATCATCTAATTTCATTAGCTATATATATCTGTAACAAGATCTACAATCATTCTATCAGTCAACTTCAACAATACTTAGAACATTTAAGAATGCTCTGCTTTGTCGGCTAGATCTATGTATAACTTAAAGTGTGGACCAAAAATTGCTCTTGGAAATCATTACTCATGTCAACCATAATCACTAAATGCCACCATTTGTCCAACAAGCATCTTCCATACATCTGAAATCAAGATCTTCTGCAAGGTCTGCCTATTCTTCTTCTATCTACTCTGTCAGACTAGAACCCATTACTCAGATGCTAATATCATTTGATTCCTTCATCACTGGATGACAAAATTCTAGATTTAGAGTGTATTTGCAATGCTTTCAACAACCTTAGATCCACAGCATACCATGCCTTTCCATCGGAGAGATCTGGACTAGAATATCAGACTCTGTTACTGCTCTATTCCTAACTACCCAGACTTAGACAAATTGTGATTCTAACTTCCAGTTTCAACAACTTGTGTTATGTGGATGTCTAGGATGATCTTAGTTGCCATCAATGACAACACCTATCAACTGGAAGTAGTGTTTCTTCCCAACAATCTCACCCTTTGGCATTGATGGCAACACTTAGTGAAAAATGACTAAGTGTCTTAGAGCAACTCCCCCTTTGTCTATACATTCATGCCCTTCACTTATTCGGTTCTCCCCCTTTGCTAAACTCCTCATTTTTCACTACCCTTCACTCCCCCTTTGACATCAATGGCAAAGGGTGGGGTCCACAAGTCAAAATTCTTCAAAATTTTTGTATATACTGTCACGTATGTACAACAAATCATCCAGTCTTGTTCACATGAACTTGAGAATGTCTGAAAAACTAGTTTTCAATTGCACAACTTTAGAGGCCCAAGTGTTCTTCATTCCATCCAAGAGTGAGATGTGCCCACTCAACAAAAATGCATATACTTCTGCCTTTGCCAAATCTAGAGGATCACTTGTCTGAAGTGCACTCTGGGCTTCGGATAAGGCATTATGCATGGCTTCCAACTTGGGGACAATCAATCCCTGGAGTTCACACATCCTCTTCATGGTATTGATTTTCTCCTTTTCAAATCCCTTTATTTCATCTGTCAGGCTAATGATCTGACATTCCTGGCTTATAGGAGAGGCCTTTAGAGGATCAAAATTTTGGAATAGAACTGATATTTTCTGTTCTTGTTCCTTTATCTTCTTCTCAACATCCTTATTGACTTTAGTCCATGAAAGACAAAACTTGTATATATCTCCTCCATCACTTAGAGCACTCTAAATGCTCTTTATGCCAATGCCTAGTATCAATCTATCACTCCTTATCAGATTCATAACTTGACTGAATTTCTTATTCAAAAATTCTTTCTGAACCTTTGCCTCTGCAGACTTTTTAAAAGACTCAAAATGTGAGTTTACTGAACTTACAATATTTTTCAAATGGTTGGAGGGAGAATCATTTTGATTCTTCTGATAGGTTGGCATTAATTTCTCCAGAATTCTAGTTGCAAGCCCCAGTAGCTCATTGTCCTCCATGTGGGACTTTAACATCTTTTATTTGGCCTTTACTTGCATGAATGATGTTATTTTCATTAGTTGTATTGGAGAGAGGGCATCTGGATTGGCTAGACCTTGAAGTAGTTCAGGTTCATCAAGCCCAATCACTTCTTTTTCTAGAAGACCTTTCACTGCATCTGCAGTGTCTCTTGTAGCCATTACAGAACCATCCTTTTCCTCATCTGATTTCTCAATATTTTCTTTAGGTGCTTCAACATTTGTACCATCTTCTTTTGCTTTATCTTTCTTTCCTTTTCCTTCCTCTTTTTCTATTTTACTCTTCTCTGTGTTTTCACTAGAGGGACTCTTGCCTATTGGTTCACCACTAGCTACATGATCTAGAGGGCTCTATGTGGTAGCTATATCCTCTTCTTTTCCAGAGTGATCAGGTGGTGGAGTAACCCCTACATCAAACATTTTGTCTACCATACCTATATCCTCCCGATTGACTTGTTCCTCTTCCTGACCTTCTCCAATATTTGGATTTGATGAATCAAGTCCATCATCGGTCTCTTCATAGATTAGTTCCAGAGGATCTAGAGTAGTACTTCGGTCATCAATTCTCATGTTAGATTCTTCTTGAGGAGCTTCTTGTTCTGAAGTAGGAGGATTGTCTTCTTCCACTTGTTTTTCTGAAATAATGTAGTATTTGTTTTTGTCCAAATCTTTTCTTAGAATTTCCTATGTTTCCCTTGCAATTTCCTTAGTCTCACCAAGCATTAGCTTGTTCATCCAGACCTTGCTTCTGAATTTATCCTTGACTTCTATGAGGATTTTATCTACTTCTTTTCTGGTCATTCCAGGGCATAAGGAAGAGAGAACATACTCTCTGAGTTCCATGTCTTTTTCTTTGGTTGGTTCTTTCCTCATTTCCATTACCTTCCTCAAACTTTTAGGGAGTTCTTGTAAGATTTCCAATAGGGCTCTATTGAATTTATTCAGATATATGATAATAGCATCTTCTAACATTTTCTTATTTTCTTGATCAAGATTATCATAGTAAACTTCGATGGGTTTTAAATTTCCATGAATAGTGATTGTTTTTACAATTTCATCAATAGTCATGGCAACCTTACTGGTTACTTTCTTTTTACTAGCCTTCATGCTTTTGGAGGGTTGATCTTCAAGAGTCTTTGAAGTTTTGACCTTCTTGGATCTTATTTATTTCACTTCTTCATCTGTTTCTATCTCCTCATCATCTTGTGTGCTTTTGTGGGTTCTTGTTGCCCTGGTTTTCTTTCTTTTCGCTTCTTCACCGGATGGAGTGGCTTTCGACTTCTGAGTGGAAGTGGTCTTGAGTGGCTCAGCAGGAGTCACATAACTCCTTGTCTTTCTTGGGGCTTTTGGGGGGACTACAGACTCACTTTTTGCCTTCTCAGTCCTCTTATTTATCTTTTCAATCCTTTGTTTATTTTCTCTCACTACTTCTTTTGTAATTCCAATGCTTTCTACATACATCTACACTTGCTTGTGTACCTTTCTTTTTGTTTCTGGCTGTCTAAGTTCCACATGCAATTTTAAGCTTAGTTCCTTGTATGTTCTGAACCTTTCAACAGAGGTGTCTTTACGTTTGCTCAGGAGATGTTAAGCATACATGTCCAAAATTTCCTCATCCACTTCATAGCCCATTGGCATTATCCAAACTATTCTTGGTTCTACAGCTTCCATCAAACATTGATCTGTGTCTACCATAAAACATATTTCATTTTCATACTTTTCAACAACTAAACTAGGGATTCTTTCCCTTGCATGCATCAGACTTTGAAAGTTTTTGAAATATCCCCAGATTGTAGTCTTTTGTGCACCTAAATCTCCAAGATTATACAAGTGGTCTCTTATCTGAATTGCCACTGGTCTGTCATTTGTCCAATACACACCTTGCACTCTAGGCACTTCATTCATAAAATAGAAGATTAGGCATATGATCACGGACCCATATTTGAAGGATTTTTTCTTGCCACTTTTGATTTTTCTCAAATTCTTTATCATCTAATTTTGTAGTAATTCACATAAATCATATTCTGCATTTTCTTTTAACATTTTATAAGCTGCATCTATTGCAATCTCAGAAACTAAATTTTCCCTGCTTGAGTGATAAATCTTGTACCTGATCACCATAGAGGCAAATTTAACATCCGGTTCTATGATATTGTTAATGGTAATTGCCCTTTTGTCAAACTTGGTGCCGGTAGCATCAATTACTGTCTGGTTTTTAATGGCTTTCAACATAGGTAATCCACCGGAGGAATTTAACCCAATTATGGTCTTGATAGCATCATTTGTGATCTTAAATGGTTTCATTGGCTATAAGAATTCATCATGTATTCAGCTCAAGATGTAACAAACCCATTCATTTTCATCAAAAGATAGAAATTCAATTAATTGCAGGAAGTGTTTGCTTTCAAGGGCTTCATATTTAGGTCTCAGCTGGTAATTGTCATCTTTCAAATGATTCTTAAACAACTCCATCAATTTCATATTCCCAAATTCTTCTAGATTGTAGTGAATGTATGCCCTAATGTCTTCAACATGTAAAACCCCATAAGGGACACTTGAGAAGGCACCTAGCGGCTCAACTTTGACAGATTTATAGGGATGCTTCTTGAATTTTGGATGAGGCCTCTCAGTAACATCGATGAGTAATGGTGTAGCCATTTGTAGAGATTTAGAATTCAAGAAGTTTCATAGAAAATAGAAATACCTTGTTCCGCAGATTAGAGTTTCACTTGGAGATCCTCTTTGCGCATCAATTCTTGGGAATTCTCAGCTCTAAACTCATTCACTTCTCTTCTTCTTGCTTTCTTCTGATGCAAAGTGATCTAAATGAGGAATGAATGATCCTTTAATGTTCTACAACACCTAATTTATATTTGTAATAAATGCTCTGCCCTAATACATTTGGTTACTCTGTTTGTTGAGCAGTTTCATATAAATTATTCCACAATTTTCCGTATTCTTCTCTTTTCTTCTAGAAAACCTTCCAACTATTATGATTCAACTTAAGATACCTTATCTTATTATGCCAGATCCAGGCACTCACTTACTAGCTAGGGGAATTTGATTTCCAATACTGTTACTCCTGAGCCAAGGCTCTTAATTCAATTCCTAGAGGAATTTTCAACACCGGATTTCGATGCGGATCCATTACTGTCATTCATAATTGTTTTCTTGACCCATATCTTGTTTGTTCCATTCTAATTCTCATTTGCATCAATTTTTTCTTTGCCTTTGTCTTGTTTCTGCTCATCTAGTTTTTTGTTTACCAAACCTCTTCTTCTAATGTTCTTATTTCTACAGAATCTTGCAATATGACCAAATTTGTTGCAATTGAAGCACACAACATTTTCTTTCTTATAACCTTGATTTCCTCTTGATCTGCATTGATTAGCCATGTGTCCAAATCCATTGAAAGCAAAGCAGTAGCCATTGAAAGAATTTTCACTTGAGTTATTCATTATCATACTTCTACATTCATTGAACTTATGACCATACCTTTTGCATTTAAAACATTGACCGAAGAAGGATGGACCATTTTGATTTGCTCCTCTTCTGCACTGAGTAGCTTTATGGCCAAATTTGTTACAATTCCATTAAATAATAGATATCTTTGGGCATTAGGTTGTCTTACTGGAGGTTTTCTAATCTTGTTTCTTCTATTCCTTGGTTGAAATTTTTTCTGTCCAGATCTGGAACTTTCACCTTCCTCATATCCAAGACCATGTTTGTCATCAACCTTTTTATGTCCTTCAAGCAGTGCTTCAAGTTTTGTTGAGCTTATCTTGAACTTCTCCTTATATTCATTTACAACTTCTAGGTCATGTCTGAGAATGACAATTTACCTTCCAAACTATCTCTCATTGTCTCTACTTTCTTGTAGATTAGATTCTAGATGTCCAGTTATTCTATCCAATTTGCAATATTCTTCAGTTCTTTCTTTTAGTTTTTGATTCAGCTCTTCTTCAATTTTCTTCATGTCTTCACTTTCTTTGGTTTGCATCATTACCCTGATTTCCATTTCAATTTTCAGAACAACTTCTTTTGACATCTTCTCATATATTCCTTTGTCTCTTCTTCCAAAGCTTCATTCATGCCATTTTCTTTAGGTAAACTGGATAGTTGCAGAAGTAGCTCCTTTTGCCTTTGCAGAGATTTCTTTAATTTATCTTTTGGCATTTCAATGGTGTCATCAGCATCTTTGAGTTCAATTTTTAGATTACTAATTTCTGCTTTCGACTGAACAAGCTCTTCCAGGGCCACCTGAAGTTGATCTTTGAATGAACCAATTTGAAACTTCTTCCAAGATCTTTTCCTCAAGCTGTTAGGCTTTTTCAAAGGAACCTTGCTTTGATACCAATTATTAGATTAGGTCTGGACAACTGAGAGGGGGGGTGAATTAGTTGTCAATCATTCTAAACTTTTTCTAACTTGAATCTTCCTTCATAACTTATAATCAACTTAGTTAAATAAACACGTAAGCATCACATAAGCAAAAATAAGAATAACACACTTGACACCAAGATTTTGATGTGGAAACCTAGTTAAGGGGAAAACCAAGGTGTGGGTTAACCCACAAAAATTAATACCCTGTTAAAAGTATTTTTACAAACGGGAATACACATGCATTTGGGCTCACTGCCCAAAGCTCACTGCCTATGGAAATTATTACAAGAGAAAAATAGAGATTTTAATTGATTAATAGCATCTGCCTATGCATGGATTTTAGTTCTAGTTAAGTACATAAACTAATTTAACACATTTCATCTTTACTCTCCTCTTCTTACTGATCTGCCTTCATTTGCACTTTAGATTTCTACTCCTTTCACATATATACCTTATTCGCACGCACCACACACACTAAATCATCTGATTTCATCGGCTATATATATCTGCAACAAGATCTACAATCATTCTGTGAGTCAACTTCAACAATACTTAGAACATTTAAGAATGCTCTACTCTATCGGCTAGATCTATGCATAACTTAAAGTGTGGACCAAAACTTGCTCTTGGAAATCATTACTCATGTCGGCCATAATCACTAAATGCCACCATTTGTCCAACAAGCATCTTCCATACATCCAGAATCAAGATCTTCTGCAAGGTCTGCCTATTCTTCTTCTGTCTACTCTGTCAGACTAGAACCTGTTAATCAGATGCTAATATCATTTGATTCCTTCATCACTAGATGACAAAATTCTAGATTTAGAATGTATTTGCAATGTTGTCAACTACCTTAGATCCGCAGCATACCATACCTTTCCACCGGAGAGATCCAGACCAAAATACCGAACCCTGTTACTGTTCTATTCCTAACTATCTAGACAGACAAATTGTGATTCTGACTTCCAGTTTGAACAACTTATGTTATGCGGATGTCTAGGATGATCTTAGTTTCCATCAATGACAATACCTGTCAACTTGAAGTAGTGTCTCTTGCCAACAACCCATTTGTATCTGGAGCTCTCTCAAACCAATTGTTTGGTTTCTTTTGAATTGAAATGTTGTGGGCATTTGCTTGAAACCAAATAGTTTGCTAAATCTACAAACCACAAAGATTGTATGGATATGGCAAACAGATGCTCATCCAAGAATGCATCATCCACTGGTTCATTATTTCCCTGCACAGTCAATTTGGATAAAAATTCAGCAACAACATTATCTTCCCCTGGTTTATCAACAATGGTTATATCAAATTCCTACAATATAACAACCATCTGATAATTCTACCTCCTACTACCACTTTATTCATTAGATATCTTATAGTTGCATGATCAGTATGTATGAAAATTTTATAGCATGTGATGTAGTGGAAGAATTTATTGATAGCATAAACTGCTGCCAAAAATTCTTTTTCAATTGTGGTATAATTTGTCTCTACAGGGTTTAAGTTTTTGCTAATGTAATATATTGCATGCATACCTCCAAATTCATTTAACTATCCTAACACTACTCCAATGGCCTAATTGGAAGCATTCATGTGAATGTGGAATGGCTCATTCTAGTTTGGTCCTTTAATCACGAGGGCTATCATGAGGGCACTTTTGATGGCTTCAAATGACTGTTGGCATTGTGGTGTCCATTTGAATTCAAAATCTTTTATAAGCAAGGTGAACAAAGGGTCAGCTTTTCAACTAAAATTTTCAATGAACATTCAATAATATCCAACATGTCCTAGAAATCGTCTTACCTCTATTTGAGTTTGAGGTGGGGGAATTTGAATAATAATTTCAACCTTTTTTGGATCTACTTTCATTCCCTCCTATGAGATATGGTGACCAAGTACAATTCCCTCAGTCATCATAAGAAAGCATTTCTCATGGTTTAGGGACAGCTGATGTTCTTTGCATCTTTCAAGTACCTTATTCAGAGTATTCAAGGCCTCATCAAAAATTTTCCCATGTACTGTAAAATCATCCATATAAACCTCATACATGTATTTGCTAGGTCTGTGAAAATTGCTAGCACAACATTTTGAAATGTGGTTGGTGCATTGCATAATCCAAATGGAAAAAATTTGTAAACAAATGTCCCCCATGGACATGTGAAGGTAGTCTTATCTTGATCTTCTAGAGCCACCTGGATCTGATTGTAGCCATTGAATCCATCCAGGAAGGAAAAATAGAGACTACCAGCCAGGTTATCCAACACCTGGTCAATGAAGGGAAGTGTGAAATAGTCTTTCTTAGTGGCTTTGTTCAATTCTCTATAGTCAATGCATACTCACCACTTGCCATTTTTCTTTGGTACTATAACCAATGGTGATACCCACTAGTTGTTAGAAATGGGGTAGATGAATCCTACCTGCAATAGTTTCTCTATTTCTTCCTCCATTATATCTCTCAAGGGTGGATTGATTCTCTGTTGGGGTTGCCTAATAGGATGGACATCTTCCATATAAATATAGTGTGTACATACACTAGGGCGGATCCCTTTCATGTCCTTGTATTCCCATCCTGGGTATGATTTTGCAAAAGTTTTGTCAACTAAATTTCTTCTGCCCATGTTAACCAACTACTAATAGAGAGTTGTTTGATGGTTTGGATAGTGATTTTCTTTGTTCCATTATGAACACAAAGAAGGTCTTTGTAAGGACTTAACAGAGTATTTAATGAACAAAGGTGAGGCAAAATCTGGTGTAATGTTTTTGCTTGATAATAACTTAAGTGGGAGGTAATTTGTTTAGAATAGGGACAATGGAATTCCTTGAAAGATCCTCTCATATCTCTCTAGAGCCATCTGGAGACCTCCCACTGGGTGACACTGTATAAAGAGGTTTCACTATTTGATTCCAACTCTTTATATTCCTCATTACACTCTTTGAAATGTTCTGTGATTGTTACCATTGCCAGTGAGGAGGCATCTTCTTCATCATAATCTATCAAATCATCTATCCATGGTTTATTTTCATATTGTAAGAATGGTTTGGCAGGGGGATATATGGAAAGTTCCTTTAGCTTCTTCCCATTTGAAATAGTCATGTTTCCTGATCAATAGTCAATAAGGGCTACTGTGGTAGCCAGCCAAGGTCTACCTAGTATTATTAGGTACCCTGAACATTTCTTTCTGGGCTGAAGGATAAGGAAATCAACTGAGTAATCTTAGGTATCGATGCTCACTATGATATCCTCCAGAATTCCTTCTGGTTTTGTGATAGATAGGTCTACCAGTTGTAACACAATTGATGTTGGTTGAACATGTGTTAGTACTAAAGCTTCTACAGTATCTGATGTCATTACATTAATGGCAGCTCATAGATTGATCAGAACATTTGAAACCGAAACCCCTTTTAAGTCTATTGTGATGATAAGACTCTCAGGATCTCCATATTTTTGAGGAATTAACTTGCCTGATAGGACATCAAAAAGTTCCCCATCTACTTGAATGGTATTGGGTAATTTTTGTTTTCTACCTGGAAGTTTTAGACACAAACTTTTAATAGTCTGGTTTATCTTAGGAATATCTTTTATTTCCTGTAACAAAGGGACTTCGATGTGTATCTTTTTGAGTTCCTTAATTAATTGGGAGTCATCATGTGAGAGCTGGCTTTCTTTAGATTTCAGAGGGACTTGTTTTAATCATTCTGGGAATGGAACTGAGGTTTCCCTCAAAATTTCTTCTAAATCCCTTGCTTCAGCCTTCTCATTCTATTGTTTTTTATCAACTTTGGGGATTACTTCTTCTTTAGTGACTTCCTTTGTAGGACTAGTTAAAGGAATGTTTCTAGATAGAAGTTGGATGTCATTAATCTCCACTACATTTAAGGTGGTTATATTTGGGTCAGCATTATACACCTATTGTTGTGGCCTATTATTCTTGGGATTTAGAATTGGTTGAGCAGGCATCGATGGTTGGTTTACCTATTCATTAGAGTTTGAATTTGCAGGTTGTGAGGGTCTAGGGAGTAAGGCTTGGGGTTGGTTTCCAAATCTTCTCTAATTATATTGAGGTGCCCACTGTTGTGGATATTGTTGCTAATTTGACCATTGAGGGTTGGTCCAAGATTGATTTGTCTAATCTTGTTGAGGCCATGTTGGTCCCCATTGCATCGGCATTTGCATTGGGCCTCCCCAAGATCTATTATAAGAGTTTGTACCCCAATTTGATGGGCCTCTTGGAGCATATTGGTTCTGAAATTGATTAAATCCATAATTAGGTTGTTTCTGGCCAATAAAATTTAGCTCTTCCTCATCTGTCAGAACCTTCTTCAATCTATTTTTAATTTTAGGAAGAAAGCCACACTCATTTGTAGTGTAATTTTTCTCACATATCTTACACAACTCAATTCAATTTAAGGGACATTCCCTAAGTGGATGTTTTTCTCTATAATGAGGGAAATAAATAGCCAAGTGTTCAGTGTTCTTTTTACTAGCTTGCATGCCATCCAAAGTGGTATTCAAATGAAGTAGGATGTCAGTTTTGAGGTTTGCTAGTTCTTCCATTACTTGTGTAACATCATTGGTACTACCCATTTTTAGTATTCTTTTACCTGCCCTAGTGTGAGAATAGTTTTTGTAGACTTCTACAATTTCTACAAAAGTTTGTTTGTTAATATCTCCCTTACCCATCAGGTTTAAGGCTTCCCTGATCTCATCATCAATTCCTCTTAGAAAAATAGTTTTACTCAATTCCTCATCTAGATTGTTTCCACACCTCCTATGGACAAATAAAAATCTATCCACATAATCCTCCAAATTTTTATCTTCCATTTGTTTCATGCAGAAGAGTTCATCTTTTCAATCCCTCACTCTACAAAATCTTAATATTTGTAAAAAAAAATGGTTTCCATTTCATCCTAGGTAGTGATAGAGTCTGTAGTTAAACCCATGAACCATTTTAATGTTGACTCATTAAGAGTGGAAGGAAATAGTTTTAATTTCTAGTTATCTATGGCATAATCATAAGTTTGGTAGAGGACCTTGAATTAAAATAGGAACTAGTCTAGATCTTCAGAACTTTTTCCCTTAAAGGTGGGTAGAAATGTAGGAGATATATTTTTCATAGGAGGTTCATTTCTCTCAGGAATGATGGAGATTAGATAAGATAATGTTCTATTATTAGTTGGTTCCTCATGGTTACCACCATTGTCACCCATTGTTAAACTTGTAGCAGATGAATTGGGAGACTATAATAGTATAGGTGATCCTTGATTGATCGGATGATCTGGAGGTTCTTCTAAATGAGATTCCAGAGATGTATTAGCTATAGTTTGCTTGATGAATCAACCTAAGGCATCCCTAGGTCTTCTCATAAACTAATGGATTGAAAGTCTTATCGACACCTTAAACCTACAATGATTTGTATATTTTCCCTGGCAATGGCACCAAAAATGATGAGGGTTGAATCAGTGTTTGTTAATGCATCATCATTTAATTTTATCAATCCAGAGGTGTCTGGAGCGATCTGCGATAAGACTCTTTGGTATAGGGGGTTTGGTTGAATGGTTCATGGATGGGACTTGGTTCGTCGATCTTGTAGAAATGAAAGTTCATATGGGAATGAAAATCTATCTATTTGCTTTGGAAATAAACACACATGTAATGAAAGAAACTATTCTAGCTTGCTAGAAAATAAACACACTTTGCTGGAAATAAACACACTTGCATTGAAAGAAACTATTCTAGCTTGTTGGAAAATAAACACACTTGCTAGAAAAGTAAATAAAAATAAACAGCCTCTAATTGTTAAGCTGGAGCAATGAAATACACTAAATATGACAGTGCTACTAAATAACACGTCTATTTTAGAACTGCTCAAATGATCCTATAGGGAACAACTTAACTAACAACCACACAAAAGTGAAACTCACATCACATGTACACAATTATAAAGCTAACTAAATAGAAGACATAACATAATTGAACAAACATAAAAATACCGAGAGATCTCCTCCAAATGGGGAAGTGGGGCCTACTTTCCTAGCTTGAGATGATCCTCTTTTCTCAACCAACTCTTTCAAAAGATTTACCCCTTCATTTGCATTCAATCATAGTCCAAATAATGGTGAAAGTACATGCCTGAAAACAAGGAGTTGTCCTACTGCTGGAAAAACAATCCGGCAAACAACTATCTATGAAAAAATGGAACTAACTTAGAGAGATGATTTGCTCCTATTTATACATTTGAGCTTTATTGAAAGGAAATAACTAATAGAAATTCTAACTACAATGAACTGGACTTGATGCCAGTTGCTTATTTATCACTACGGGTTACTGAAGATCAAGGATTTGTATTGACTTAGTTGTTGGAAAACTTGAGTGATTCCTTGAAATGGCATGGTGCTTGGTGGCAGTGACTTCAGTTAGAACTAATGCCAATTAGCAGCTACTTCAGTTAGTCACTAAAATGGAGTGACGTGGAGATTTAGATTATAATAGCTACCTTAATTGAGGCATGAGTCATGTTTACATTGTTGGGCCTTTTGGGTAGCCCTAGGATCGGCCAGTAACAGTCATCGACTCAAGGGGAGGATGACTCTATTGGAGGGTAATAGCATCTAGAGCCATCTGGAGTGTGGGTTCTTCGTAGAAAAAGGGGGCTCTGGAGGGATCCAGAGACCACTAGAAGTCTTACTAGCGTAATCCTCATGCAAACACAAACCACTTGTACCACAATTCATAAGATATACATTTTGAAAATGAAATTCAAGTAAATAAGTTAAGAGATTTCATCAAAGGAAATGAAAACCAAACATGTACATAATCCATCCAAAAGACAAACATAATTATAATAATATGTAAATATATATGCCATAGTGTTTTGTTAAAGTTTCTCAGAACAGGAAATATAATGAAATAGATGAGTCATATATTTGGCTCATCAGTATCATCATAGTGCATGAAGTAAAACATTCTATTAAACAAAAAAGGATGGCATGATACTAAAATTAAACATGAATAATTCCTACAAAAGTGTCTCTTGGGCCTTTCTAGAAGTGATCCTGCCCAAATTTGGCTTTGAGATGGATTGGTGTTGTTGGGTCAAAGGTTGTTTCTCATTTGTCTCCTATTTAGTGCTAATTAATGGAATTCCTACTGAGTCCTTTGAGGCCAATTGAGGACTTAGACAAGGGGACCCACTCTCACCATTTTTGTTCTTAATTGTTCTAGAAGATCTAGGAAGATTGTTGACAAAGGAACATAAAAAGGATGTATTCAAGGTTTGGAAATCTCTACTAGATTAGATAAGGTGACTCATCTTCATCTTTTGGATGATACACTCCTTTTCTAGGAGGCCATTGTCAAGGAAGCTGAAGAAATTAAGAAGGTTCTTGATTTATATGAATCAACCTCAAAATAGATTTTAAATAAAAGTAAGTCAAAGAGTTATTTTCTCAAGGATTTTAGGGAGGACTCGTTTAACATTTAAAAAACTATTGAGTTTGATAGAGCTTCCTTTCCAAGCACATATGTGGGTATGCCCTTGATTGAAAATAAAATCTCCATGGAAGATTAGAATTCTTGATAAATCAAGTTCTAAGTAGGTTGACCTCTTGAAAAGGGAGGTTCTTTTTTGTAGTCAGCTGTATCATTTTAATCAAATCTTATGCTCACTATCCCTCTCTACTTTATGTTTGTTTTTCAAATTCCCAGCAAGATTATTAAGTCAATCTCTAGCCTCCTCAAGAGGAACTTCCTTTGGAGTGGTATGAAAGATAAGAGGATATTTAATCTAATTAAGTGGGAAGTTATATATAGAGATAAGAGTGATGGTGAATTGGGATTTAAGAAGTGTAGAAGGATGGACAAAGCCTTAGGGATGAAGTTAATCTGAATAATGCATTGTGAGAATGATAGGTTGTGGAGCCACGTAATTCATGCTAAGTATATTTGGGATGATAATTATGGGGGTGCCTTTTTTCAAGAATCTACACCTAGGGGTTTTAGGATTTTGAATTTTTTGAGGTAGTTTAGAGATTTGGTGATCAAGATCCTGAGATAGAAGCTTGGAAATGGAGAGATCATCCTATTCTAGGACTTGGCTTAGATTAAAAATAAACCTCTTAGAGTAGAGACTGAATTCTTGAAACTAGCCAACTTTTGTATGGAGAACATTGGAGATAAAGTCAACAAATATATGATTGAAGTAAAGGGCTCCTTGGTGTTGATCTAGTTTTCGCAGATGTCCCTGGTATAGAATATTACCTTTCACAAAGTGATGGATCTCCTCAAACCTTGCCCTATTCCTAGGGCTCCTTAGAGGGATGTCTTAATTTGGTATGGATGCTCCTTGGGTAAGGTTTCTATTTGGATTTAATGTACTCTTCCTTAACCCATTATTTTGGTCAATAGTTAGGGTTTCCTACTAAGGATATTTGGAGTAATCATGGTCTACTGAAGGCTAATGTTTTCTTATGGATTATTGTAAATGGTTGCACCTTAACATGGCATAGATTAAATACCCTAGGGATGAGTGGGCCCTCTCAATGTGTTTTATCCTATCAAAATGAAGAGTCTTAGAACTAGCATTTATTTATCTTATGCCCCTACTTGCAAAAGATTTGGTTGATGGATAATGCCTTATGGGACTACACTTGGGTCCCACTAGGAAGCATTTTAGAATTAGTGAAGAATTAGAGATTAAGCATCTGAAGTCTTGTCTTAAAGATGATTTAGGGTTGGCTTCCTTCACTCATCATTTATACCATATGGCTTGAAACAAATATAAGATTTTTTGAATAAAAAACTTGATGCAAGAGCATCCCAGGTTGCAAAGCAATCTTGCATCAACCAAAAAAACATTTGCATTCTTTCTTTTCTTTCATTTTTAGTTCAATTTAGTCAGTTGCAGTTTCAGCATTTTATACCACATTTTGCCATATCTTCATATTAAGGCTCATGGAGCAGGACTTAGTATCTACATATTATCATCTACATCATATCCAAATTTCAAATCATTTGGACGTATCTACTAAAATTTATCACTATCAGAAGATCACCTGTTTTCACATAGCAAAGCATTCA
Source organism: Cunninghamia lanceolata (assembly GCA_027924645.1). Taxonomy (NCBI): domain Eukaryota; kingdom Viridiplantae; phylum Streptophyta; class Pinopsida; order Cupressales; family Cupressaceae; genus Cunninghamia; species Cunninghamia lanceolata. The sequence goes on from BSBN01001583.1 coordinate 11,981,166, forward strand.
GACAAGAAGTTGAAGGAGAAGGTTTGCAGAGCACTTCCGTGACATGTGGAGCTAAATGAAACATGCCACATGCCACATAAGTATCAGATAGACCTTTCTTGAGGTCCACACCTTGATTCATGCATTTTTGGAGCATTACCAGATGTTTAGGCCTGACCTATTTGCATCTACACATTACACTCCTTCATTGGCGTTTGTAACCTTTCTTCATCGACACAGAGGATTCCTGGAGCTTGGAGATGATATATATAGATCTCTTAGAGTAGTAGGAAGTCAGTTCTTGATAGTTAGTAGATCTCATAAGATAGATAGATAGATTCTTTTCAAGAAGGTGCTCCAATGCCATATCTTAAATATCAGTTGTAACTGGAAAGTCAGGCATGTGAGCCCTTTGATTGTATCCCGCATGTTGCCGACATATAAGCATTCTGAATATATGATATATTGAGCATTTGAATCTTCCATTGTGTTCTATATTTGTGTTGTTTCTGTTGTGTTTACTCTAGCTGCACAGTTTGGATAGTTTATTTTGTGAACCCTCTGACCGTGACTACACCAAGTGGTATCAAAGAAAAGTTTTGAATCCTTTGGTAGCAAAGTTTTAAAGTGAAGGCATTTTAGAAGATCTTGTGGTGAACCATTCACTGACTTGAGGTAGTCTACTTGTGTTTGTCAACAGATCATTGAGTGTGAGTAATGTAGGAGCATCCCTGGTTCAAGAGCAATCTTGCATCAACCAAAAACATTTGCATTTCAGTTTGTTTCTTCCCATTTTCCAGTTTAGTTCAGGTAGTTTAGGCAGTAGCAGTTTCTATATTTTGGCCTAGATTCTACCGTAGTTGTATTTTAGACCTTGTGGAGCTGGACTTAGCATCTAGACACATTCATGCACATCATATCTAAAATTTAGAGCATTTGGATCAGGAACCGGTAAGTTATCGCTATCAGAAGATTGACTATTTTCTCATAACAGAGTATCCAAACAGTCTCAGATAATTAGCTACGTGAGAAGACCTACACAACATTTCACAATCTTTGAAATTTAATGACACATCATTCCATGTACTTTGGGTTTGTGGCTAACCTTCCCTGAGATCTGCACATCATTCCATTCATTTTTGGAGAAGTTCTATTCATTTAGGTCTGACCTATTCGTGTACACATGTTATAGCTCTTCATTGGGGTTTGTAACCTTCCTTGGCTGATGTGGAGGAATCTATTGTTCCAGACATCACATATATTGATGTAATAGATCCTTAGGAAGGTAGATTTTGATAGTGATTGATAATTCTATGTTCATAGTTTAGATTTTGTGTGAAGGAACTTCAAAGCCATATCTTGTGCATATTTTGATATTCTGTAATCAGGCTTGTGAGCCCTAATTTTAAGCCCGCATATTGCTAACCAACTTGTATTTGAATTCTATGATATACTAAATGATTGAAACTACATTTGATTTATATCTGTGAGTTGTTTCTGTTGTGTTTACTCTAGATGCATAGTCTGGATTGTTCTCTTTGAAGATCCTCCTAACCATGACTACACCAAGTGGTATTAGAGCAAAAGTTTGAATCTTTGGGAGCAAATTGAGTGAAGTAGGTAAAGGAATTTTGTAAGATCTTGTTGTGGATAGATCACTAAATTTGAGGTAGGTTACTTATGTCACAACCGATTGTCGATTGTGAGGCAGTTGTCACCTTGTAGCCCGATAGCCGAACTTGAGGTAGTTTGCAATTGATCCTAGGAAGATGCCACCGAGGAGAATCCCTGTCATTGGAACAATGGCTAGTAGGATGTGTTGGGACAGTAAAAATTTAAAATTTTCCTCTATTTTCACCTCTCCATATCTGACCAAATCATAAAACATCTCGCCCAAAATCATTATTAAAAATTGATACATCCCACAAAAAAGTCCATGACAAACAGTGTAAAGGGCTTAAATTTCATACTATCGGCAAGACTTTATGTTACTTATGCCGATCCATGAGAAACCAATAGAAATGACTATTATCATGAAAACAAGGATCGGAGAGAAGATTACAAAAGTCACCAATGGAGGAAATAATACCGATGACCTTTTGTCAGGAAGAAAATCTATCAGTCACACCGATCGGTATGACTAAAGGATATCGGGTAACACTTCGAAGATCATCCCAACGGTATAGATCATACTGATAGAGTATTTTGGTGAAACACTCACCGAGCATCCCATGGAATCAAAGGAACTAATGGTCATCGGCAGGAGATGAACGTCGGAGCGAAAGATTAATAAGTCTCTGACACTCCGGTGTCTTGGCGAAAGGTGCTTTAGGTATAAGTCATACCGACATACATAACCATCAACAAAATTAAGTGAATCGGAACAAGGTTTACAAGTCTGGCTAAAGCATTTCTCACGATGATGTCAACAACATATTATGAAAGTCTTTCTGATCCAAGATATAAAGGGCTATCGAGACGACGATGATGCTCGGGTAAACATAAATATGTTATCCCGATGGCATAGATCACCCCGATAACAATAATAGTCACATTCATCGACGAGACTCTCACTGATAGTCATATCAGTAGTCCATCAATCACACAATGATGAAAGAGGTCATGCCGATGGCAATTGTGCCCACTTTCACGGCGGATAGGGTATGGACATCTCCTGCCGATACGATTTAATGTAATGTCGAGAAGACAATTGAAGAGTTATAGTGATTGATTGTTAGCGCCATAAGGAGATATTAAAATTGCCCAGACATTATGAAAATCATGCTAATGAAAGGAGTTATGATGATGTGACATTTCACAACGATGAAGGATATTGAACTGCTCGAACAATTAAATGCAAACGGTGATGAAATCCTCTAAGATCATTACAATTAAGATCGACAAAAGTGTTTGAGAAGAAACTACAGGGGAAAACTTGAAGTGCAAACAGGGGAATTCAATCACAGCCACCGACAATAGGTACATACATAAAAACTTCTGTGTTGTAGCCTGTAATTTGATTTTCTGTCAAGAATTGAAAATGGAGACTCCGGGAAAAGGAAAGGGCAAAAAATCACAAGGGGATACGAATAAACTTAAGAAATAGAAAATTGATAAAACCCCTGAGGAGAAAACAAAGGATAGAAAACTCAATCAAGATTTGATTGATCAATTACCAAGGTGAACTCCCAAAGCTTGAAGATCTGCTCAACTTAGGGCCGAAGTAGAAAAATTAGAGGACAAATGTAAACACCTAGGGAGCATTTGGACCCCAATCAGAGGGTATGAACTTTTCAAATTCCATCATAATAGAAGATTTAGGAATTCTCCAGTATCAAACCCATGGCATTTTAATTTGGGTAAATTAGTTGTGCCTGATGTGTTCCTGAATGTTAAACTTCTCTAGCTTCTTGCTAAACAATATAACCCAAGTCTAAAGGCTATATGCAACCCACAAGGGGAGCCTATTATACACTTGTCAAAAAATGCCATCTGTGAAGTATTCGACTTGAATGATTTATGCACTATCCCCATTATTTATGAGGATTTAGAAAAGGAATATTGAAGAATGGATACAACTTACAATGGATGGAGGTTGCCTATTCATAGGCCTAGAGCTGAGGGAGAATTAGTGCCTCTCAATGAGGATGATGGTCCTCCTTTTCATGTATCAATATTTGAACCCTACATAAAAAATACCTATTATTCTATGGGCCAGGTCTTAGGATCAAAGGTCCCTGAATTTATGACAATCCCTTTGATGGTCATAGCTACTAACATCCAATGCCACAATGCAAGGCAGTTCGATTATGCTGCTTATATTGTTAATAAAGTGGACTCTGGTCTGGCTGCAATAAAAAATAATGCCCCAGCAAGTTCTTCTGAGCATTACTCACTTCTTATGCACATGGTGCTCTATTATGGCTAGGAAGTGGGGTTATGGCCAAGTGAATTTAAGGTTTTTCCTATAGACTAGAAGGGACGTAAGTTACCAATACAGATATGGACCAAGATATGGGATAGCAGATATGCCCATTCTAGCTATATACAATTTGAAGAATATTGTGTAAAAGTGTTGTATAGATATTTCAGTCACCCTTGTGAGTATTCAATCTCAACTGAGATAAAGAGGTTTCTTAGACTGAAAGATTTTGGTTGGCCTCCTACTGTTATTCATAATTGGGGAGATTGGTATTGTTTTGAAGATGCCACCATGGTTAGAGTGTATGGTTTTGAGGACACTCCGTTTATATTACCTAAAACTCTCCCTGACAGAATTGTCTATCTAGAAATAGTTAGGCAAATGCACTATTCAAATGTAATACATTTGAGTTCCCATGATAAACAGTCTTTTATGCCTAGTACTTTGTGTTTTGGGGATTTCACTGTGGTTTCCAAAGAAGGTTATAATCTCACCCTAGATAAATTGATTCACTACAAAATGAGGTGTGCTGAGGTGAGGAAAGGATTTGATCCTGAGGGTTTTATTAACTCTACTTGGAGGAAGCAAAACCTCAATGGATACACACATATCCCCTATCCACATGATGATGTCATCAGAAACCTGGAAGAGGTTGAGGTGGAATTGGTGGTGGAACAATATAACAGGGATCTAGATGAGAAAAGAAAATAGCTGGCAGAGATTGAGGTATTATCCTCTGGAGATGAAGAACTGGTAGGACGAGAGGAACCACAGGACAAAACAATAAAAATGTCCAAAAGAAAGATGCAACAATATCAGCCTCCTGTCATAATACATGATGAGGAGGGGTCTGCTAATGAAGACCCATGCCAAATAGCTTATGATTCTTTTATTTCTGATGACAAATTCATTCATTCAAAAGAGTTTAAATCGTTTTTGTATAAATGCAAAGGGAAGGAAATCAGAGAGTCAGTGGATGATGTCTCTGCTAACAATGAGAGACAATTGCTTGATATGTTGAAAACAACAGTGGATAATGAGCTGCAGGATATGACCCCTAGCAAGGGTAGACAGCTGCTCAAAGATGCAGGGGTAATGATCTTTCCTGGCCTTGATTTGAATTCTACTCTAGTCTTCGACAATTTTTTGAATAATATGGATGATAAATATAAGCTCACTCCAGAAAGTGTCAATGAAGTATATATGGGTACCAAATACAATAATGACAAAAATTCATTAATGATATGGGCCTTGTATCCTTCCCATAAAAAGACAGCTATTATAGACACTGAAAAAAATTTTGGCCATGTCATGACTTTAAAGGCAGGGGAAACTGACCCTTTGATCACTGCAGACATTGGTATCAATGTTGCAAAGCTAAATAAAGCACAGGCTCAAATGTTGATTAAGGAAAGAGATGCATACAAACTGAGCTGTGAGAGATTGACCAAGTAGAATGATTATTTAAAAGATGTTGTTTAGAGCACCTTTGGGGAATCAACAAAGAGGTTAACCCAGGGTGAAAGTTCACAGAGCACCTAAGCACTATCCATAGATCAAGTAGCACAAATCTAGATGGATACACTTGTCACAGTACTACAAAGCAGGCATGCCAACATGGTGCATTGGTTAAACCAATTTTGGGATAATTACTCTCAAAATTATAAAGTAATTCAAGAACATGAAAGGCTTGAAAAAAGATTGCAGGAGAAATTGAATGAGACACAAGGTAAAGATATTTCTGACATTGCAGGTGCCTCCAATGTAGAAGAGTTAATCGAGCAACAACAGAAATACTATGATCAACTTAAAACTGGTGCCAAAGAATGTACTGAAGCTTCAAAAGCAGGAGTGCCCACATTATTCAAAAGTGATAAAGAACTAAAGAGCAAAGAAGAGTGGACCAGTGACTATCAAGCTATATTACATGAAGCTTTGGGAGCTCTTAAGGACAAAGATTCTGCATCCGGGGAAGCTTGCAAACATTTGGAGAAGATGGTCATGATGGATGTGATTACAAGGAATTCCATTGAATTTACTGATTCCCATCATAGCCAAGAGTACCTAGACCATGTTGCTAAACTTTACTTGTGGTTGAATAGAGCCTAATCGTGGTTATGTTATGATTGTTAATCTTGTTAATTTCCCAAAAGACTTCTTGAAGAGTTATGTCTCTTCACAAGAATATCTACATAAGTTCAAAAATTTGATGCTGAAAGAGGATTGGCAATAGAATATATACATATAATTTACAATGTTTCTCAAAAACCATGTGCATATTATTATTGAAGAAATAGATTGAAGTTCTCTAGTTCAATAGTTCTATTTTGGTATCAATTGTTTGTTAAGATTATTTAATTGTGTGGCTGTCTCCAATTCTGTATTTCCTTGTTATTCAAATTAATATATCAAGTATATAGTTAATTCGTCAATGCATATTTGTTGTATCTATGTGATTGAGTAAATTGGTTTCCATTTGAGGAATTAAAATCCTTCTGATTAGTCACAGTAACCTGGAAGTGTTAGTTTGGATTATTAAGAAGAGCCATATAATTAGGATTGCCATTTTGTCTCCAAATTAATATTATCTGTTATCTCTTGCATATTTCATTCAATTGGTTCCTTCAAGAAAGGATTAAAATACCTTCTGGTGAATTACAAGATATCTGATTATATTGGTTGGATTATCAAGAAGAGTTTGTCAGTCATGTCCTTGCACGTTTATACAAGTTATAAACTAAAATTGTGCCAAACAATTAGAATTATTATCCACTATAAGCCACTAGTCTTAGTCCTTCATTTGACTCTGTTTACCCAACAAGGCATTGGTCTTAGTTCAATTTATTATTTAAATCCTTTTATTTGCACAATCATAAAACTCACTTTGATATTGCTTATACCAACCATTCATTAGATAGTAGAATTAATTAGAAACTTTCATCTGTCCTACACCATTTACCACAGTAGGTAGATCCACTTTCTTAGTCAAAATAGTTGCATTCAATCTGCTTTAGATTCCAAGGTTCACCCACCTAGGTGTAGCAGGACCTAAAGTGTAGGAAATCATCAAACCCTAAAGGTTGATTTCATTAAGTTAGTTCAAAAAATGTTGCAAATCTAAGCATAGAGCCTGGCATCCTCTTAGGATTAGCAACCTGCATTTTTGAGACCTAACAAATTGGTGACTCTACTGGGGACAAAAATAAAAGACCATAGAAATAAATAATTCCTTTCATAGAGTCATTTTAGAAACTTTAATTTGGTAACTCTGCTGGCAACCAAAACCCAGAAAGATAAATTACAAACTTTTTCCTATTTACAAAATAGGTGGCGACTCTAGTTATTGTTATAACAAAAAATTAATACCAAATGGATGGTAGGAGATCCAAGATGGAGGGCAAGAAATTGCAGTCATCTCCACCACTTAGAAACATTTCTAAAAGAAATGGAACTTCAAATTATTCTCACCAGGATAATAACCAGGATGCTCAAGAGGATAATGCAGAGCAAACTATTTCAATTCACAAGTTCACACCTCTGCATGATTCAAATGAAAATCTCAATGGAGTAACTGATGATATTTTGGCAAGATATAAACTAGATCCTCAAGAATAGCTCAAGTATGAAGCACAGGTCATGAGGGATATTGATCAAAACCAAGCTAAATATGATTTCAAGATGTCATTACATCAGGGAGAAGGGGTAAGGCATGGATTCTTAAATCAAGAAATTAATGACAATCCAGAGAATCTATGAAGTATGAGTGAAGAGCAGCAGGAGGTGCTCAGGCTCAAGAAAGAACTCAAAATGTTCAAGATACAGGAGACTCAGAGATTGTTGTGGCAAAAAATTCAACAGATGAAAAGTAAAGCTAAAACAACCCCCCAAAATATGTACCACCACATAGAGGAAACATTTCAAGGAATCCACGGCAAAATACGAATGGAGTTCAAAATTCACATGCATCTGGAAGTCATCAAAATATTATTTCTCAAAACCCTAGACCACCTCCCATACATAATACATCTTAACATATGACAAATCCTTACCCGCCCCCTGGACAACAATATTACCGACCGTCAAATCCTTACATGAATCCCCACATAAACCCGCAGCAGCAATATGCTTATCATCAGCCACCAGGTGTATATAATTACTATCCTAATCCACCACCCATGAACTTTCCACTTCAAAACCTTGCAAATATATGTAGCCAATTTAATTTAACTAGATATCAGTTGTATCCATATCCTATGGATTGTAATTGGAGAAATATAGTTCCCAAGTTTACTGGGAACAATGCAATATCAGCTGAAGATCACATCAGAAGTTTCAATGCTTTTGTGTAGGATATTGGTATGGATTGGGAAGATATTAGAATGAGGTTATTCATGATGTCCCTCACTGAAGATGCAAGAGACTGGTTCAACAGCTTACTTGATGCCTCAATCAGTTCAATAACCGATTTCCATAATCAATTTAAGGAGCAGTATGGTAACTAGTATGCCCCTGAGTTTGCGTTACATGAACTGATAAGTATACAGAAGTACCAAAATGAATCAGTATATGATTTCAATCTAAAAATTTCCAAATTACACAACAAGGTACCACATGGATTCAAGTATTCTGATCTAGCACCACTGAGCATTTACATGCAAGCATTTGATCCAAGACATGGTATGAGCTTAGAAATTGGTGTCCTGCAACCCTGGCTGAAGCACAAAAAGTAGCCTTAACTATTGAAAACAATAGGAAAGTTGTGGGTATGATTAGCAAGAGAGATAACCCTAGAAATCCTCAGAACCCAAATGTTCAACAGACTAAACTAGAAGGTCAGCATAGGCATGAAAGACCCAGATTGCATGATATGTCGTACAATACAAATTGGAAAGATGGGAGACCCATCGACAACAACAGAAAGCAACATTATGGCAAGGATACCCCTGACCCCCTAAAAAGAAACATGGCACATATGGTAGAAAATAAACCTTGGTGTTTGGTGTGCAATTTACCACATTTACCTGAGTATTGTGAGGTAGCTAAATTAGTACAACAAGAAGAGATGTTATACAGTTATAATAGAGACAACCATACTATAAATATGATGCAGGATACACCATGTGTCGTGACTGAAGATTACTCTTCTACATAGGAAGAGGGATATGAGTATGATGTAGGAAACCAGAGGCATCATATCAACATGGGAGAACAAGAAGTGTTCTTAGATCAGGAGGATGGTTATGAGGAACCTACTTACTATAACAATCAGCCATATGATCAATGGAGAAAGCCTACTGAGGATGAAAGATAAGCTCTTACAGTAGCTGCAATAGCTCAAGCTAAAAATGCTTATAACTTGAGGAATAGGATAGTGAACATTGAACAAGGAACACTTGGGAGTGTATTCATAAAAGATCAGAATAACAAAAAGAATAATACAAAGTCATCATTTAAAGAACCAGAAAAGGGTGGTAAGGATAAAACGAAAGAAAAATTACAAAATCAAGAAAAAGAAAATATAAAGACAGAAAAGAGTGATTAGACTATGGCCCACTCTTTTGACATTGCTCATGCAGTATCTTAGGTCAAAATATCAGTTCCACTTTTAGAAATGACAAAGATAGATAAATATAGGAATACAGTCGTTAAGCTGATTTCTGATACACCAAGTCAAAAACATAAAGGACATGAAAGTAGAACAAACAATGTTCATCAAGAAACATTCCAAATGCCTGAGGTATACCTTGGTGATACACTAACAAAGAATCCCTCACAGGTAGACCTTTTCTACACTACATTATTGATCAAGAACAGGATAGTGAGGAATTGCATGATTGATTCAGGTGCTGCCATGAACATCATGCCAATAGCAGTTATGAAAGAATTGGGAATGTGGGTTGATACTACATTTGGCAAGTGTTATGCAATGGATAATAGATCTATCCCAGTCGTTGATATTATGAGGGATGTGGAGATAAAACTTACCTCACACCCTGAAGCAACTTATAACATTGATATTATTGTGGTTGACATCCCACCATATTATGGAATGCTCCTATCAAGACAATGGGCTGCAATGGTAGGAGGGAATGTCCAATTGGACTTATCATATGCCACAATACCAGTGGGAGGTAAAGAAATTAACCTGTATAGAGAGCCAAGGTATGAAAATATTATAGAACATTTGGATCAACATCAAATAAATTTCTTTTGTGACACAGATTTGGGAGCTTTTAAGGTGGGAGAAAGTATGCCAGAAGTGCATAATACTGATCCAATACATACTGAATCTATGAAAGAAGAAAATGATGTATGGAAGATGTATTTCGATGGTGCATGCAGCAAAATAGGAAATGGGGCTGGAGTAGTGTTTATTTCACCAAGAGGTAAATTCAAATACTCTTTTCTATTAACATTTGAATGGACAAACAATGTAACTGAGTACGAAGCTTTGCTCATTGGTTTGAACATAGCCACTAAGCATAAAATAAAAAAGTTAGCTGTATATGGTGATTCTGAATTGGTCACCTCCCAAGTGAGAGAAAAATACCTATCAAAAAACATGAGGTTGAGACAGTACAGAAATGCAGTCTGGGATAATATTGAATTATTTGATGCCTTTTCAATCAACTGGATTGATAGGTCTAAAAACATTATGGCAGATTTTCTAGCAAATATCGCATTGAAAAGAGATGATGTCACATTAGGAGGAATTACAGAGGTTGAGTTCAAAACCAGACCCACCATCCCAGATAATATACATAACTGGCAAGTGTTTGATAATGATGCTGATATAATCAACTTCTTACATTGTGTTGATTATTATGAAAACCAAGAGATTGATTTCAATGCATGTGTAGAAGAACATGATGGGAAGGAAACCCTTTTTGGTCAAGAGATAGTCCAGTTGAAAACAAATAAAATACCTAAGGGACTTATAGCATTGGAAAAGGTATTCGATGGACATGACAGATTTAAAATGAAAGACACACCAGTGGTACCTAATGACCTTGAAGAAATCAATTTGGGGACACAAGCAGCCCCAAAGAATGTGTATATTGAAAGAAATCTTAACCCAAAAATCAGGAGCAAAATTATCAACTTACTTAGGAAGTATAGGCATGTATTTGCCTAGTCATATGATGATTTAAAAGCATATAGAGATGATCTGTTTCAGCATGAAATACCACTAAAACCAGATGCTAAACCTTTTAGGCAAAAATAGAGGCCTATCAATCCTACATTAGCTCCTAAGATGCTAGAGGAACTTACAAAATTAAGGGACAGGGCTACCATTAAACCCATCAGACATTCCTCTGGGGTTTCAAATTTGGTACCTGTCAAGAAAAAGAACGGTGATATTAGACTGTGTGTGGATTTCAGGAATTTAAACAAATCTTCTCTCAAGGATAATTATCCTCTCCCCAATATGGAAGCAATACTACAAAAGGTTACTGGATGTGAATTGTTGTCAATGATGGATGGCTTCTCAAGTTACAATCAGGTAAAAGTCAAAGAATCAGAGCAATTTAAGACTACATTCACCACTCCATGGGGAACATATGTATATTTGAGAATGCCATTCGGACTCACTAATGTTGGAGCAACATTTCAAAGAGCAATGGATGTGGCTTTTGCTGAGTTAATTAATAAAATCATGATAGTATATCAAGATGACTTGACAACATATTCTAAAAGGGCTGAGGATCATTGCACACATTTGGAGCAAATATTTATCAAAGCCCTAGAATATGGGATCTCATTGAATCCTAAGAAGTACCATTTTGCAGTGACAGAGGGGAAATTGCTTGGCCACATAGTTTCAAAGGATGGAGTGAAAATAGATCTCTAGAGGGTAAAAGTAATTAACCAAGTCCCTATTCCTAAGAATGTAAAAGCCATACAGTCATTTTTTGGCCACATTAATTTTGTTAGGAGGTTTATATCAAATTTTGCAGAAATTGTTTGCCCTATATCAAGGATGCTAAAGAACAACTCAGAAGTAAAATGGACAACAGAAACAATAGAAGAATTTGCTACTATTAAAAGAGCAATCAAAGAAGCTCCTATCTTGATATCCCCTGATTTCAGTAAACCATTCCAACTATTTTCATTTGCTTCTTATCATATAGTTGCAATAGTACTATTGCAGAAAAACAATGATGAATATGAACAGGCTATCTCATTTTTTAGCAAATCCGTTCAGAATGTAGAGTTAAAATATGACATTGTTGAAAAATAGGCATATGCATTAGTAAAAGCAGTTAAAACTTTTAGGCCATACTTGGTGGGAGCCGAAATCATAGCATATGTACCTAATGCTGCAGTAAAGGATGTATTGGTCCAAACTGAAGTCACTAGTAGAAGATGCAGATGGATCAACAGAATTCAGGAATTCAATATTGAAATCTAGATCACTAAACTGGTGAGAGGGCAAGGCCTTGCTAGGTTGATGACTGAAAGTAATCTCGAAGCTTCCTAGATATGTGGTGCTAATGATGTTGATAATGCAAATTTTAGTATTGAGCATACTCCATGGTATTCTGACATTATATATTATCTAAAACATATGAAGTGTCCTGAAGCATATGATGATAACAAAAGGACACTTAAATTGCAAGCCTCAAAATATGTATTTATTGATGGGGATCTTTACTGGAAAAACAGAGATGGAATTTTACTGCTATGCTTAGATGAGCATCAATCAAAACATATCATGAAAGAGTTACATGAAGGCATGTGCGGAGGTCATTTTTCAGCAAAGACTACAACCCACAAGATCTAAAGGGATGGATACTATTGGCCTAAAGTTTTTAATGATTCATATCATTACACTAGAAAATGTGAAGCATGTCAGAAGTTTTCAAGCAAGCTGAGATATCAGGGAGCATTACCCTTAAAACCCATGCAAGTCAAGGCTCCATTCTATCAATGGAGTATTGACTTCATAGGAGAAATTGCGGAGAAATCAAGTGGTGGACATAAATGGATTTTAGTAGCAACTAATTACTTCACAAAATGGGTGGAGGCAATTCCAACAAAACAGGCAACAAGTAGGGTGGTGATTAACTTTCTGATGGAAAATATTATGTTCAAATTCGGCACTCCAATAAGGTTAATTACAGATAATGGAATGTGTTTCAAATCTAACGAATTCAAAAATTTCTATAGTACGCATGGCATCACTGTGTCCTATGCTGCTCCTTACCATCCACAAGCAAATGGACAAGCGGAATCAAGTAACAAAAGCCTCTTGAAAATAATAAAGAGAATGTTGGATAAAAATAAGAAAGCATGGGATTCAAAATTAAGAATGGCAGTATGGGCTGATAGGATCACTGTAAAAAGGGCAATTGGGAGATCTCCTTTTGAGCTAGTGTATGGAACAGAGGTGAGAATACCATTAGAAAATCTCATACCAACTTATAAGTTCATTCTTCAAGAAGATTTAAACATTTCGAAACCAGTGGAGGAAAGGCTGGAACATCTTGCAGAACTTGATGAAACAAGGAGACTAGCCCAAAGGCAGAATATTAAGTTACAATCACAAGTGAAATACCTCTTTGACAAAAAGGCTAAAGATAGGAAGTTTGAAATAAATGATTTAGTACTAATGTGGAATGTAAGGTGTCAGGACAAAGGAAAGCATGGAAAATTTAAAGCTCTATGGTTAGGTCCTTTTGTTATAATTGGCAAAGGAGGTGATGACTCTTACTATTTGCAGAATATGTCTGGAAAAGAGCAAGAATTACCTATGCATGGGCAACATTTGAAGCCGTTCTTTTCATAATCATGCACAAGGAGGATTGAGTGTTGCCAGTGCATGGACAACCCTCAGACAATTCTCAGAATATTTTATTCCATGCATAGTAGTTTAGTGAAATCAAAAGAGATTAGGGTCTGCCAGTACATGGACAATCCTATCTCTATATAAAAATATAAAAAATAAAAAATAAAAAAACTTTTCTATGTACAATAGTATAGGATCATTCGCCTTCCCCATTATTATCACTCTCATTCCCCATTTTCATACAATTCTCATAAAATTGTCATCCCGAACAAATAAAACATGTGGTCTACTCCCCCAAGAGATCTAAATCCTTGTTATACTCACAAAGAGTATACATACCAGACAGAGCCACTGTTGGGACAATAAAAATTTCAAATTTTCCTGTATTTTCACCTCTCCATATCTGACCAAATCATAAAACATCCTGCCCAAAATCATTATAAAAAATTGATACATCCCACAAAAAAGTCCATGACAAACAGTGTAAAGGGCTTAAATTTCATACTATCGGCAAGACTTTATGTTACTTATGCCGATCCATGAGAAACCAATAGAAATGAATATCAGCATGAAAACAAGGATCGGAGAGAAGATTGCAAAAGTCACCGATGGAGGAAATAATACCGATGACCTTTTGTCGGGAAGAAAATCTACCAGTCACACCGATCAGTATGACTAAAGGATATCGGGTAACACTTCGAAGATCATCCCGACGGTATAGATCATACCGATAGAGTATTTCAGCAAAACTCTCACCGAGTGTCCCATGGAATCAAAGGAACTAATGGTCATCAGCAGGAGATGAAAGTCAGAGCGAAAGATTAATAAGTCTCTGATACTCTGGTGTCTTGGAGAAAGGTGCTTTCGGTGTAAGTGAATCGGAACAAGGTTTACAAGTCTGGCCGAAGAATTTCTCACGATGATGTCGGTAACATATTATGAAAGTCTTTCTGATCCAAGATATAAAGGGCTATCAGGAAGACAATGACGCTCGAGTAAACATAAATATGTTATCCCAATAACAATAATAGTCACATTCATTGACGAGACTCTCACCAATAGTCATATCGGTAGCACTTAACATATCAGAAAGGAATATCAATCACACAGCGATGAAAGAGGTCATGTCGATGGCAATTGTGCCCACTTTCACGTCAGATAGGGTATGGACATCTCCTGCCGATATGATTTAATGTAATGTTGAGAAGACAATTGAAGAGTTATAGCAATTAATTGTTCGCGCCATAAGGAGATATTAAAATCACCCAGACATTATGAAAATCATGCTGATGAAAGGAGTTATGACGATGTGACATTTCATAACGATGAAGGTGTTGGCAAGAGACACTATATGGATTCATGGTTGTTGTCATTGATGGCAACAAAGGTCATCCCACATATCCGCAAGTCATGGTGTGTCTCTACCGGAAGTCAGAATGAAGATTGTTGTGGCCCGGTGAACAAGAACAGAGCATGTGGCAAGGTCTGACATATTGGTCTGGATCTCTTAGAAGAAGTGTCTTGGTGTAGTGCAGATTTGGGGAAGTCAAGAGGACTACCTTGAGTAGTATATTCCAAGGATTTAGCCTCCGGTGATGGACAAGGAAGAAGATATGAATAGTTGAGTACCAGATTCCTGAAAGACAATGAGAACAGAGGAAGAACTGACTGATAGAGTATCAGACTATTTTCTGGATGTGTTACTGTTGATGGTAAAGGTTGTGAAGGCATGAATCATGTTTGGCCAACATGATTAATGACATCTACAAGTATATGCTTGATCCGCATTACTTGATATGCAAGGATTCAGCCGACAGAATAGAGTTTATGAGAAGATAGATTATTCTGGGTGTCGACTAGAAAGATAATGAAATCACTAGTGCGGATATAAATAGAGGATGGATTTTGTTGTGAGAAGTGGAGTTGTGGTATGATGTATGCGAATAAGTGTAGAGCAGTGCAGAAGCAGTAAGAAAGATCTGGTATGTGAAAGAAAAGTAGAATAAAGAGTAGAGGAAAGATGAAGTGCAGCAGATCAGTATACTGAGCCTAACCGGAACTGAACCCCAGCATATGTAGATGCTTCCAATCAGTTCAAGTATTGTATAACACTCTTTTGTAGACAGTGTGTCTCCTTGTAGGCAGTGTGCCTCTTTGTGAGTAGTGTGCTCGGGCAGTGAGCCCTAATTGGCAAGTGCCATTTTGTAATTCCTTATTCTTCTAATAGAGAATAATCTTTGGGTTAATCACCCCGTGGTTTTCTCCCTTAACCAGGTTTCCACGTCAAAAATATTGTGTCATGTGTTTCTCATTTCATGGTAATGTTTGTTTGTTTTGATTCAATGCTGCTTTGATTAATAAGAAAGTTCAAAAGAAGAAATAATTAGGATAACTGATTCACCCCCCCTCTCAGTTATCAACAATTGGTATCAGAGCTAAGTTCCTCCTAATAGAGCCTAACAGCTTGAGGAAGATCTGGGAGTTCAAATGGATGCATATGGTTTAAGGGAGCAACTTAAGACTGCCCTTGAGGATCTTGAATAGTCAAACTCTGAAGTCAATGAATTAAAGGAAAGACTCAAACAGGCTGATGAATTCATGAGAGAACTAAAGGACAAATTAAGTCTCTCTATGAAAAAGAGAAAGGAGCTGCTCCAACAATTGGCAAGACAAAGTGAAGAAAGCAATACAAATGAAGAATTGACTGAGAAAACCAAGTTATGTGAAAAGTTATCAAAAGAAGTCATTATGTTAAGACATGAAATGGAATCAGGAGCTATAAAGTTTACTCAAGAGATTGAAGAGAAAAGAAAAGTTGAAGACAATCTCTTAAAGAGAAATCAGAAGAATGCCACCAGATGGACAGGATTATGAGACATCTTGAATCTGATCTTGAAGATGCCAAAGATAATGAAGAAAAACTTGAGGATCAAATTATCTCTCTCAAAAGAGATCTTCAAACAACAAATGAATATAAAGAAAAATTCAAGATAAGTTCTACCCAACTTGAAGTACTTCTTAGAAGTCAAAAGAGGATAGATGACAAGTATGGTTTGGGATATGAGAAAGGAGAAAGCTCCGGATCCAGTCAAAAGAATTTTGGATCAGAAAATCCAAGGAATAGGCCTAGAAGACCTCCAGTAAGAGAGCCCAATGCTCAAAGATATCCATCCTTCAATGGATACTGCCACAGCTACAATCACTTTGGTCACAAAGCTAATCAGTGCA
This sequence comes from Cunninghamia lanceolata, assembly GCA_027924645.1. Taxonomy (NCBI): domain Eukaryota; kingdom Viridiplantae; phylum Streptophyta; class Pinopsida; order Cupressales; family Cupressaceae; genus Cunninghamia; species Cunninghamia lanceolata. Next base: position 11,998,085 of record BSBN01001583.1, read on the forward strand.
GAAAGAGAATGAATCAGACTAATTTATCCTTCTCCGGACAGTGCTTTAACTGCAAAAGGTATGGACACAATTCTCATGAATGCAGAAATATGCAAATAAACAAATCATTCAATGGTAGATGCTTTGCATGCAATAGAGTAGGTCATATGGCTAATCAATGCAAATCAAGAGGTTATCAGTCAAATATGCAAAGAAATATTATTTGCCAAATCTGTAATAGGTCCGGTCATAATGCAAAAGTCTGCAGAAGCAAGAATCAGGACAAAAGAGGTCCGGTGTATAATTAGAATCAAGACAAGGGTAAACAAAAAAAGAATGCGGATGAAGTTAGAAATCAGATGAACAAGATTTGGGTGAAGAAAAGTTCAGAGAATATAGAAGTTGGATCCGCACCAGACTCTGGTGCTGATATTCCTTCTGGAAATTAAAAAGTGAGCTCTGGCTTAGGGGGAGACTCAAAGAAAATCCTGTTCCCCCAGCCAAACAAGTGGTGCTGGATGTGGCACAAGATGCGGAGTAAAGGGTTTGAAGATATAAGTCTTGAAATGATCCAGATAAGATTTCAGAGGTCCGCATGAAGATGTAAAGAAGTTGTGATCGATCAAGTAAGACCTGTTCCGAGAGATGCTCTGAAATGACAGAGGATTACAAAAGGGTCTGGAGAGATCCGAAAGTGCATTATCTCATTCTGTGGATTGGACAGAGTGTTTGGGATGTTCTTGTAATGTGTCATCTTGATTTGTTCATGATTGGAAGATCCGCATGATGTTCATAGATTAGGACTGATCCAGTACTCCAAGTTATCCAAATAAGGCAAACCAGAACAATGTAGGTCAAGCATTTATTGCAAACAGATATTAGGGTTTGCGAAACAATATAAGGGATTTCCCAATAATCACTTGATCATTCCACACCCAAGAAGAAGTGAAAAGCGGAGCTCTGCAACAAAATTCATCAAGTTCATCGAAGATCACTTGCAGAAGTTATTACATTCAGAAATCAATCCAACCACTCCGTATAACCGAAGGTGCATAAGGTATTTTCCGTTTTCAATATCTCACTGCAAATCTTTGAAAAATGGCTACTCCGAATATAGTTAAGATCTCTGATAGACCTCGCCCCACATTCAAGAAACATTCATACAAATCTTTGGAGGTAGATCCACTAGGAGCCTTCTCTAGTGTTCTACATGGTGTATTGCATACGGAGGACATTAGGGTTTACATTCATGCAAATTTTGAAGACTTTGGAGAATCAAAACTGATGGATATCTATCACAAATAGTTGATAGATGACTCCTTTGAGATTAAAACTCAGTACAAAGCCATCCGGGATAAACACTTTGCACAGTGCATCCATTTTCCCTGTTTTGATGAAGATGAATGGGTCCGATATGTACTAAGTAGAGTGCATGACAACTTTCTATGGTTGAACAAGCCCTTCAAGATCACCAAAGATGCAATTAGGGCTGTAACTAGTCTACACTCATCCGGTGGATTACCTATTCTCAAGTCTGTCAAAAATCAGACAGTTAGTGATGCAACCGGATCTAAGTTTGACAAGAGAGCTATGACAGTTGAAGACATCACTAAACCAGATGTCAAATTTGCATCTATGATAATTGGTTACAAGATCTATCACTCCAGTAGGGAAAACTTAGAACCGGGAACTGCAATTTACACAGCTTATCAAATGTTAAAGGAGAATGCAGACTATGACTTGTGTGAGCTTCTTGTAAACCAACTTTTTGAAAATTTGTAGAAGATCAAGAAGGACAAGAAAAACTCCTTCAAGTATGGCAATTTGATCCTTTGTCTCTTCTTTTATTACATGAATGAGCTTCCCGGATCCAGTGGATGGATATGGTAGAATGACAGATCGGTTGCCATCCAAATCAGAGATTATTTGCATGGACTTGGGGATGCTAAAGCAAGAAAAACAGCTCTATGGGGATATTTCAAGAACTTCCAGAGCATGATGCATGTAAGAGAAAGAATACCCCAATCCCTTGTTGAAAAGTACAAAGACACAGTATGCTTTATGGTAGAAACAGATCAGTTTCTAATGGAGGCAGTAGAACCAAGAACTGTGTGGATCATGCCCATGGGGTATGAAGTGGATGAACAGATAGTGGAGCTGCATGTTCAACACATGCTAAGTCAGCCTAAAGATCCAAAGGCAGAAAGGTTTAGAACATTTGAGGAACTAAGTATAAAAATTCATGTTGAACTCAGAGAACTGGAGATCAAGAGGAAGGTTAGAAAAGAAGTAGAACACATAGCACAAGGCCTTGGGATCTCCATGGAAGCACTTGATGCTCACCGGAAGAAGAAGGAAGGGGATGAGAAAGAGAAAAAGAGGGCATAAAAGAAAAGTGAAGAAAGTGTTCCGGTTGAAACTTCCACCCAGACCAGATCATCAAAAAGATCTACACCTCCCACAACCAAAAGCTCAAAACTGGAAGTCCAGGCATCCGGTAAAAGATCTAAGACAAAAGCCACAAGGGCTTATGAAAGCCAAAAAGATGAAGAGGAAACTGAGTCAGATGAGGGAGTAAAAGAAATAAAGAAGTAGAAGAAGAAAGGATCCGGTAAACCCTCCACAGGCCAAGACAAGGAAGAAATGATAGAGGAATTTGTTGAAAAGCCCACCCTGTCTCTAGACAGTGTAGTCAAATCAGTCACTGTGGATGGGAACCTTCAACCAGTGGCTGAATTCTATGATGACTACAATGAGGCAGATCAAAAGATCCTACAGGAAGCTACAATCAGGTACCTAAACATTTACAATAAAGCTTTTATTGAGATTATCTCTAAAATTCCTAAGAGTCTAGAGAAGGAATTAGAAATAAGAAAGAACAATGCCATGGCAAAAGACCTTGAGATCAGGGAACAGATAGCTATTTAGCTATATCCTTCAATTGATCACAAAACAATGAACATGGTATTCAAAGACTGCAAGGATGAATCAGCTTATGCTTGGTGAGACCGACAAGGTAGCCAAGGACACTGAAGAGATCCTCCGGAATACATTCAAAAGGTTCAACATTCCTATTATAGAGGACTTGGGTGCAGAAACAGCTGTGGACTTGGAATCCTCTGCTCCGGGAGAAGTGGCCCTTGAACAAACTAGCAACTCTCCTCCGGTTTCCCCTATAGTCTCCAAATCCCAAGAAGAAGAGAAATCATAGGAGAAAGAAGCAGCAGTAAAAGAAAAAGAGGTTGACAACACCAAGGATGCAGAGAAAGAGAAGATTCCAACAGAGAAAACCACAACTGAAAGTGGTAAGAATGTGGAAGGAGAGAAAATTCCAAAGGACAAGACTGTAGAAGAGAAGAAACATCTGTCTCCGATAAGAGACACTGCACAAACTGTTCAAAAATTTCTGAGCCAAGAAACAATAGAGATTGATGAACCGGAGCTTCTAAAAGGTCCATTCAACTTGGACTCTCTCTCTCCAGTATAGACAATGAAGATAGCTTCATTTGCAAATGCTAAGGCAAATGAAAAACTCCTAAAGTCTCATATGGAAGACTGTGAGTTGATAGAGGCTGCTTTCGGAGTGCTTGAAAAGATTATGCCATCGGTCCAGATAGATCCGACAGCCTCCTCTTCCGGTAATCTCAAAACCTTAGTCAGCGGTGTTGATACACATTTTGATTCTCTAGAAAAATCAGCTGAAGAAAAGGTCCGGAAGGAGTTTTTGGATAAGAGATTTTTAGAAGTACTAGGATTAATCTCTAATGATAGGAGAAATATGAGTATTGGAATAAAGAGCTTAGAAAGTGCTCTTAAGGATGGCGGTGACATCTACAAATTTTGTATCTCCTGGTCAAAAGCAACAGTAGAAATTGATAAGAAAATAAAAGAGGAACAAGACAAACTACAAAGTTTATCTCAAAGTTTGGATCCTCTCTCTTCCTCCATAGTCAATCAAGAATGTCAAACTATTGCAATCACAAATGCAATAAAGAACTTTGAGAAGGAAAGGAAGAATATAACTAACCGGATGGGAGAACTTAGAAGGATTATAATCCCTAAGTTAGAAACTATGCATGAGGCCATCAGTGATGCTCAGACTACCGCCCAAACAAATGATCCGACAGATCTCAAGAGGGCAGAAGCTATTGCATTTTTGTTGAGTGGTCACATTTCAATTTTGGACAGAATGAAGCAAAGTTGGGCTACAGAACTGGTCCAATTGAAGACATCCTTTGCAGACATTCTTCAGTTTATGTGAGTATGTAAATATGCGGCTATGTATAGTAAATCTTTAAAAATTTTGGTGTGCGGACCCTACCCTTTTCCATTGATGTCAAAGGGGGAGTGAGGAGCAGTGAAAAATGAGGAATCTAACTAAGGGGGAGTTTCGAAAATTGTATATAAAGATAGAGCATCAGCCAAGGGGGAGCATAGTGTAAACACTTAGTCATTTTTTACTAAGTGTTGCCATCAATGCCAAAGGGGGAGATTGTTGGCAAGAGACACTATATGGATTCATGGTTGTTGTCATTGATGGAAACAAAGGTCATCCCACATATCCACAAGTCATGGTGTGTCTCTACCAGAAGTCAGAATGAAGATTGTTGTGGTCCGGTGAACAAGAATAGAGCATGTGGCAAGGTCTGACAGATTGGTCCGGATCTCTCAGAGGAAGTGTCTTGGTACAGTGCGGATTTGGGGAAGTCAAGAGGACTACCTTGAGTAGTATATTCCAAGGATTTAGCCTCCGGTGATGGACAAGGAAGAAGATATGAATAGTTGAGTACCGGATTCCTGAAAGACAATGAGAACAGAGGAAGAACTGACTGACAGAGTATCAAACTATTTTCCGGATGTGTTACTGTTGATGGTAAAGGTTGTGAAGGCATGAATCAAGTTTGGCCGACATGATTAATGACATCTACAAGTATATGCTTGATTGGCATTACTTGATATGGAATGATTCAGCCGACAGAACAGAGTTTGTGAGAAGATAGATTATTCTAGGTGCCGACTAGAAAGATAATGAAATCACTAGTGCGGATATAAATAGAGGATGGATTTTGTTGTGAGAAGTGGAGTTGTGGTATGATGTATGCGAATAAGTGTAGAGCAGTGCAGAAGCAGTAAGAAAGATCTGGTATGTGAAAGAAAAGCAGAATAAAGAGTAGAGGAAAGATGAAGTGCAGCAGATCATTATACTGAGCCTAACCGGAACTGAACCCCAACATATGTAGATGCTTCCAATCATTTCAAGTATTGTATAACACTCTTTTGTAGACAGTGTGTCTCCTTGTAGGCAGTGTGCATCTTTGCGAGCAGTGTGCTCGGGCAATGAGCCCTAATTGGCAAGTGCCATTTTGTAATTCCTTATTCTTCTAACAGAGAATAATCTTTGGGTTAATCACCCCGTGGTTTTCTCCCTTAACCGAGTTTCCACGTCAAAAATACTGTGTCATGTGTTTCTCATTTCATGGTAATGTTTGTTTGTTTTGATTCAATGCTGCTTTGATTAATAAGAAAGTTCAAAAGAAGAAATAATTAGGATAACTGATTCACCCCCCCTCTCAGTTATCAACAAAAGGATATTGAACTGCTCGAACAATTAAATGCAAATGGCGATGAAATCCTCTAAGATCATTACAATTAAGATTGACAAAAGTGTTTGAGAAGAAACTACAGGGGAAAATTTGAAGCAAAAACAGGGGAATTTGGTCATAGCCACCGACAATAGGTACATACATACAAACTTCTGTGTTGTAGCCTGTAATTTGAATTTCTGTCAAGAATTGAAAATGGAGACTCCGGAAAAAGGAAAGGGCAGAAAATCACAAGGGGATACGAGTAAACCTAAGAAATAGAAAATTGATAAAACCCCTGAGGAGAAAACAAAGGACAAAAAACTCAATCAAGCTTTGATTGATCAATTACCATGGTCAACTCCCAAAGCTTGAAGATCTGCTCAACTTAGGGTGGAAGTAGAAAAATTAGAGGACAAATGTAAACACCTAGGGAACATTTGGACCCCAATCAGAGGGTATGAACTTTTCAAATTCCATCATAACAGAAGATTTAGGAATTCTCCAGTATCAAAACCATGGCATTTGAATATGGGTAAATTAGTTATGCCTGATGTGTTCTTGAATGTTGAACTTCTCCAGCTTCTTACTAAACAGTATAAGCCAAGTCTGAAGGCTATATGCAACCCACAAGGGGAGCCTATTATACACTTGTCAAAAAATGCCATCTGTGAAGTATTTGACTTGGATGATTTATGCACTGTCCCCATTATTTATGAGGATTAAGAAAAGGAATACTAGAGAATGGATACAACTTACAACGGATGGAGGTTGCCTATTCATAGGCCCAGAGCTGAGGGAGAATTGGTGCCTCTCAATGAGGATGATGGTCCTCCTTTTCATGTATCAATATTTGAACCCTACATACAACATACCTATTATTCTGTGGGCCAGGTCCTAGGATCAAAGGTCCCTGAATTTATGACAATTCCTTTGATGGTCATAGCTACTGACATCCAATGCCACAATGCAAAGCAGTTTGATTATGCTGCTTATATTGTTAATAGAATGGACTCTGGTCTGGCTACAATAAAAAATAATGCCCCAGCAAGTTCTTTTGAGCATTACTCACTTCTTATGCACATGGTGCTCTATTATGGCCAGGAAGTGGGTTTATGACCAAGTGAATTTAAGGTTGTTCCTACAGACCAGAAGGGACATAAGTTACCAATACAGATATGGACCAGGATATGGGATAGCAAATATGCCCATTCTAGCTATATACAATTTGAAGAATATTGTGTAATACTGAGATAAAGAGGTTTCTTAGACCGAAAGATTTTGGTGGGCCTCCTACTGTTATTCATAATTGGGGAGATTGGTATTGTTTTGAAGATGCCACCATGGTTAGAGTGTATGGTTTTGAGGACACTCCATTCATCTTACCTAAAACTCTCCCTGACAGAATTGCCTACCTAGAAATAGTTAGGCAAATGCACTGTTCAAATGTAATGCATCTGAGTTCCCATGATAAATAGTCTTTTATGCCTAGTACTTTGTGTTTTGGGGATTTCACTGTGGTTTCCAAAGAAGGTTATAATTTCATCCTAGATAAATTGATGCACTACAATATGAGGTGTGCTGAGGTGAGGAAATGATTTGATCCTGAGGGTTTTATTGACTCTGCTCAGAGGAAGCAAAACCTCAGTGGATACACACATATCCCCTATCCACACAATGATGTCATCAGAAACCTGGAAGAGGCTGAGGTGGAATTGGTGGTGGAACAATATAACAGGGATCTAGATGAGAAAAGAAAATAGCTGGCAGAGATTGAGGTATTATCCTCTAGAGATGAAGAACTGGTAGGGTGAGAGGAACCATAGGACAAAACAATAAAAATGTCCAAAAGAAAGATGCAACTATATCAGCCTCCTGTCATAATACATGATGAGGAGGGGTCTGCTAATGAAGACCCACGTCAAATAGCTTACGATTCTTTTATTTCTAATGACAAATTCATTCATTCAAAAGAGTTTAAATCATTTTTGAATAAATGCAAAGGGAAGGAAATCAGAGAGTCAGTGGATGATGTCTCTGCTAACAATGAGAGACAATTGCTTGATATGTTGAAAACAACAGTGGATAATGAGCTGCAGGATATGACCCCTAACAAGGGTAGACAACTGCTCAAAGATGCAGGGGTAATGATCTTTCCTAGCATTGATTTGAATTCTACTCTAGTCTTCGATAGTTTTCTTAATAATATGGATGATAAATATAAGCTCACTCCAGAAGGTGTCAATGACGTATATATGGGTACCAAATACAATAATGACAAAAATTCATTAATGATATGGGCCCTGTATCCTTCCCATAAAAAGACAGCTATTATAGACACTGAAAAAACTTTTGGCCATGTCATGACTTTAAAGGCAGGGGAAACTGACCCTTTGATCACTACAGACATTGGCATCAATGTTGCAAAGCTAAATAAAGCATAGGCTCAAATGTTGATTAAGGAAAGAGATGCGTACAAACTGAGCTGTGAGAGATTGACCAAGGAGAATGATTATTTAAAAGATGCTATTAAGAGCACCTTTGGGGAATCAACAAAGAGGTTAACCCAGGGTGAAAGTTCACAAAGCACCCAAGCACTATCCATAGATCAAGTAGCACAAATCCAGATGGATACACTTGTCACAGTGCTACAGAGAAGGCATGCCAACATGGTGCATTGGTTAAACCAATTTTGGGATAATTACTCTCAAAATTATAAAGAAATTCAAGAACATGAAAGGCTTGAAAAAAGATTGCAGGAGAAATTGAATGAGACACAAGGTAAAGATATTTCTGACATTGCAGGTGCCTCTAATGCAGAAGAGTTGATCGAGAAACAACAGAAATACTATGATCAACTTAAAACTGATGCCAAAGAATGTACTGAAGCTTCAAAAGCAGGAGTGCCTGCATTATTCAAAAGTGATAAAGAACTAAAGAGCAAAGAAGAGTGGAGCAGTGACTGTCAAGCTATATTACATGAAGCTTTGGGAGCTCTTAAGGACAGAGATTCTGCATCCGGGGAAGCATGCAAACATTTGGAGAAGATGGTCACGATGGATGTGATTACAAGGAATGCCATTGAATTTATTGATTCCCATCGTAGCCAGGAGTACCTAGACCATGTTGCTAAACTTTACTTGTGGTTGAATAGAGCCTAATCATGGTTATGTTATGATTGTTAATCTTGTTAATTTCCCAAAAGACTTCTTGAAGAGTTATGTCTCTTCACAAGAATATCTATATAAGTTCCAACATTTGATGCTAAAAGAGGATCAGCAGTAGAATATATACATATAATGTACAATGTTTCTCAAAAACCATGTGGCATATTATTATTGAAGAAATAGATTGAAGTTCTCTGGTTTAGTGGTTCTATTTTGGTATCAATTATTTGTTAAGATTATTCAATTGTGTGGTTGTCTCCAATTCTGTATTTCCTTGTTATTCAAATTAATATATCAAGTATATAGTTAATTTGTCAATGCACATTTGTTGTATCTGTGTGATTGAGTAAATTGGTTTCCATTTGAGGAATTAAAATCCTTCTGATCAGTCATAGTAACCTGGAAGTGTTAGTTTGGATTACTAAGAAGAGCGATATAATTAGGATTGCCATTCTGTCTCCAAATTAATATTATCTATTATCTCTTGCATATTTCATTCAATTGGTTCCTTCAAGAAAGGATTAAAATACCTTCTGGTGAATTACAAGATATCTGATTATATTGGTTGGATTATCAAAAAGAGTTTGTCAATCATGTCCTTGCACGTTTATACAAGTTATAAACTAAAATTGTGCCAAACAATTAGAATTATTATCCACTATAAGCCACTAGTCTTAGTCCTTCATTTGACTCTGTTTACCCAACAAGGCACTGGTCTTAGTTCAATTTATAATTTAAATCCTTTTATTTGCACAATCATAAAACTCACTTTGATATTGCTTATACCAACCATTCATTAGATAGTAGAATTAATTAGAAACTTTCATCTATCCTACACCATTTGCCACACTAGGTAGATCCACTTTCTTAGTCAAAATAGTTGCATTCAATCTGCTTTAGATTCCAAGGTTCACCCACCTAGGTGTAGCAGGACCTAAAGTGTAGGAAATCATCAAACCCTAAAGGTTGATTTCATTAAGTTAGTTCAAAAAACATTGCAACTAAGCATAGAGCCTGGCATCCTCTTAGGATTAGCAACCTACATTTTTGAGACCTAACAAGATGGATGAGATGATGGAAATGAGGAATAATGAGAATTTGATTGGATGTTATTGAGGAAGATAGGCGAAGAGGATTGACACCTGGATCTAATCTTAAAAGTGATGATGAAGAGGAATTTTAATCTGTTGATCAAAATGGCAAAACCCTAGGAGATGTAGAAGAAGAGGAATTGGATCAAGTCAAGATGCTATGATCTATTTCAAATATTGGGAAAAGACCTAGAGTTGATGTACTGAACTACACTACAATTTGAACCCTAAAGAGTTGATTGATTGGATAAATGAAATGGAAGAATACTTTGAGTATGAAGTAGTTGAAGATCCGGAGAAGGTGAAATTTGCAAAAACAAATTTGAAAGGACATGTTTCTATATGGTGGAAAGAAGTTCAGTTGGATAGAAACAGAAAAGGAAAAGAAAAGATTACAAAGTGGGATAGAATGGTGACAAAATTGAAGAATTATTTTATACCTGCTGACTATGAGTTGGAATTGTTGAAGAGATTACAGAACCTGAGATAAAAGGAGAAATCTGTGAAGGAATACACTAAAGAATTTCTTAAGATGATCATAAGGACAAGACATAGTGAAGAAAGCAAAGTGAAAGTGGCTAGATACCTCAATGGACTGAGATTGAACATTCAAGAAGAACTAAGTTTGATAAGAATGACAACAATAGAAGAAGCATACCAGTTTGCCCTGAAAATTGAAGAGAAGTTGAATAAGAGGCATGATTAGAAATTGAGAGGCAGAGGAGGTAAATTTTAGAAAGGGAGAACATTTTCCAGAGGAGAGAGATCATTTGTGGAGAAAAATAGACAAGGGAACACATTCAAGAAGGATGACAGAGATAATAATGCATACTAGAGAGATAAAAAAATTCTACCGCAGAGGAAACCCTAATCTATACCAGAGTGAAGGATACATAAGAGAAGGAAGAGGACCTAATAGATGAACATTGAGAGGAACCTGTTTCAAATGTGGAGGTGAAGGACATAGAGCATTTGAATGTAATCAGGGGAGTGCAAGAAAGAGAACGAAGAATAGTGGAAGAGAAGCCTATGTTGAAGAAGAACCTATTGGATCACCTAGTTCAATTGGTAAACTTGAGAAAGGAGAATCACTTGTGATGAGGAGAGCATTGTTTCAAGTAGAGGCAAATGAGGAACCATCACAAAGGAAAAGATTGTTCAGAACTAGATGCAAATCAGGAGGTAAATGTTGTAAAGTTGTAATTGATAGTGGTAGTTCTGATAACCTAGTTTCAGAGGAGATGGTGACTAAGCTGAAGTTGGAAAGATTAAAACACCCTAATCCCTATCAGATAGCATGGATTTAGGATGATCATATAAGGTACTGGTGAGAGAACAATATTTGGTGAAATTTCATATTGGATCATATCATGATGAAGTATTGTGTGATATTATGTTTATGGATGTGTGTCATATTTTGTTGGGTAGACCTTGGCAATATGATCTAGGAAAGCTATACATGATGGGAGAAACAATACATACACTATAACATCAAATGGAAAGAGAATTACTTTGATACCTTTGGATGATGATCCTAAGAATGAAGTATATGGAAATGCTAGAATCTATCTGGTAGATGGAAGGAAATTTCTGGATGGTTTGAGACATGAGAATATGTGTTATTATTTGATCCCTAAGAAGCCTAAAACCTTGAAGGAGACTAAAGAATCACAACCGGAGGAGATAAAAGAGTTGCTAATAGAGTATGAAGACATCATATCAGACAATGTACCTGAAGGATTGCCACCAATCAGAAGTATCATTCATCACATGGATCTTATACTTGGAGCTAGTTTGCCTAACAAAGAAGCACATATAATGATACCAGCTGAGAATGAAGAATTAAATAGGAAGATACAAGAATTGTTGAGGAAAGGCTTGATCAAAGAAAGTTTGAGTCCTTGTATAGTACCTGCAGTGTTAGCACTAAAGAAAGATGGAGAATGGAGAATGTGTACAGACTCTAAAGCAATAAACAAGATCATAGTTAAGTATAGATTTCCTTTACCTAGGATGGATAATATCATGGATTGTTTGAGTTGAGAAAAATATTTCACAAAGATAGACTTGAAGAATGGATACCATTAGATCAGAATC